>BTHS01000012.1:47765734-48150041 GCA_036184385.1 Tokudaia muenninki
AATTAAGAAATTAGATAACATGACTACAAAACTGTGCATCTTCATTGCTTTGTAGAAAATCTGCCCTACAAGTGGGCTATTGCCCAGATGTAGGCTTAAATGTCTAGAAAACTCAGGTCTGGGCAATGTCTCTCAATTTCCAATTTTGCTGCATTGGTTAAGAAGTAGAACTGTTTATATCCATATTGAAATTGTTTTTTCTGTCTATATACTTCCATGCATCCTACCATAACAATATTAAGTTAAAACTGTAATTATAAGCTATCCTCAAATTAAGTGATCTCATTTATAAGCATAACCATGAATATTATGTCTTCTCATAGTAACAAACTCTAACTAAATGTAAGTCTCAGCCAGGAGTTTGCTTTTGTGTCTACATCCGTTCTTCATGCTGGTGTTTTCTTTCATTAGAGCATACCCAGATCACAGAATGTTGTTTTATTTTCTCTGAGATCATAAGTATAACCATTCCTGCTGTATTGAGAAATCATTGTTTTCCTGACATTATTCACATCTAATTTTTGTCTCTTTCCACTGCTCTTCTCCTAACTTCTTTTTCTACTTTTATTAGTTATTTTATGTATTCAGATCTCAAATGTCATCCTCTCCTGCTTCCCTTTCACACAGTTCTTCCCTCCATGTGACAACACATTGGCCTCTGAGAGGGTGCTTCCCTCCCCTTACCTTCCCTGCTGTTCCCTGCTCCTCCCTCGCTGGGGCTTCAGGTCTCTACAGGACTAGGTGCATCTTCTCCCACTGAGGCCACATGAGGCAGTCCTCTAGTACATGGGCCTTGGACCAGCCCATGTTCTTCAGTTGGTGGCTTAGTCTCTGGGTGCTCCTAGGGGGTTCATGTTTGTTGACCATGTTGATATTCCTATGAGGTTGGCATCTGCTTCAGTTCCTTCAATCTTTTTCCTAAATCTTCCATAAGAGTCCATGATCTTAGACAAGTGATTGGCTGTATCTGCATTTGTTTCAGTCAGCTGTTGATCAAGCCTCTCAGAGAACAGCCATGCTAGGCTCCTGTCTTTAAGCACATTATATAATCATTAATAGTGGTTCCAAATAGCCCTGAACACCTGCAAGTGCGAATTTTCATTCAGTCTTCTGGCCCTCTGGGCTTCTCTCTTGTTTCTATGCCTACCTGATCATGTCCCCCTTCTCCCTCCCATCAATCACCCATGTATATCCCCTACACTGTCTCCCATGATTACTTTGTTCCTCTTTCTAAGTGGGATTGAAGCATCCTTACTTGGACATTATTTCCTGTTGGATTTCTCAGGTTCTGTGGGTTGTAGCATGGGTTTTCTTTAGGCTAATATCCACTTTCAGTCAGTACATATCATACATGTCCCTTTGAGTCTGGATATTCTCACTTAATATGATATTTTCTAGTTCTATCCAGTAGCCTGCAAAATTCATCAAGCTCTTGCTTTTAATAGCTGAATAGTATTTCATTGTGTAAACAACCCACATTTTATTTATTTATTTATTTATTTTGTATCCATTCTTTGGTTGAGGGACATCTGGTCACTTCCATTTTCTAGCTATTATAAACAAGGATGTTATGAACATAGTGAAGCCTATGACCTTATGATATTATGGTGCGTCTTTTGAGTATATGCCCAGAAGTGTTATAGCTGGGTCTTTTGATAGAACTATTTCCAATTTTCTGTGGAACAGCCATATTGATTTTTCGACTGCTTGAACTACTTTGCAATCCCACCAGCTGTGGAATAGGGTTCTCTTTCTCCACATACACACCAGCATTTGCTGTTGTTTGAGTTTTGCTGGTCCTCTAGGTATCTCATTAGTATGGAGATCTTTCTCTTCAGCCTATGTGACTACAGGACACAGTCAAGTCTCTTTTCCTATTGTCTTGATCTAAGATATTTGGGATGTCTCATCTACATGTGGAATGGCTTGAGGTTCCTATTATGTGACTGATGGATACAAAACTATGGTGGACTGCAGCTACAACACAGGGGCCTGGTGCCTGGGAGCAGGTGAAGCTCCTACCATCCTTTCAAAGTCTCCAGGGCTTCAAAACCTTGAGCTCAACTCAGGAACAGATTACTTCTCAAGGTCCATTTCTTCACATATTTTTAATGAATCTGTTTCTGTAATCAATGTATTTTGATAGTGAAATGAAGTCATGCTCCCCTGTCAGTGTGATTTTGAGACCATTCAGAGTAAAAGGCATTTTTTTCACGTTACTATTATACAGATGAAAAGATGGCTCAGAAGGTAGAACACTCCAAGTGCAAGTGTGGAGAATAGAGTTCACACCTTCCAAAAGAATATGAATTCATGTCTAAAAAGTCCAGTGGTCATATGGGGTGCTAGAGACAGAAACAGGAGAATCTCTAGAAATTTTCTGTGTAAAGAACTGGGTATATGCAGTAAGAAAATAAAGAATGGCAGAAGCCAGATATGGGGATTCAAACCATTATTCCCAATACTGAGCAGAGCAAGGAATGTGGGTATTTAATGAGTTCAAGACCAGTCTGTAGTACAGACCAATATCCAGTAAAGTCATAGGCTTGGTGTTGCTCAAACCACAAAGCAAGCAATTGATTATTAAATGAATGAAATTCAGAAATAAAAAATACAGAGATTCTTTATAAATTGGGTGAATAGCTAGGAGTAACTCTGTAGGTTGTCTTGTCTTACCTTCATACTTAGTTACCTCAATACAACTGTACCTACAAAGAGACACACATGCACAAACTGATAAGCACATATATCATAAATACACAGAGCGATCAAAAATGTAACAGGTATGGTGGTATATGACATTTCTTTGCAAGTTCAATACTTTTCAGGAGCCATAATGAGACAAGCTAATAACTAGCAGGTGATCATCCTGAAATGGCCTGCTTCATATTATTATATAATCTGCGACAGGTGTGCAGATTAAGCAAGGCTCTAAGGGATTTATTTTAGGAAAGATTCCTGCTATTGATATGCTTTTACTATTGTTATTAAACATAAATAACAATCACTAAGTAATAGCACACCTTTTTGGAGCAGATCTCTGCATATCCACGAAGATGTACTGTTTTGTAGTGTTGCTATATAGACAAATAGATGACTTATGTTTTAACGATCCTATAAGAATTCCTAAAATTATATCTGTAATTATTAAGCTCTTTTATAGTGGAACTGCTATTAGGTCCTTTTCTGATTGTTAAAACTGCAATGAGAACTCTTCCAGTCTCCCAAGTGTCACCAGTTAATTGCTCTTAGATGGGAACCCGACTTTCTCCTACTCAGAGCACATTCCCAGAGGCTATAAAACAACCAAAGTTCATAAAAAGGGAACTAATGATTTATTATAGTTGCTAAGGCAGAAGATAAAATATTGACTGTGTTTCTCTATACAAAACTTCACTAATAATTTCGGTATGGTTTTAAACATTCAGTCTACCTGTGGAACTGAGAGAGGTGATAGATGTTTAGCCACATAATTACGCCCGATGGGTATGCATGTGAACATTCTCTGTTGTAAATTTCTATTTCAATTTATGCTTTGATTTTGTTTGTGAACTTTTGATGAAAATTATAACATGTGATTTATATGTATTCTGAAAGAAGTTTTAAGAGCTGGGGACAAAGAGAAGAGTCAGAACTGAGGAACTGAGGTGAGAAGAGCAGAGGTGAGAAGAACTGGACTGAGAAAGGAACTGAGTTGAGGAGACGTTTTTAATCAGAACCATTTTTAGACAGAATTGAACTCAAGAACTTAGACGTATAGGCACAGCATTGGGAGAAAAGGCATTCAGAGTAAGGGGAGAGAAGGAGAGAGGAAGTTTAGAAGGAGAATGCAGAGTGGAATAACTTAAAAACTATAGGTAACATAAAATACTAGAGAGCAATGTGCAGCATGCAGAAGGAAAGGAAAAAAGAAGCTGCAGAGAGCAGAAGGAGCAGGCAAGTTTCTCCTCACCATGGGACAGAACAGGTCCTTCTTAATAACAAGGCAGGCTTAGTCTTATTAAAAGAAACAAAGCTCTTTTCTTAGAAACATGAGTTTAATTCATTTAGCATTAAAAGGGTAGAAGCTTTTTCTTTCTCTATGCAGTAAATATTGGAGCTCATCTTTCGTCAGAGTGAGTGAGTTCTTTCTGCACTGGTGCTAGATCTTTTGCTCTTTATGCATATGTAAGGATGGATGTGTGTGTAAGTATGTAATTGTGAAAATGTTTGCGTGTGTGTGTGTAAGTATGTAATTGTGAGAATGCATGCAAGCTGGGCCCAACTGGATTTGAATGGAAATGTGTAAATGAGCGTTCATGAAGCTGTATATGAACTTATGTGAGATTATTTATATTCGCTTATGTAAAAGCTTTTCTTTCTGTGAGTATTGTTCTCTTCTCCTGGTTCAATAGAAATTATTGCTCCAAACTTTCCCCTAGCCCTACAAGCAAGAGGCGTCTGGACAACAGGGAAAAGGCTCTAGCAATTAATCCTTTACTTAATCTCCTGCTGTTTTAGGATGAGACACTAAGTGCTTGAGACTGCAGTTTCTGACTTCAGAGGAACACAGAAGGCAGGTCAGCTATAATAGCATAGTAACTTAGTTTTAGATAAGTACACTTTTTATTATACAGCAACCCTAAATATCTCGGAAGACAAAGTATTACCCCCAAATTTTTTTAAGACAAAGTCTTACCCTCTGCAGATGCTCTTCTCCCTTTCACTGCCTCAAGAAGAACTGACAAGAAAGAAGTACCCCATGCTGGGACTAGCCCCCTGGCAAATACTGGTATCTAGTACACTAGCAAATCCAGGCTGCAATACTCATAAAACAATCTCAGAGCAATGGCAACTGAAGTCACAAATCGAATTATTTTGCCCTAGAATATCATTTAAATAAGATGTTGCTTCTGAAAATTGATTAGATGGATAATTACATATATTTGTATATTTAATTGCATATACAGGAAACCAAGAACTTGAACCAGCAGATCTGTGATTTTGAATGAAAATGATTCCTGATTTTTAGACAGTTTTTATTTGACTTGCCTATAAAAGATGAATGAATTGTGCTTTGAGCAACTATAATTAAAGAATGGTAATGCTAAGTTATCTTGCCTAACTCTAATGCATTTTCCCAATCTAGTTCCACATGTATTCATGGTGAAGATATTAAATTTTATATTTCTTAGAAAGAAGATGAACTATAACATTTGCTGTACAAATATTCAGGCATGTGTGATAAAGGGTAATATTCCTTTTGTGTATTTTTATGCTATTTACACAGGTATAATTTTAAAAACTACCAGTATATTCTGGCTCTGATATTTGCAATTGAAGAGATCAATGAGAACCCCAATCTTTTACCCAATATATCTCTTGGATTTGATTTCTACAATGTCAGATTCACTGAGAAGGACACACTTATGAATGCTTTTATTTGGCTCACAGCTCATAGAAAGAAGCGTATTTTACCTAATTACAACTGTGAAAAGAGGTATTTTACTGCTGCACTCACAGGAACATCATGGACTATATCTGCCCAAATTGGCACATTATTTCAACTCTTTAAATTTCCACAGGTAAGAAAACATGTAGTTTAGCAACTGGGAATTGAGAGTTCATTGTTGATATTATAGGTGACTTTAAAATTAAAAGAGGGATATTTTAAATATTCAAATATCAAAACCAGAACTCAAACATATGGAGATCAATCCACATTTCTCTTGATTGCAGGAGAACATTGTGTGAAATAAATTAAACCAGGTAGTTATGTGAAATTAACAGGCTTGCCAGGATTTTCTGCAAAATTCTAAAAGTGAAATTTTCTTTTAAAATTGGGGAAAAATATCTTTTTCCTGTTCTCATCTTTTGATTAGGGAGTGAAATTGTGTTTGATATTAATATTGTTCCTCTTCTTTCTCAATTTGTTTCAGCTTTCCTTTGGTCCTTATGATCCTATTTTGAGTGACCAAAATCAGTACTCTTCTCTCTACCAGATGGTCCCCAAGTCCTCATCTCTTTCACTTGGCATTGTTTCTTTGGTGGTTCATTTTAGGTGGTCCTGGGTTGGTCTCATTCTCCCAGATGACCATAAAGGAAATAAAATTCTATCAGATTTCAGAAATGAGATGGAGAGAAAAGGAATCTGCATAGCTTTTGTGAAAATGATCGCTGCTACCTGGAGCTCACATTTTAACAACTTCTGGAAAAATATGGATGACACAAACGTCATAATTATTTATGGTGATGTTGATTCTTTAGAAGGTCTAATGAGAAATATTGGGCAAAGGTTATTGACATGGAAAGTCTGGGTCATGAACATTGAACCTCATGTTACTGACTATGCTGATTATTTCATGTTAGACTCTTTCCATGGGAGCCTCATTTTTAAACTCCATTATACAGAAAGATTAGAGTTTACAAATTTTATTCAAACAGTTAATCCCTACAAATACCCAGAAGATATTTATCTTCCTAAGCTGTGGCATTTGTTCTTCAAGTGTTCATTTTCTGATATTGGTTGTCAACTTTTGGACAACTGTCAATTCAATGCTTCTTTGGATTTATTGCCTCGTCACATATTTGATGTGCTCATGAGTGATGAGAGTACCAGCATATACAATGCTGTGTATGCTGTGGCTCACAGTCTCCACGAGATGAGGCTTCAGAAAGTACAAATGCAGCCATATGAAAATGGGGAAAAAATCAGGTTTTTCCCCTGGCAGGTATTATCCTTTCTACTATATTGTATTGTCAGTACTCTGATGTATGAGATTTGCTGGGACATTTACTTTAGTATTGTAAAATATAGTTTAGGTTGTCCATAATTACAAGAAATTTTGTGTTTCTAAAGTTACCTAGAAGTCAGGAGAGATTCACATGCTTGTTGTTGAGATTTGCAGGGACATGTACTTTGATATTGTAATATTTAGTTTATGTTGTCCACAATTACAGGGATTTTTGTGTTTCTAAGCTTACCTGGAGATCATGAACATTTCCCAAGTGTGTTGTTGAGAGATGGGATGCATGATAGCAGGAGGAAATATGCTTAGTCATCACCAAGTTCATGTCATTAATAGCTATCTGTAAAATATTCTCCTAATAGTTGCAAAATAATTAATGTTTTCACTCTAAATTTCTTATAAAAGAAATAAAAAGTGGACATTTAACTAAAATAATTAGAGGGTTTTTTACTTTAATGATGACTTTTTTTTGTGCTATTTAGGCATTAAAACCCTCATTTTAAGTGCTAGTCCTCTGAAGATACTCTGAAAGCAAAAGGGGGGTTGAGTCGGTTTCAAATAATTAACATTTACATGAATCAAAAGTCATTGATTTATTATCTGAGCTTGATTCAAAGATTTCCATTAGAGCTGAGTGACCTTTCAGATGGAGAATGGCATCCCACAAACTTGGGTTTTCATTTTGGCATTATAGGAAGCTTCATTAGTATTGACGTTCCTATCAGAAAATAAGAACTAGAAGACACATTCCAAAACAGAGGTTCTGTTCTGACATTAGTTGGACACACTGTAATATAAATTCATGAATCTTTTCAGCTTAACTATTTCCTGAAGGACATTGAGGTGAGAGACAAAATGAATTTAGATTGGAGACAGAAATTAAATGCAGAATATGACATTCTTAACATTTGGAATTTACCAAAGGGTCTTGGAAGAAAGGTGAAAATAGGATCATTTTCTGCAAATGCTCCCCAGGGCCAACAGTTGTCTTTAACAGAACAGATAATACAATGGCCTGAAGAATTTTCAGAGGTGGGTTGTCTTATCTCAATGCTTTGAACCTATGTTAGTAATAAAATTCTGCTTTCTAGTACAATAGTGCTTGTTTTCTTACTCCAGGCCTATCAATCTTTTATTATCAATATAACAAACAATAAAACTAGTACTAGTATTGGCTTTTCATTTTTCTTTATGTAGATCAATAGAAGTATTGAGTGTTATATGTTTCTCCAATGTTCACTTGTATGGAGGTTATTATTCTACTTTTCACAAATTAGGGAATCTAGGGAAGAGCAAAATTCTTTCTTCAAAATGACTCATGATTCAATGTTCTAGAGAAAATAACTCATTTTAGATGAATATAAAGGAAAATATAAAAGTTATGTTTTTTTTTGTGTAATCAAACACGATAAAAAACAACTTTTGGAAAACAGAGAATATTGTTGCTTATGGTTCCAGAACTATGAGATTCCACAACAGAAAAAATTGTAACAATGTGGCATAGTCATTGAAACAGGCACAGGAACCAGAAAGATATGTGTTTTTATCCACACATCTTAACAGTTAATAATATGAGAAAATTGGATCTAAGAAAATGATTATAATTCCCAACCCCAGGAATATAATTCCTCCAGCAAATCTGCATCTCCCAAAGTTTCAATAACTTTCCAAATAGGGTCACTAATAGAGAAATAAATACTCAAATACATTAACATACATGGATCATTTTTTATTCTAAATCCCATAAAGTAGCTGTGTTAGAATCCCTTAAATCTCTGTGCATACTCATTTCTCCAATGTCTTTCTACGCTTTGAAGTTTCAATCCATGATCAGTTGTTTTTTACACTGCAGGCCACTATAAGAGAAAAACTGTATGGAATGCACATGTATAATTTACTGGGGTGTCTGCCTCCAACAAATAAATATATAACTGAAAAAAACTTAAGAAGGAGTTTAGGGTAAGGCACATTAAATTTCAAAATGCATGATTTTCTTATGTATGATGTTGAATGCAGACAGCAATGACTAGAGCAATTTTGTTCTGCCCTACACTTTTGTTTAGAATTAAGCAAACGAGTACTGACAGCGAAAATTGAGGTGGTCCTTCCAAATTATCTAAATTCACCTTTCCATTCCTTCTGAAAAATACACTTATATTTGCTTCCACGATCATTTTATATTCTGTCAAATTGACAGTCAAGGTTCCCAGTTAGATGGAAGTAAAGGTCATCAACACAGTAGTCAAAAAGTACAGAGATTGTATCAATTTGGAGAGAACCAATAGCCTTGTATACATATTTCCGATCACCTACTTTTCTCAAAATTGTCCCCAACTCATTAAGGTTTAAAATTTTTTTAACACTTTGATAATGCTCTGACCAATCATTAAACACATTTGCCTTCTCAAAGGTATAACCTTTCTAAATAAAGCTCTGTATTGATAAGAATACATGGGAATATGTTGCAAACGATTCAGAAACTGGAATTATTAGATGTTTCATAACACACTAAGCATTAGATACCATTCTTTTCATTCTTCTCAGATCCCCCAGTCTGTGTGCAGTGAGAGTTGTGGGCATGGATTCCGGAAAGTAACCCTGGAGGGCAACGCTGTCTGCTGCTACAAATGTACTCCTTGTGCAGACAATGAGATTTCTAATGAGACAGGTAAATGCAGCCTTTACAGAAAAGTTTCCAATTTCTCCATAGGACTCCACAATACACAGGCATATGTAAATGATCTAAATAGAAGTCGGAAAATTCTTTTCTTACCTTTGTTTAGGAAGTTATATGTTACAATCTATATCTACCCCTCAAAATGGCCCAACATAACCACTGAAATCATATATGAATTCTATCTTTGATTGACTTCCAATAACTCTTGTTACAGAATAGTATTCCCTAGTACTTTACTGTATGTTCTATTTCAGCTTGCCATTTAACATCTATTAACAAATTATTACATATTTTTATTAAGACCATGTATCAATAATTTTTAAAACTCATAAAATGCTCAGATCTGTTGTGTCTTCAGGGTGATAGTACCTCAGTCACTTTTCATAGTTTTCTAAATTGTTAGTTGTTTGATAATTTCATAGAATGTATTTTGACACACATTTAGAAATTTTTCTTTTAGGAATAAATACATAGCACATGAATTAAAGTTATAGAAATGACTCACAGGTACATACACATATGATATATGTATTAGATAGATAGATAGATAGATAGATAGATAGATAGATAGATAGATAGATAGATTGATAGATAGATCGATAGATAGAGAGACAGACAGATAGATATATGGAGAATGAGAGAGAGACAGACAGAGAAATACCGACAGTAATATTTTGGCATTCCAACACGAAAACAAATTTTATATCAGTCTTTTAAAACTGCCATTGCTGAATTTCAATGATGCATTGTTTTAAAACTGCTGAATATTATTCACATGTGATAATAAAATTCAGAGTGAAATTTATTATCTTACACTATGATTTTATTATGAAAATGGGGTAATATATTATTAAAGGCCATATATGTTCAAATAAGTAATAGCTAATAAAGTTTTACTGTCAATTTAAATATGGTAAAAATTAATGCATCATCGTAATGCACCAAATCTGAATCAGTGGAACTGTACAACATGACTTGGGTAATTAGAGTGACAGAGTAATCTCTAATACTTCTTAGTAAAAGTTTCTCATGTCACCATTCCCAGTACTTAATAGCTTGCATTAAACTAAATAAAAAATTAGTCCCATTGAGGGGAAAATTCTTTCTTTTGAAAGATATATTCTAAACTTCCTTGTTATTATGATTGTAGCTGCATTCTATACAGTGTGATATTTGGTAAATATCTATCTGCAAGTCATGATTTTGGATATCATTTTACAGCCTTAAAGAGATTGTGTTTTTTAATTCAGTAGCTCTATTAACTCAAACCATATTTCTACTGTTTATGCACAGTTTCCATTATATTTAGACTTTTTAAAAGAAAATCCATAGCTAGAATAAAACTGAGGTGGTGTATGTGGTTTCATGATCCCTGTCAATGTCGTATCTTCTGTCTTCCACATACCTGAGACCCCCTACTGAGGAACAGTCTTGAAAACTGCAGTACTTCTTAATATCACTTGGGTGACAACTAAGCCTTTAACCTTGGTTAAACATTAGGAAAAACTTAAGAGTCAAACAACAGTAAAGATATCCAAGGTACAACAGCTCTATATACTTGGTCCCTACATAACCCCTAGAGATTTATATGCTGAAAATAGTAGGAAACTAATCTTCAAGGGAGTCACCAAACACTTAGCCAAAATAACACTTAGACAAACTAATTAAGAGGCACAGAGACAGTATCCAGTTTAACAGAATCAGAAATGAAATGGAGGACATAATAACAGAAACTGAGGAAATTCAAAAAAATCATCAGATCTTACTACAAAAGCCTATACTCAACAAAACTGGAAAATCTAGATAAAATGAATGATTTCTAAGAAGATACCATGTACAAAAGGTAAATCAAGAACAGGTAAAATATCTAAACAGTCCCATAACCCTTAACGGAAATGGGAGCAGTCATAAATCCCTCCCAACCAAAAAAGTCCCAAGAACAGATGGTTTTAATGCAGAATTTTACCAGATCTTCAAAGAAGAGTTAATACCAAGACTGTTCAAAGTATTACACAAAATGGAAACAGAAGGAACACTAGCTAATGCATTCTATGAAAGCACAGTTGCTCTGACACCTAGACTAAAGAACTCTTACCAAGCATGTCAACAATCTGGAGAACTGGTGGTCTCCATTTAGAAGAATGCAAATTGATGCATATTTACCATCTTATTCAAAGCTTAAGTCCAAGTGGATTGAGGACCTCAACATAAAACTATATAACTGAAACTAATAGAAGAGAAAATGGGAAGTAGCTTTGAACATGTTGGCACAGGGAAACATTTCCTGGACAGAAAATGGTTTGGGCTTTAAGATCAACAATTGATAAATAGAACCTCATGAAACTGAAAAGCTTCTGTCAGTCAAAAGACACCTTAAAAAGGACAAATTGTCAACTGACAGATTAGGAAAAAATAGACAGTAACCCTACATCTGATAGAAGACCAATATGCAAAGTATATAATGAACTCAAGAAGTTAGAATCCCAAAAAGCAAATAACCCAATTAAAAATGGAAAGCAGTGCTAAACATAGAATCTTAATAGAGGAATCTTGAATGGCTGAGAAGTACTTAATGAAATGTTCAAAGTCCCTAGGAATCATAGAAATGCAAATCAAAATGACCTGAGATTTCACCTTAGAATGTCTAGGATCAAATCCTCAAGTAACAGCACATGCTGTTGAGGATGTGGAGGGAGAAGGACAGTCCTCCATTGGTGGTGGGATTGCACACTGGTACAACCACTGTGGAAATCAATGTGGCAGTTTCTCAGACAACTGGAAATAGTTCTACCTGAAGACCCAGCTACACCACTTCTGGGCATATAGCCAAACTATTCTCCACCATATCACGAGAACATGAGTTCCACTATGTTCATAGCACCCTATTGGTAGAAGCTGGAAGGTAGAAACTGCTCAGATGTCCCTCAACCAAAAAATGGCTACAGGAAATGTAGGTCATTTAAACAATAGAATACTCTTCAGATATTTAAAACAAGGAGATCATGAATGTGGCATAAAAATGGATGGAGTGTGAAGGGGGAACTCTGTAGAAAGTTCCAGAAACATTAGATATGAGATTCTCCCCAGACTCAATGGCGGTGACCTTAGCCAAAATACCCTAGTAGTTAAAAGGAACTTGTAGAAACCACCACCAGTTAATAGACAGAGCCTCAAGTAGAGGAATTTGGTTACTAACCCACAGTATTAGGAATCCAGCTGTCTCAACTAATTCAGATCCCCAGGAGATCCCAGAGACTGAGCCATGAACTAGGGAGCATATGCAGGCTGATCTGATTTCTTCCAATCCCACTCTTACATATAGCAGAGGACTGCCTTGTCTGATCTCAGTGGGAGAGGATTTGATCATAGAAGCATGAGACACTAGGGCAGGGTGTTGCCATGGGGGAGCATCCTCTGAGAGGCATAGGGGAGGGGAAATGGGATGGGGAACTGTGAAAAGGGTGGTGAGAAGGAGGGCAAAGTCTGAAATATAAATAAATAAAATAATTGATTTAAAAAAATGGAAAAAAATTAGCCAAAGACATCCAAGGTATAGCAGATGTACATATTTGATCCCTGCATAACACCTAAAGTTTTATATGCTGAAGAAATTAGGATACAATATTTCAAGAATGTCATCTAACTTGCCTTAAGTTCTATATCTAGTATTTGAATACAAAGCAATTATTCTACACTATCGTTCTTAAAACTGATTCAATTCAGATAAATAATACATAAATTTTTAATTTCATGCCCTAGAAGTTGTAACTTAAATCAATTTGGTTTTTTTTTTCTTTTATTGGATATTTTATTTGTATTTCAAATATTATCCCTTTTCCTGCTTCCCCCCCACACACACCCTCAAGACCCCCTTTCCCATTCTCCCTTCCCCTGCTTCTATCAGGATGTTTCCCCCAGCCACCCACCCATGTCTGCCTCCCTGATAAGGCATTTCTCTACATTGGGGCATCAAGTCTTCATAGGATGCCTGACAAGGCCATCTTCTGCTACATATGCTGCCAGAGCCATCAGTCCCTCCATGTTTACTCTTTGGTTGTTGGTTTAGTCTTTGGGAGCACTGTATGTGTGTGGGGGGGCGCGTCTGGTAGGTTAATATTGTTCCTCCTATGGGACTGCAAACCCCTTCAACTCCTTCAGTCCTTTCTCTAACTCCTCCATTGGGGTCTGTGTGCTAAGTCCAATGGTTGACTGCAAGAATTTCCCTCTGTATTTGTTAGGTTCTGGCAGAACATCTCAGGAGAGAGTTATATCAGGCTTCTGTCAGCAAGCACTTCTTGACATCTGAAATAGTGTCTGGGTTTGGTGACTGTTTATGAGTTGAATCCCCAGGTGGGACAGTCTCAGGATGGCCTTTCCTTTAGATTCTGCTCTACACTTAGTCTCTGTATTTCCTCTGGTGAGTATCTTGTCCACCCTTCCAAGAAGTACTGAAGCATCCACATTTTAGTCTTCCTTCTTCTTGAACTTGATGTGCTCTGTGAATTGTATCTTGGGTATTTTGAGCTTTTGAGCTAATATCCACTTATCAATAAGTTTATACCATGTGTGTTCTTTTGTAATTAGGTTACCACACTCAGGATGATATATTCTCATTCCACCCATTTGCTTAAGAATTTCATGAATTCATTGTTTTTGTTGTTGTTGTTTTAGTATAGAATAGAGTTTTTTTCAGGGCATGGGGAGGGGAGTTAAGAGGGTAGTAGAGGCCAAGAAAAGCAGAGAGAGGGAGAGAGTAGAGTCCAAAGTGTGGATACTTCGGACCTTCTTAGAAGGGAGAACAAAATACCCATGGGAGGAGATACAGGGACTGAATGAAAGGCCATCCAGAGACTGCCTTACCTGGGATTTCATCTTATATACAGTTACCAAACCCAGACACTATTGTGGATGCCAACAAGTCCTTGCTGACAGGAGCCTGATACAGGTGTCTCCTGAGAGAATCTGACAGTGCCTAACAAATACAGAGGTGGATGCTCTCAGCCAACTTTTGGACTGAGCACAGGGTCTGCAATGGAGTAGTTAAAGGACTGAAGGAGCTGAAGGGATTTGCAACCCCATAGGAAGAACAACAATATCAACCTGATGGATACCCCAGAGCTCCAAAGGATTAAACCATCAATCAAAGAGTACACATGGAGGAACCCATGGTTCCAGTCACATATGTAGCAGAGGATGGCTTTGTTGTGCATTAAGGAGAGGAAATGCCCTTGGTCCTGTGAAAGCTAGATGTCCCTGTGTAGGGGAATTATTGGGCCTAGGGGTGGCAGTGGGTGGGTGGTTGGGGGAACACCGTCATGGAAGCAGGGAGTAGGAGAATGGGATAAGGGTTTCCTAGGGTGGCGAACCCGGAAGGGGGATAACATTTGAAATGTAAATCAATAAAATATTGAATAAGAAAATTTAAAATAAATATTATATACTGTCTCAAACCTAAAAATAAAAGGTGAGAATTACATTTCTTTTAAAAAAAATAAAGTTCAAGTGACCATGGGTGTGTGAGTTCATTTCTGGGTCTTCAATTCTATTTCATTGATCTTTCTGCCTGTCTCTGTAGTAATGCCATATAGTTTATATCACTATCTCTTGGTAATAAAGCTGGAGGTCAGGGATGGTGATTCCCTCAGAAGTTCTTTTATGATTGGGAATAGTTTTTGCTATACTGGGTTTTTTTTTGTTATTCCATATGAATTTACAAATTGCCCTTTCTAACTGTATGAAGAGGACGGGCAGTGGTGGCACACGCCTTTAATCCCAGCACTTGGAGGCAGAGGCAGGCGGATTTCTGAGTTCGAGGCCAGCCTGGTCTACAAAGTGTGTTCCAGGACAGCCAGGGCTACACAGAGAAACCCTGTCTCGAAAAAACCAAAAAAAAAAAAAAAAAAAAAAAAACCAAACAAAAATAAACCTAACTGTATGAAGAATTGAGTTGAAATTTTGATGGGGAATGCATTGAATCTGTAGATTGCTTTTGGCAAGATGCCTATTTATACTATATTAATTCTGCCAATCCATGAGCATGCGAGATCTTTCCATCTTCTGAGATCTTCTATTTCTTTCTTCAGAGACTTGAAGTTCTTGTACAGATCTTTTTACTTCCTTGGTTAGAGTCACACCAAGTAATTTTGTATTATTTGTGACTATTGTGAAGGGTGTTGTTTCCCTAATTTCTTTCTCAGTCTGTTTATCCTTTGAGTAGTGGAAGGCTACTGATTTGCTTGAGTTAATTTCATATCCAGTCACTTTGCTGAAGTTGTTTATCAGGTTTTTGAGTTCTCTGGTGGAATTTTTGGGGTTACTTCCATATACTATCGTATCATCTGCAAAATGGTGGTGTTTTGATTTCTTTCTTTCCAGTTTGTATCTTGCTCTGGCTTGAATTTCAAGTACTTTATTGCATAGGTAGGGAGAGAGTGGACAGTCTTTTCTAGTCCCTGATTTTAGTCAGATTGTTTCATTTTCTCTACATTTACATCAATTTCTATCTTATTTCAATACTAGGAGGCAAATGGAAACTTGTATTTGATTTCCCCATTATGCTTACTTTCTACTATAATTAAATATTTAAATTTTCTTAATTTGTGGATTCCTTTCATATTGTTCAGCTAGATGTAGTAAAAATATTATTTGCAACTATAATCTCAAAGGAACATGAACATTCTGTAATATAGAAATGTATCAAGTTCTAAAAGATGTTATAGAATATATAATCTGCACCTAGAAGAATAAGTAATGAGCACATTTATGGCATCTTCAACATACACAAAATGACATTCTATAATTCTATCTGTATTAAAATTTTCTCATTTGTATCACTATTGAAATTTTTAAAATGCTATTTATTTACTTTTGTCAGAATACAATACGATATATTAGACCATATTCATTCCCACAAAACATGTGAGAACCACATCTTTACCTCTCTACTTATTTAATGTTTTGTTTTCTCTCCTAACTTTTAATTTTTACTCCAGTTTGTCCTATTCAAATATGTTTGAATGTGAGTCCTACACTGAGGAAATCTGTATTTTCTAATGGTCACAATTGTGAAGAATGTTGACTCTTCCATTCTTACTGAAACAGAAATTATTATAGCTCCTTAGGTAAGGGTGTCAGTTCATGCTAATCATCCATCCATGGTGAAAACTGATCAGGCATGAGCTTGTATCTATTATGTACATGCTGTCACAGCCATAAGTTTATATAAAGAAATGTCGTGATGTTTCTGGATATCACTGATTCTTTAGTTTTCAGAGGCTCCTGATTCTTATGAAGTTTCCATACTCTCTTTCATAAATATCATCATTCTTTAGTAGTAAATATTACTATCAACTTTTAGCCCCAAATCCATATATATTATAGATATAGTAAATAAATTCCATTATATCTTCATATGAATATACTTATATATACATATATATGGATATATATATACATACATATATGTATTGTGGGGTGTGTGTGTGTATGTATGTATTTATGTATGTTACCAAGTCAGTTTGAGAATGTGCTCTCTATATTCATAACAGTGTGTCTCTCAACAAGACCAAATCTGACAGGGATTGTATTTAATAATTCTATTATACATCACTACACTGCTCAAAGGAATGCAAAGTACTTCAAATTTAAAAATATTGCTAGTTGAAAATTGTACAATAATGTAATACCTTTTAAAAGTTGAGATATTTTATTATTATTTATAAAGCAACAATGATATTATTAATAAAGTAAAATTAAAAGTCTAGTGACCAATTCACATAAGAATTTTAGAGACATTTGGACATAGTGATAATGTAACACAAAAATCTTGGCACATAGATTTTATGTTAATCATCAAATTTACAAAATTACAAGAGGAGAGTATGAAAAAACTCTTTTCTAAAGTCCTCCAACTCTTTAAGATTTATTTATTTTTTTTTATTTCATGTATGGCGGTGTATTAGTCAGGGTTCAGGGAATTTGTCGATGACTTACACTTTGTAGTCCAACTCTCCAACAATGATCAGTGGCAGCTGTGGACAGCAGTCCAAGGATCTAGCAGTTGCTCAGTCCCACAAGGCAAGCAGGCAAGGAAGAGTCTTAGAGTCTTCTTCCAATGTCCTTATATAGGTCTCCAGCTGAAGGTGTCAACCAGATTGAAGGCATTTGCCACTGTGCCATTAAACCCAGATGACCTTGAACTCAGAGATCTCCTTGTCTTAATCTTCTGGAATTCATGGTCACTATACTTCAAGATCTCCGTGCCAAGATCTAGGTTAGAAACTTGTATCTCTGAGCCTCCAGATTAGGATCATAGGTAAGCCTTCCAATTCTTGATTAGTTCATTCCAGATTTAGTCAAGTTGACAACCAGGAATAGCCAGTAGAGGAGGAACACTGTTGTTGTCTTCTGACACAGGAGAAGAGGGCATAGGATCCCCATTACATATGGTTGTGATCCACCATGTGGTTGCTGGGAATTGAACTCAGGATCTCTGGAAGAGTAGTCAGTGCTCTTAACTGCTGAGCCATTCCTTCAGCCCATCCTTCAACTCTTGTAATAATTTTCTATTTATTTGAAACAGATCCTTGTCTCAAATGTTATGAAATCATTTTACTGTGTGCTTTCCGAGCATTTACTAATGTAATAGTAAATGTAATGGAATAGAATCTCTTCACTAAACTCCAGCAGAGAATGAAAAAAAAAAAGAAACAAAAGGAATTCTAAAAAGAAAAGTGAATTTAGGACTCACATATTTTAAAAAAACATAAACTGAATAGCATTGCAAAAATTTTCTCTCTTTAACAAATTTTGCATGTATCATTCATAAGCCATATTTTATTTATGAAGTGATATCTGGGCTGAGGTATATTCAATATAACTTACTATTTGAGTTACTTTCAAAAAGGGATATACTAGGCTGGAGAGATAGCTCAGTGGTTAAGAGTACTGACTTCTCTCCCGAAGGTCCTGAGTTCAAATCCCAGCAACAACATGGTGGCTCACAACCATCCATAATGAGATCAAATGACCTTTTATGGTGTGTCTGAAGATAGCTACAATATACTTATAAAGAAATCTTAAAATAAAAAGTAAGGGATGTCAGAAAAGGCAGAGAAAATTTAGAAGTAAAGTGAGGGAAAAACATTAGGCTAGTTTAATTTAAAAACTATGATGAAGATGGATTTTTGAAGAAGTTCCTGGAAGCACTTGGAAGTAAAAAGGGAAACTTCACATTGCTTTAGCAATGTAGACCCTGAATGTCTATTTATGGTCCAACTGAAGCCATCGCTAATAATATACATATTGGTAATAATGAATAGACTCAGTGGTTATAGCAAGGGAGAGAGAGAGAGAGAGAGAGAGAGAGAGAGAGAGAGAGAGAGAGAGAGAGAGAGAGAGAGAGAGAGAACACGTTAAGTTGGGAAGGAAAACTGATGGAAGGAATGGAGGTTAACAGTAGAAAAGACAGAGGGATTGGGTCAAAACATTATATATGAACATAAATACTAAAATAAATGTATAAGAAAAGAAATTACTTTATGAATATGTAATTATTCACAACAATGTGCTTATTAATTTGTCCTTGAAATAGCAAATCAGTGTAACATCTATAATAGTCCAGGTATTGAATAATGTCTCAGAAATAAAGGGATCAACCCATCCTGGACTCATGATATCATGATAATCTATATTTTTCACCAGATGTGGATCAATGTGTGAAGTGTCCAGAGAGTCATTATGCAAATACAGAGAAGAACCATTGCCTCCAGAAAGCTGTGACCTTTCTGGCCTATGAAGACCCCTTGGGGATGACTCTTGCCAGCATAGCTCTGTGCTCATCTATACTCACAGTATTTGTTATTGGTATTTTTGTGAAACACAGAGACACTCCTATTGTCAAGGCCAATAACCAAGCTCTCAGTTATATTTTGCTCATTACACTCACCTTCTGTTTTCTTTGTTCTTTGACTTTCATTGGCCAGCCCAACAAAGACACCTGCATCCTGCAGCAGATCACATTTGGAGTTGCATTCACTGTGGCGCTTGCTACTGTGTTGGCCAAAGCTATTACTGTGGTTATTGCTTTCAAGGCCACTTTTCCAGGGAGAATGGTAAGGTGGTTAATGGTATCAAGAGCCCCAAACTACATCATTCCTACCTGCACTCTGATCCAAGTTGTTTTTTGTGGAATGTGGATGGCAATCTCTCCTCCATTCATTGACCAAGATGTTCATACTGAACATGGACACATCATCATTTTTTGCAACAAGGGTTCATCTGTTGCCTTCCATTGTGTTCTCGGATACCTCTGCTTCTTGGCACTTGGGGGTTACACAATGGCCTTCTTATCTAGAACTCTTCCTGATACATTCAATGAATCCAAATTTCTGTCATTCAGCTTGCTGGTGTTCTTTTGCGTCTGGGTCACCTTCCTTCCTGTCTACCATAGCACTAAGGGGAAAATTATGGTTGCTATGGAAATATTTTCTATCTTGGCTTCCAGCACAGCACTCCTTGGCTTCATATTTGGCCCTAAGTGTTACATTATCTTATTGAGACCAGATAAGAATACATTTAATTGTATCAGAGACAAAATGCATTCTAGAAGAAACAAGTCTCACAAAACATAGTTCCATAAACAGGTTTCGCGTTCATGTTAATAACTTCATTAAATGTTTTCGTTACTTCCCTATATTTTTCGAAGCATGGGCTACAAAATTATAATATGCATTCGACTTTGTTAGGTTTTCTTTCTTTTTCCAATTGCATTACAATGTCCTTGTATGAGAGCCTGTTTTGTTTCACTTTGTTTTCTAGATTTGAAAACCACATCTGCTCTCTGAGCCTCCACTGTTTTTCCAGTCTAAGAATTGGTGGTGCCAAATCTGGATCATGTTGAATTTCTCTATCTTTTTTGATGTAAACTGTTTCTTTTCATGTTATTGATTTAATTTATCTTTGAACTTGATACATATTTTTTACTCTGCCTGAATTAGCAACATAGAATCTGGAAAATTATTTTATTTAATTATTTTACTTTTTACATTCCAGTCATTGCCCCACTCCCGGTTCCCCCACCCATATTTTCTCATCCCATTCTTCCTCAGCCTTACCTCCAAGAGGATGCTCTCTCACTCCATGCTCCACTAGGATTCCTTGTACCCTTGGGCCCCAATTTTATCAAGGATTAGGCTCATCTTCTTTCACTGAGACCAGACCAGGCAGTCCTCTGCTATATATGTACCAGAGGCCTCAGACCAGCCTACATTTGCTACCTGGTTGGTGGTTCAGTCTCTGGGATTTCCCATAAGTCAGGGATAGTTGAGCTTACAGGTCTTCCTATTGGGTTGGCCTCTTTTGCAGCTTCTTCATTCCTTTCCCAAATCCAGCCACAGGGATTCTTGACTTCAGTCCAATGATTGGGTGTATGTACTTGCATTTTCTTCACTCAAATGCTGATGGGGCCTTTCAGAGGGCAGCCATACTAGGCTTTTTTTCTGTAATCATATCATAGCATCAGTAATATTATTAGGTCTTGGTACTCCTTCTTTTGAAATGGATTCCAAGTTGGGCCAGTCAGTGGACTGCCTTTCCTTCAGTCTCTTCTCCATTTTTGTCCCTGTTCTTCTTTTAGGCAGGAACAATTCTGGATCAGAAATTTTGACCGGACATTGGTAACCCTGTCCCTCCTCTTGAGGCTCTGTCTATCTAGTGGGGTACATTCTTCAAGTTCCTTCTCATCATTGTTGGGCTGTTTGGCTAAGATCACCTCCCTTGACTCCTGAGATTCTTTTACCTCCAAGGTCTCTGGGAGATTCTAGAGCATTCTCCCATATCCCACCCCCAAAGGATGCATGTTTCCATTTATTTTCCTGGCCCTATTGACTTCTCTCCTGTTGCTGCCCCCCATATCTGATCCTATTCCACCTTTCACCTCCTCTCATGTCTCCTATACAGAACCCTTCCTTCTTTATATTGTTTTGTGATTATTTTGTTCCCCCTTATAAGTTTCAGATTTTCTCTATTAGATTCAGTGTATATAGATAGTTTTATGTTGAGGTCATTGATCCACTTGGACTTCAGCTTTGTGCAAGGTGATAGATATGGATCTATTTTTATGCAGTTAGACCAGGACAATTTATTGAAGTTACTTTATTTTTTCCCACTGTATATTTTCTGGCTTCTTTGTTAAACATTAAGTGCCCATATATGGGTGGGTTTTCTTTTGGATTTCTGATTCTATTCCTTTGATAGACCTGTCTGTCTCTGTACTAATATCATTTGGATTTTATCACTTTTGCTTCATAGTACTGGTTGAGGCCAGGGATGGTGATTCCAAGGGAAGTTCTTTTATTGCTGAGAATAATTTTTTGTCTATCCTGGGTTTATTGTTTTTCCATACAAATTTGGGAATTGCTCTTGCCACGTCTATGAAGAACAGTGTTGGAATTTTGATGGGGATTGAGTTGAATCTGTAGATTGCTTTGGTAAGATGGCTCTTTTTACTATGTGAATTCTACCAATCTATGAGCATGGGACAACTTTACATCTTCTGAGGTCTTCTTACATTTCTTTTTTCAGGAATTTGAAGTTCTTGTCACACAGATCTGTCACTTGCTTGGTAAGGGTTGCATAAGATATTTTATTCTTTTCATGGTTATTGTGAAGGGTATTGTTTACTCACTCTTTCTCAGCCTGTTTATCACTAGTATAAAGGAAGAAGACTATTGATTTCATTGAGTTCATTTTATACCCAGCCACTTTGCTGAAGTTTGGGATCAGCTGTAGGAATTATCTGGTGGAGTTTCTGGGGTCACTTATGTATGCTATCATATCATCTGCCATATACCTAGAATCTACTCTGACTAGATCATAACTAAATATGACCCATGTTATTTTATCCTAGATTCTGCCATATGGCTGGTTACCAATGTGCAGGTACCATGTGTCCATCTCATTACATCTTCCAGGATTGATCCCCCTCCTGGTTCTCTCCTAGATCCTTTATCTCTCCCAGATCTCCACCTCTATTTCTTGCCTAAGTCATATGCCACACATTTTTTAATTTAATTAATATTTTAAATTTAGTTTTGAATTGATGAGATGCATCCATATGATACAAAAGATATTTTTTCTTTATGAACCAACTCAAAAACATAAATGTACTGTATTGTTTCTCAAATGTGGGAATTGCCTTATATAGAGTTACCATTGTTGTTTATCTTCAAAAAAGCCAGGAAGGAACAGAGAAGAAGCATGGAAGCAGCAGCTGATTCAGAAGTAACGGAAGAATGCTGCTTGATATAATGGATTTATCATCCTCTTATCTTATAGAACCCAGGAATAGAACTATGCGCAATAAGCTGGGACCTCCATATCCATATTATTTATTTATTTATTTAGGCCATCAATTCCTGATCTCTACAAGACTTTTAACATGAAGGGGTATTTTTTCAGTATCTAATGAGATGATCATGTGACTTTTTCCTTGAGTTTTTTTTTTTTTATAGTGTATGGTGTTGGATTTTCATACATGAACCATCCCTGCATCCATGGGTTGAAGCCTACTTGGTCATGATGAATGATGGTTTAGGTGTGTTCTTGGATTCAGTTTTCTAGAATTTTATTGAGTATTTTTGCATCAATATTCATAAGCAAAATTTTTATGAAGTGCTCTTTCTTTGTTGGGTTTTTGTGTGATTTAGGTATCAGAGTAACTGTGACTTCATAGAATGAATAGGACATGTTACTTCTTTTTCTGTTTTCTGGAATAGTTTGAGGAATGTTGGTATTAGCTCTTCTACCAGAAAGTCTGGTAGAATTCTGCACTAAAATCATCTGGCCGTGTGCTTTTTTTTTTTTTTGTTCAGTGGTTTTTTTAATGTCTATTTCCATCCACTTAGGAGTTATGGGACTGTTTATATAGTTTACCTGATCTTGATTTATCTTTATTCCATTTTATCTGTCTAGATTCATCTAGATTTTTCAATTTTGTAGAATATAGGCTTTTATAATAGGTTTGGATATATATTTTTTTGTTTCCTCAATTTCTGTTGTTATGTCTCCCTTTTCATTTCTGAATTTGTTAATTTGGATCCTGTCTCTGTGCCTTTTAGTTAACTTTTTTATTTCCTCAAGGAACGATTTCTTGGTTTTGTTGATTCTTTGTACCATTCTCTTTGTTTCTCATTAGTTAATTAAAGCCCTGAGTCTACTCTTTCCTGAAATCTACTCATTGTTGCTGTGTTTGCTTCCTTCTTTTCTAGAGTTTTCAGATGTTCTTTTATGTTGTTAGTATAGGATATCTCGAATTTCTTTATGAAGTCACTAAATTATCCATCTCTTGTGTTACCTCCATTTGTGCTTTCCTTATTATTTCTATTTCCAATTTTAGGTCTTGGATCATTTTGCTCAGTTCCTTCACCTATTAGATTGTATTTTCCTGTATTTCGTTAAGGGATTTGTTTGTTTCTTGTTGAAGAGCTTCTACCTTTTTGCCTATGTTTTCCACTATTTCTTTAAGGGAATTATTTATGTACTCCTTAAAGGCTTCTAACATCTTCATGGTATGGACTTTTGGTCCGAATCTTGCTTTTCAGATGTTTTAAGGTTATCCAGGGCTTCCTTACTGTGGTGGGAGAAATGAGTTCTGATGGTGCCAAAATGCATTGGCTCTGTCACGTATGCTTTTGTTTGCCTTTTGTCATTTGTTTTTCTCTGGTGTTAACTGCCCTGGGTGTCTCTGACTAGAACCAGCCTCTCTGAAGGCATGTAGAACTGTCTCTGTTTGGGGAGGTCTTCTGTATCTCTGGTTAGAACTGGCCTCCTCTGTTCTTGGTTAAGGTGAACCTCCTGGGAGACAGACAGGCTTTGGGTTCTAGGGGCAGGATCTTCCCCAGATGCAGATAGAGGTGCAGACAGGAAGGATTGTACTCCTAGTTATTGCCACCTCCTTTGTATGGTTATGGCAGATGTCCTGTCTCCCTTTTACTGCAGGAGTCCTGGGAGACAGGCAGTCTATGGGTATGGGAGAGTATCAAACCATGCTCTGTTCTGGTTAGAAGAACAGCCTGGAATGAAGAAGGAGCTCAGCTTGGGGTATGTCCTGCATCAACTAGGCTCTGGGCGTGTCCCAACTGGCATGGGTGTTTGTCTGGTAGTCTCACCTGTGTCACTGGTTACTGCAGACCTCCTGTGAGACAGGTAGGCTGTGGGGTATGCAAGTGTATCAGCCTGCTGATCTGGCCAGGGTGGAGAAGGAGACCAGCAGCAAAATCTTTCTTAATAAACTCTCTTCATGACCATTAATAATTTATACTAAAATTTTATTGTTATATAAGTATTTTGTAATTTTATTGTATATTCAATTTTGAATACACCAGGTTTGAAAAATCAATAACATGGTGTTTCTAAAGCACTCAAAATATTTATTTAATTTATAATGCTTTCATTGTATTTTTCTGATGATATTGAAAAACACAAGATATTTTATATTAAATATAAAAGTTTTAATTTAACAGCATTCTATTCTATTCCATTTTATACTGAATTCTAATGTAGTTTATAGAAATATTTAGAACTGTTTTTTTTACTCAACATAAAATATGAATCTTCCAGAACAAACAACTTTGAGATAAATATACATAGTCAATATTCGTCACAAAATATGTCACATGGTCAGCTCTTAGGAGTCTAGCTGACTGCACACAGTTCTATTTAAACCTAGACATTTATACATCTTTTATCTAGACATCTGCTCTCTGGTTCCTCAATTGTTCTGAGTTCAAGAAATGGTTTTCCCATAACTAGATCATGTTGAATTTTGGTATCTTTCTTCAATATGAAATGCTCATTTTCACATTATTGATTTAATATGCTTTTGATATACGTTCCTCAATTAAAATAAAAAAAATTGGCTCTGTTCCGGTATTGACTGCACTGAGGAGACAGGTACCCAGGTTCCCCCCAATATAAGATCGCTTGGGACAATGGCCTTTTGGGGCTTCCGTCTGCCCCCAAGAATGGGACAGCACTGTGGTTGTCTGGGCACCAGCTTTGCTGTTGGCCATCCCCTCTACAGGGTGACCTGCGCTGCCGAGAGAGTGCAGAGTGCACTCCACCATCTTTGCTCCAGTGGCCAGGGAGTTGGGACCACCAGGCTCAGAGACAGACAGGCATAATATTGCTTGGGTCTAAGGCAGCTTGTATGACCCTGCTCCCAAGAGCTGGGAAGATCTGCAGTAATCAAAGCGCCAGCCCTGCTGTGGGACTTCTGCCCTGCAGAGGGACGCACCCTCCCCACTCCTCTGGGAGAGATCACACACCCCTGCACAAAGCAGGAGCCTACCAGCCTCCCTTTGGCGACCTCTGCTCCGGGAATCCACTATGCTGAGCCTTTGGATGTGCAGGGACTATCCAATATAAAATCACTCGGGGCAAGGCACATCAGGGCTCCAAAGTCACTCAGGAGCAGGGCAGGCCCCAGAAATTGGTGCCAGGGGAATCCCGGTATTCCAGGGGGGCCAGAAATAGCTTGGCAGGCTCACAGGAGGTCCAACCAACAGCCAGTGACAGCAGGACCAACTACCACCAGAGGTGACCAGATGGCAAAAGGCAAACGTAGGAACGTTACTAACAGAAATCAAAGTAATATGGCACCATCCGAACACAACTCTCCAACAGCAGTAAGTCCTTGATACCCCACCACACCTGAAAGACAAAATCTGGAATTAACATCACTCCTCATGATGTTATTAGAGGATCACAAGGACACAAATAAATCAAATAAAGAATTACAGGAGACCATTATTCAACGGTTAGAAGCCCTTACAAAGGAAACACAAAATCGCTTAGAGAAATGCAGTAGAACATGGATCAAAAGATGGTGGCCCACAAGGAGACAACACAAAAAATCGCTTAAAAAAAATGAATCAACGGGTAGATGCACTTTCAAAGGAATCACAAAAATTGCATAAAGAAATGCAGAAGAATATGGGTCAAAAGACAGATGCCCATAGGGAGGCAACACAAAAATTTCTTAAAGAAATGAATCAAAGGATAGATGCTCTTACAAAGGAAACACGAGGTATGCTTAAAGAAATGCAGGAGACGATGGATCAACAGATGGAATCCCATGAGGAGGAAACACAAAAATCGCTTAGAGAAATGCAAGAGAACTTTGGTCAATAGGCAAAAATCCTGAAAGAGGAAATGCAAAAATACCTTAAAGAAATACAGGAAAATACAAACAAACAAGGGAAGGATCTCAGCAAATCCATCCAGGATCTAAAAAAGGAAGTAGAAACAACTAAGAAATCACAAAGGGAAACATCTTTGGAGATAGAAAACCTTGGGAAGAAATCAGGAGTCATAGATGCAAACATCAACAATAGAATACAAGAGACGGGAGAAAGAATCTCAGGTGCTGAAGATACCATAGAAAGCATGGACTCAAAGAAAATGCAAAATGCAAAAAACGTGTAACCCAAAACATCCAGGAAATCCAGGACACAATGAGAAGACCAAACCTAAGGATTATAGGTATAGATGAGAGTGAAGATTTGCAACTTAAAGGGCCAGTAAGCATCTTCAACAAAATTATGGAGGAAAACTTCCCTAACCTAAAGAGAGAGATGCCGATGAACGTACAAGAAGCCTACAAAACTCCAAACAGACTGGACCAGAACAGAAATACCTCCCGTCACATAATAATCAAAACACCAAATGTACTAAACAAAGAAAAAATATTAAAAGCAGTAAGAGAAAAGGGCCAATTAACATACAAAGGAAGCCCTATTCGAATCACATCAGACTTCTCACCAGAGACTATGAAAGCCAGAAGATCCTGGGCAGATCTCATGCAGACAATAAGAGAGCACAAATGCCAGCCTAGACTACTATATCCAGCAAAACTCTCAATCACCATAGATGGAGAGACCAAGATATTCCATGATAAAACCAAATTTTCACAATATCTTTCCACAAACCCAGCCCTGCAAAGGATAATTGGTAGAAACCGTCAATACAGGGAGAGAAACAACACCCTGGAAAAAATGAGATAGTAACCTTCTTGCTTCAAACCCAAAAGTAGATAACCACTCAAACATAAAGATAGCGTCAAGAATGGCAGGTGGCAATAATCACTATGCCTTAATCTCTCTTAATATCAATGGTCTCAATTCCCCAATAAAAAGACATAGACTAACAGACTGGATACGTAAACAGGACCCAGAATTTTGCTGCATGCAGGAAACGCACCTCAGTGTCAAAGACAAACACTACCTCAGAGTAAAAGGCTGGAAAACAATTTTACAAGCAAATGGCCCCAAGAAACATGCTGGAGTAGCCATCCTAATATCAGATAAAATTGATTTTCAACCTAAAGTCATCAAAAAAGACACAGAAGGACACTACATACTGATCAAGGGAAAAATCCACCAAGAAGAACTCTCAATTCTGAATATCTATGCTCCAAATGCAAGGGCACCCTCATTCATAAAAGAAACTTTACTAAAGCTCAAAGCACACATCGCACCTCACACAATAATAGTGGGTGACTTCAACAATCCGCTCTCTGAATTGGATCGTTCAGGAAAGCAGAAACTGAACAGGGACACAGTGAATCTAATTGAAGCCTTGGACCAAATGGAACTAACAGATATATATAGAACATTTCATCCTAGAGCTAAAGAATACACCTTCTTCTCAGCACCTCATGGTACCTTCTCCAAAATCGACCATATAATTGGTCACAAATGAGACCTCAACAGATATAAGAAGATAGAACTAATCCCATGCCTCCTATCAGATCACTATGGAATAAGGGTGGTCTTCAATGGCAACAAAAACAAAAGAAAACCCACATACACATGGCGGCTGAACAATGCTCTACTCAATGATAACTCGGTCAAGTGGAAATAAAGAAAGAAATCAAAGACTTTTTGAAATTTAATGAAAATGAAGGCACAACATACCCTAATTTATGGGACACAATGAAAGCAGTGCTAAGAGGAAAATTCATAGCCCTGAGTGCCGCAAAAAGAAATGGGAGACAGCATACACTAACAGCTTAATGGCACACCTGAAAGCCCTGGAACAAAAAGAAGCAAATATACCAAAGAGGAGTAGAAGGCAGGAAATCATCAAACTCAGGGTGGAAATAAATCAAGTAGAAACAAATAAAACCATACAAAGAATCAACAAAACGAGGAGTTGGTTCTTTGAGAAAATCAACAAGATAGATAAGTCCTTAGTCAGACTAACCAGAGGGCACAGAGACAGTATCCAAATTAATAAAATCAGAAACGAAAAGGGAGAGATAACAACAGAAACTGAGGAAATTCAAAAAATCATCAGATCGTAATACAAAAGCCTGTATTCAACACAACTAGAAAATCTCGAGGAAATGGACAATTTCCTTGACAGATACCAAATACCAAAATTAAATCAGGATCAAATAGACCATCTAAACCATCCTATAACATCTGAAGAAATAGAAGTGGTCATTGGAAATCTTCCAACCAAAAAAAGCACAGGTCCAGATGATTTTAGTGCAGAATTCTATCAGACCTTCAAAGAAGACCTAACACCAATACTCTTCAAAATATTCCACAAAATAGAAACAGAAGGAACACTACCCAACTCGTTCTATGAAGCCACAGTTACGCTAATACCAAAAGCACACAAAGATTCGACGAAGAAAGAGAATCTCAGGCCAATCTTTCTTATGAATATCGAAGCAAAAATACGCAATAAAATTCTTGCCAACCGAATCCAAGAACACATCAAAATCATTATTCTCCACGATCAAGTAGGCTTCATCCCAGGGATGCAGGGATGGTTCAATATAAGGAAATCCATCAATGTAATCCACTATATAAACAATCTCAAAGAAAAAAAACCACATGGTCATCTCATTAGATGCTGAGAAAGCATTTGACAAAATTCAGCATTCTTTCATGCTAAAGGTCTTGGAAAGATCAGGAATTTGAGGCCCATATCTAAGCATAGTAAAAGCAATTTACAGCAAACAAGTAGCCAACATCAATCTTAATGGAAAGAAACTTGAAGCAATCCCACTAAAATCAGGGACTAGACAAGGCTGCCCTCTCTCTCCATATCTTTTCAATATAGTACTTGAAGTTCTATAGAGCAATTAGACAACAAAAGGAGGTGAAAGGGATACAAATTGCAAAAGAAGAAGTCAACCTATCACTATTTGCAGACTTATACTTAAGCAACCAAAAGAACTCCACCAGAGAACTTCTACAGTTGATAAACAACTTCAGCAAAATGGCCGGATATAAAATCAACTCAAGCAAGTCAGTAGCCTTCCTATACTCAAAGGATAAGCAGGCTGAGAAAGAAGTAAGAGAAATGATACCCTTCACGATAGCCATAAACCATATAAAGCATCTTGGTGTGACTCTAACCAAACAAGTGAAAGATCTGTATGACAAGAACTTCAAGTCTCTGAAGAAAGAAATTGAAAAAGACCTCAGAAGATGGAAAAATCTGCCATGCTCATGGATTGGCAGCATTAATATAGTAAAAATGACCATCTTGCCAAAAGCAATACACAGATTCAATGCAATCCCCATCAAAATCCCAACTCAATTCTTCATAGAGTTAGAAAGAGCAATTCAAAAATTCATCTGGAATAACAGAAAACCCAGGATAGCTAAAATTATTCTCAAGAGTAAAAGAACCTCTGGGGGACACAGTATTCTGAACCTCAAGCTGTACTACAGAGCAATAGTGTTAAAAACCGCATGGAATTTGTACAGTGACAGGCATTTAGATCAATGGAACAGAATTGAAGACCCAGAAATGAATCCACACTCCTGTGGTCACTTGATCTTTGACAAAGTAGGTAAACCATCCAGTGGAAAAAAGACAGCCTTTTCAACAAAAGGTGCTGGCTATACTGGAGGTAAACATGCAGAAGAATGCAAATTGACCAATTCTTTTTTTTTTTTAAATTTTATTTTCTAATTTTTTTTTTATATACATTCAAAATCATTTCCCCTTTCCCGTTTCCTCCCTCCCCGAAAGTCCCATAAGCCCTCTTCCCTCCCTCTTTTCCCCATTCACCCCCCTCTCGCTTCTCTGTCCTGGCGTTCCCCTACTTCCAGCCTTTCCAGGACCAGGGGTCTCTCCTTCCATCTTCTTAGAAATCTATTGATATGCGAACTGTGCAATTCTAATCTCCTTGCACTAAGCTCAATTCCAAGTGGATCAAGGACCTCCACATAAAACCAGACACACTGAAACTAATAGAAAGGAAACGAGGGAAGAACCTTGAACATATGGGCACAGGGGAGAATTTCCTGAATAGAACTCCAATAACTTATGCTCTAAGATCAAGAACTGACAAATGGGACCTCATTAAATTACAAAGTTTTTGCAAGGCAAAAGACACTGTCAAAAAGACAAAGCGGCAACCAAGTAACTGGGAAATGATCTTTAACAACCCTACATCCGACAGAGGGCTAATATCCAATATATACAAAGAACTCAAGAAGTTAAACTCCAGAGAGGCAAGTAATCCTATTAAAAAATGGGGTACAGAGCTAAACAAAGAGTTCTCACCTGAAGAATATCTAATGGCTGAGAAGCACCTAAAGAGATGTTCATCATCCTTAGTCATTAGGGAAATGCAAAGTAAAACAACCCTGAGATTCCATCTCACACAAGTCAGAATGGCTAAGATCACAAACACAGGAGACAGCAGTTGTTGGCAAGGATGTGGAGAAAGAGGAACACTCCTCCACTGCTGGTGGAATTGCAAGCTGGTACAACCACTCTGGAAAGCAGTCTGGCGGTTCCTCAGAAAACTAGGCATGACACTCCCGCAGGATCCGGCTATACCACTCCAGGGCATATACTCAGAGGCTTTCCCTGCATGCAATAAGGACACATGCTCCACTATGTTCATAGCAGCCTTATTTATAATAGCCAGAAGCTGGAAAGAACCCAGATGTCCCTCAATGGATGCATGGATTCAGAAGATGTGGTATATTTATTTCCACAATGAAATACTACTCTGCAATTAAAAACAATGAATTCACGAAATTCCTAGGCAAATGGTCAGAACTTGAAAATATCATCCTTAGTGAGGTAACCCAATCACAAAAGAACACACATGGTATGCAGTCAATGATAAGGGGATATTAACCCAGAATCTTGGAATACCCTAGGTACAATTCGCATATCAATAGATTTTCAAGAAGATGGAAGGAAAGACCCCTGGTCCTGGAAAGCCTGAATGTAGGGGAATGCCAGGACAGAGAAGTGATAGGGGATTGAATGGGGAAAAGAGGGAGGGAAGGGGGATTATGGGACTTACAGGGAGGGAGGAAATGGAAAAGGGGAAATGATTTTGAATGTAAATAAAAAAAACTTAGAAAATAAAATAAAATTAAAAAAATATAAAAAGATTGTTTATAATATCTTATGTTATTGCTTATTTCCGTGATACAGCATTATTTTTAAAAATTGTAACAGTTAATAAAATAATTCCTTTCCATTTCCCCATTCCAATGTGAAAGAAAACACCAATAATATTGTTAGAACTCTATGAACTAACTCCTCGTGACTTTAAAGCATTGCTTTTATTGCTCTTATTAATATATTCCAGGCAGCAGTGTTTTACAAATTTTGTTGAGTATGCAGTTAAAGTTCTGAGAACTCAGTAAGTATGAAATCATGTCTTCAATGAAAATCTATACAATTAGCTAAGTGGTAGAAAAGTATTGTGTCTTCAAGAGAAATACATGATTATCACTCTACTAAAAGAATATTGGTATAGTGATATCTTATGGGAATATCAAAGGTCATAAAACCAGCACAGTCTTTTGAATTGCTTATTAAAATCACCATTATACTGTCTTCCAAATTTTGTCTTGATCTCCAGGTGTTGTATGTTTGGGGAAATTTTAATATTTGCACAACATGAAGATATTGGATGGACTGGAAATTTCTGATGTATTAATTATGACTGTTCTTAAGAGTATTGCTTGTAGTGTTCTGCATGTCTGTCCTGATGATTTTATTCCTCCTGCTTTTAGTAAAATGTCATTATCTGTTCTACTTGAATATCTTCCTTGTGCCATGGAGGTTGTGTACACATGAATATACCAAAGATCTCCCTATGAAGGTCTTCCTATGAAGGACATTTCTGGAAGTTATACCCCTGTATTTACTCAGGGGCACGATAATCAGAAAAAAGAAAACTTTAAAAAAATCAATAAGATATGTTGTGCTATGTGAGTAGGCAGCAGATCTTATTACAAAGCTCTTTCTAGTATAGACTCCTATATACTATATAGTATGCTCATCAAGGAAAAGATACAGCAACAAAAGTAAACTTATTAGAATTATCTCTACCCTTAACAGGGCTTTTACAAAGGGACAAAGTATGTTGTGGAAGAATGATAAATGAAGGAAGTATCAGGACATCCCTTTCTTAGAATTGGTTGCTCAGACAGGTATTTAATGACCAAGGAACAAAAGAATACCAAGATTAGACATACAAATAAATTCTATTAAGATATAGCATTTAAGCATCTTATTATATCAGAGATTAATCACATTAATTGGGACTGCTGGACCTACTACACTGCCACCCTCCTCCTCATCTTCTTTTAGCTTTTCCCTAATTCAACCACAAAGCTTCTGTCCATTGGTTGGTGTAAATATCTACATCTGACCTCAGTTGGTTGTTCTGTCTTTTGGAGGTCAGTCATGATAAGTCCCTTTTTTTGAGCACTCCGTAGCCTCAGTAATAGTTTCAGGACTTGAGGCATCCCCTTAACAATATAACTCTTTAAGTGGTGTTAATTTCTGTCACATTTAAAAATGATTTGACAGAAACATTGTTTGCAGTTCTTAAATTCCTCACTTTCTTTTTCTCATGGATTTTTTTTTGTGTGTGTTTATACCTTTATGGTCATTTGTTTCCTTTGTCTGTAGTCCTGAATAAGAACAGTCAGCAACAACCATTATCTGTCTATGATGCTTGATTTGTTAGTTCTTTCAATTGTTTGGAGTTAAATGCCATAAGACTTTTTAGGACAAGGGTCACATGCACTGGAAACTATGCAATAATGTAACATGAAGGCCACAGAGGTGTCCCATCAGTTGGGATCTTGAATATGAAAGCTCAGAAAGTTGATTTCTACCCACAGAACCCATATAAGCATGTAGGAAGATACTAGTGTCAACATAGTAGTCAATTGACCTGTAAGTGGTGTCCTGTGCACAGAGTCACAAAGGACATATCAGGGACATTTATACAGAACGAAATATATGTGTGATTTAGGCATAGATTTTGTGCCTATACATGGAACATTTTTTTTTTTAGAAACACCATAAATCCTGTCAATTACAAGTCAGAGAACAAGCACCTCATCTAGGATTTCCTGTATCTTTTCTAAAAGATCTGTTCACTGCTTCTTACTGAGTCTTCTGATGTCTGGCATGGATGTAAGACTTGTGTTAGAAGCCAATTTTTTCTTTCCTACAGAATTTTCTCTCCAAGAGACTAATGAAAATATACAATATTTTTTCAATGTTGCACATATTCTTCCAGTGTTATGAAAGGAATCCAACAGACTATAGAATGAATCATACTTCCTATCAGTGATAAGAAACCTCTTATCCTAGATCCTGTTTGGAATTCTATGATATCATCTTGCCTTCCAGGAGAGAATTGAGAATATCTCTGTGGCCCAGAGTTCCAAACAGAGTTTTCACCTCCTTTTTTTATCCCTACATCCTCTAAGGATTTCCCAAAGAATTACTAACTTAATTATCCACAGTTCCTCCTACTCTCAAGCTTAAGATATATTCTTGAGAATTATAGCTTCCTGAAGTTCGCTGAATCTGCTCCTCTTCTCCAAACTCTGTAAATTCTATACACTTCATTCTATTGTATCTCATGTCTACCAAAGAATTGCTAGCTAAGCATACTTTCATTGAGAGACCCTGTCCCAAAGTGCATGTAAGCAGCTACAGCCACCATGGCTTTATGGAGAAAGAAGGAACAGGCACTGCTGAAAAGTCTCTGTTCTACAACTGACAGAACTGTTCATCCACCAGCAGAATGAAATCACTGCTGTATTTCTCACACAATAAAACAAAAATTCTAATTGTATGAGAGGTATTCATTCAAAACCCGAAACACTGAAAATTCCAGGAGAAAACAAATGAAATACCCTTGAATTTATAGATAAAGAAACTCTCCAAAGAGGCTTACAACAAGAGTTGAAACTTTTCAAAGCACCAACAAATGAGACTGCCTGAAGTGAGTTTCTGTGCAGCACAGGAAACTGTTCTCAAAGAGACCCACCAGTACATGAAATTGGAGAAAGTCGTTGCATACTATGCCCAAGACAGTGCAATGTGTAATGAAAAGTACAAGCTAAACACCTTCTTAACAAGATTGCCAGTCAATAAATTGTCTAATTAAAGGACAGTTCTCAAAAGAAAAAACACAAAGGTCAATATTTATTTTTGCTATTCAATATATTTAACTATCAAATAAAACTGAATTAATAACATCTCAATATTTCATATTATCCCAGTAGGAATAACTACATTTAAGAAACCACTGAAAAACTTGAATTGTTTTTTCGAAAAGGAAAACACTTATTTGTTCTTCATGAGCTTAATAACTAAAGAATTTCTAAAAAAAAATCTGTATGGAATGAATGTCCTAAACTATAAATCTGGCTCACTAGCATTATAATTTCTGGGTATATATCCAAAGGACTCTTATCTGACTACATAACCACTTGCTTATACATGTACATTGCTACAATATTTCTACTTATAAAAAAAGAAATCAGGGCCAGATTAAATATCCATAAAACAATGATTAGATAACAAAAATATAATGTATTTACACAATGAAACTTTTGTCAAAGTGTTAAAAATGAATTAATGTGCTCTAATTGCTGGACTCCATATTTCAGCCCACAATACCAGCTGCTTTTCTGGAGGCCTGGGTGATATGAGAGACTACAGGTAAGAGCCTTTTGTAAGCCATCTCCCCTTAAACTACACAAAACACCCATAAACTGCCTTATTACCAGGGTTCTATATTTAAGTTGACAATTCCAATGGCTTTCCCAGGAGGCCCATCAATCCCAAAAATCCAAGGTAAGGCTCTGCTCTCTGTACAACAGCTCACTTTAATGTACACTCAATAGCCCTAAGATGAAGCCCTATCACATGAACTCCATATTTTGGCCTACATCTTTGTTAGAAGATCTCTGTATTCCACGAGGACACACCAAATTTAGGGAACCCAGTGGCAGCACTGACAGGCTATACAGAGTAAAAATAAAAAGATAAATAAATAAATCCCAAAGGAGGTACCATACTGGACCTGAAGAGATACTGGTAACCATAAGCCCAGGATTCTCAAGGAAAAGGAGAGAGGGAGAGGGAGTGAGACAGAGACAGAGAGAGAAAAAGAGAGAGAGAGAGAGAGAGACAGACAGACAGAGAGAGAGACAGAGACAGAGACAGACAGAGAAAGTGACAGAAACAGAGACAGAAGAAATAGAAACACAGAAAACTTGCAAAACTACCTACCTAGCAAAGATAAAATCAGAAAAGAGCACATAAACCTATAACTTGAAACCTGGTGGACTAGGGGAGATCATAAGAAGACATTTAATAACAGCCAAGTGAGATGGGACCAGAAGAGCAAAGCTATCCTACTAAAGCAGCTAAGGAATTGGAAAAATTACCTTAAAACTAATCTCATATACTTGATAGTTTTAAAGACAAAATGAATAAATCCATTAAAGTTATCAATGAAAATATAACCAATCCAGTGAATGAAATTAATAAAACATTTCAAGACCTGCAAATGGAAACAGAAGCAGTAAAGAAATCATTAAGTGAGAGAATACTGAAGAAGGAACAACTAACTAATTAGGTGAACAGAAACTTCAAAGGAAAGCATCACTAATCGAACACAGGTGAATGAAGAGACAGTCTAAGCCTAGAAGAAAAAAATGAAGAAATTGTTACATTTGTCAAAATATTAAATTTATAAAGGTCCTGGCACAAAACGTACAGAAAAACTGTGTCCCTTTGAAAAGACAAAACCTAAGAGTCATAAGTATATGAAGAAGGAGAAGCCTTTCAGCTCTAGGGCACAGAATATAGTATTAACAAAAATCATAGATGAAAAATTTCCAAACGACAGACCTTAAGAAGTTTAACATGAAGGGAGATCCAAGTGAGGATGCTTCAATCCCACTTAGAAGGGGGAACAAAATAATCATGGGAGGAAAAGGGAGGAAGGGATCTGGATGTGAGAGGGGAGGATAGAAAATGGGGGCAGGTTCAGGTATGGGTGGAGATAGAAAAGAATCCCATGGACATCAGGAGAATGCCTGGAAATATGTAGCTGCATGGGATGGTGGCAGGAGATACCTCTAGAAAGTCCTAGAGAACTGAAAGATGAGAGGCTCCCAGGACTCAATGGTGATAACCTCAGCTGAAATCTCTAACTGTGAGGAGATGGAACCTGAAGAGACAACCTACAGTCGATAGACAAGAACCCCAGTGGAGGGAAGGAGTTATCAAACTATCTTCAAAATTTTTGACCCAGAATTGTTTTGGACTAAATGAAATACAGAGACAAATGTGGAGCAGAAATTGAAGGAAAGGCCATTCAGTGACCAGTGCAACTTGGGATTTATCCCATGGGCAGGCACAAAACCTTGACACTATTACTGATACCATGTTGTCCTTGCAGACAAAAGACTAGCATGGTTGTCCTCTGAGAAACTCTACCAACAGCTGATTGAGACAAAGGCAGATATTTTCAGCCAACAATTGGACTGAGGTCATGGACCCCTGTGTAAGAGTAAGGGGAGGGATTGACAAAGCTGAAGGGAAAGACAACCCTGTAGGAAGACCAATAGTATCAGCTAACCTGGAACCCTAGGAACTCCCAGAGACTAAGCCTACAACCAAAGAAAATGCATTGGCTGGTCCATGGCCCCTGGCACATATATACAAGAGGACTGCGTTGTCTGATCTCAGCAGGAGAGGATGAGCATGGGAAGGATAATCAGAGGGTAGGTGAGCAGGGAGTGGGTTGGTGGGTGGGTGAGAAAGGTGGGCAGGTGGGGGGCTGGGGTGGGGAGCACCTTCTCAGAGGCAAAGTGGAGGATGTGGTAAAATCTAGGTGGAGGAAGAGAAATGGGTGGGCAACATTTGGAATATAATTAATTGAAACAATAAAAAAATTAAAAATTAAAAAAATTGCACACAACTTCTTATGCAAGACTTCAAAAGTCAGAAGGGACTGGGTAGATGCTTTTCAGATTCTAGGAGACCACAAATGTCATTCTAGACAACCATACCCTTTTAAATCTTTTAATCACCATAATAGAGACAACAGATATTTCATGAAAAAACCACATTAACATAATGTTCCTCCAGTAATCAACCCATAAAGAAGATAGTAGAAGGGAAACTGATTCCCAAGAAAGTTAATTATATCAAAGACATAAATAATTACACAGCACCAAAAAAATAAGTGAAACACAGATATGAACACACACACACAGGCACACACAGGCACACACACACACACACACACACACACACAAACTCAAATTTACTCTACCAATACCAGCATGAATAAAATAAAATAAAATAAAATAAAATAAAAGGTATAGAGACACTATCCTAATTACCAAAAATAAGACCTGAAAGGGGGGCATAACAACAAACACAAAAGAAATCCTAAGAACCATTAGACCTTACTTAAAAAAACCTGTATCCCCAAATTAGAAATCTAAAAGCAATGTTTCATTTTCAAGATGTATACCACCTATCAAAATTAAATCAAGATCAAATAATCAACCTAAATATACACATATCTCCTAAGGAAAAGGATGGAAAGAAGTTTTCATTAAAGATCACACACAAAAAAGCAATTGTCAGATTAGTTTAGGAAAAAAGCTGTAAAAATAAAGTTAATTTTGTTTCCATGTTCATAGTTTCATTATTTCACTCCATAAGTACTTGAAATACAAAACTATCTAAATTTATTTTGTATTGGGTATGCAAAATATCAGGTCAGCTTCACTATAAGCATTTTTAAAAGAATTTATTAGAGAAAAACAAAACAAAACAGGGCCAGGTGGCTTTAGCACAAAATTCTACTACACTTTGAATGATGAGCTATTATCAATGCTCATTACATTATTAAACATATTTTAAATAAAGTAAACATTGACAAAATTATCTTATAATGTCACAGGTACCCAGATACCTAAACCATACAAAGACTCAACAAGAATGAAAATGTTAGACAAATTTCCCTCATGAACATTGATGCAAAAATACTCAGTACAATATACAGAAACATAATTCAAGAACACATCAAAAAGTTTATTTAACACAATCAAGTATATTTAATCTCAGAGATGTAGGGATGGTTCTGTGTACAAAAACCTGTCAATATAATGTATCATGTCAACAAACTGAAAGAAAAAAAATACATGACCTCATGAGATGCTGAAAATTTTTTGACAAAATTCATCATTCCTTCATGATAAATGTCTTGATATGATCAGGGATACAATTCACACCCTTCAACACAATGAATCCAATTTTTAGCAAGCTGATAGTCAACATCGAATTAAATGCAAAGAAACTTAAAGTCATTCTAGTAAATTTAGGAATAGTACAAGTCTGTCTGCTCTCTCTTTCTTTCTTTTTATTAATGTTTAATTTAATTTTAATACAATATGTTTTTCCATTAATGTATTAATTTATTCGCTTTACATCCTGATCCCAGGCACCTCCCTCTTCTCCTCCTAGTCACATTCTCTGATGTGAATGCTTCTATTTCTTTAGGTGTTATGGGATTGTTTAGATCATTTATCTGATCCTGATTTAACCTTGGTAACTTGTATCTTTCTAGAAGATTGTCCATTTCATCTAGATTTTCCACTTTTGTTGACTACAGACTTTTGTAGTAGGATCTGATGAAATTTTGGATTTCCTCAGTATCTGTTGTTATGTCTACCTTTTCACTTATGATTTTGCTGATGTGGATACCGTCTCTGTGCCCTCTAGTTAGTTTGGCTAACGGTTTATATATCTTGTTGCTATTTTAAAGAACCATTTCCTGACTTGGTTGATTCTTTGTATAGCTCTTCTTGTTTCTTTTTATTTTTCTTTTTTTGTGGATTTTTTTATTACATATATTCTTTATTTATATTTCAAATAAATTCCCCCTTTCTGGTTTCCCCCTCCCAGAAAGTCCCATAAGCCCTCTCCCCTCCTCCTGTTCCCCAATCAATGCCTCCCACTTCCCAGTCCTGGTATTTCCCTACACTGCTGCATCAAGCCTTTCCAGGACCAGGGGCTTCTCCTTCCTTCTTCTTGGGCATCATTTGATATGTGAATTGTGTCTTGCGTATTCTAAGCTTCTGGGCTAATATCCACTTATCAGTGATTGAACACCATGTGTGTTCTTTTGAGATCGGGTTGCCTCACTTAGGATGATAATTTCCAGTTCCTCCCATTTGCCTAAGAATTACATGAATTCATTGTTTTTAATAGCTGAGTAGCATTCCATTGTGTAAATATACCACTTTTTCTGTGTCCATTCCTCCATTGAGGTATATCTGGGTTCTTTCCAGCTTCTGGCAATTATAAATAGGGCTGCTATGAACATAGTGTTGCATGTATTCTTATTACATGCTGGGGAATCATCTGAGTATATGCCCAGGAAAGGTATAATAAGCTTCTCCAATAGTATCATGCCCAGTTTTCTGAGGAACCGCCAGATTGATTTCCATAATGGTTGTACCAGCTTGCAATCCCACCAGCAGTGGAGGAGTGTTCCTCATTCTCCACATCCGCTGCAGCACCTGCTGTATCCTGAGTTTTTGATCTTAGCCATTCTGACTGGTGAGAGATGAAATCTCAGTGTTGTTTTGATTTGCCTTTCCCTGATGACTAAGGATGCTGAAAATTTCTTTAGGTGCTTCTCAGCCATTTGATATTCCTCAGGTTAAAATTGTTTGTTTAGCTCTGTATCCCATTTTTAATAGGGTTATTTGGCTCTCTGGAGTCTAACTTCTTGAGTTCTTTGTATATTTTGGGTATTAGCCTTCTTTTGGATGTAGGCTTGGTAAAGATCTTTTCCCAATTTGTTGGTTGCCGTTTTGTTCTGTTGATAGTGTACTTTGCTTTACAGAAACTTTGTTACTTCATGAGGTCCAATTTGCCAATTCTTGATCTTAGAGTATAGGCCATCGGTATTCAGTTCAGGAAATTTTCCTCTGTGCCCATGTGTTCAAGGCTCTTCCCTAGTTTCTTTTCTATTAGTTTCAGTGTGTCTGGTTTTATGTGGAAGTCTTTGTTCCACTAGAACTTGAGCTTAGTACAAGGAGATAAGAATGGATCCATTTGCATTCTTCTTCATGCTAACTCCCAGTTGAATCAGCACCATTTGTTCAAAATGCTATCTTTTTCCACTGTATGGTTTTAGCTCCTTTGTCAAAGAGCAAGTGACTATAGGTGTGTGGGTTCATTTCTGGATCTTCAATTCCATTCCATTGATCTACCTGCCTGTCACTGTACCAATACCATGCAGTTATTAAGCCTATTGCTCTGTAATACAGCTGAGGTCCGGGATACTGATTCCCCCAGAAGTTCTTTTACTGTTGAGAATAGTTTTAGCTATCCTGAGTTTTCTGTTATTCCAGATGAATTTGATAATTGCTCTTTCTAACTCTATGAAGAATTGAGTTGGGATTTTGATCGGGATTGCATTCAATCTGTATATTGCTTTTGGCAGGATAGCCATTTTTACTATATTAATCCTGCCAATCCATGAGCATGGAAGATCTTTCCATCTTCTGAGGTCTTCTTTAATATCTTTCTTCAGAGACTTGGAGTTCTTGTCATACAGATCTTTCACATGTTTGGTTAGAGTCACACCACGATGCTTTATCTTGTTTGCAACTATTGAGAAGGGTGTCCTTTCCCTAATTTCTTTTTCAGCCTGTTTATCCTTTGAGTATAGGAAGGCTAGTGATTTGTTTGAGTTAATTTTGTATCTGGCCCCTTTTTAGAAGTTATCAGCTATAGGAGTTCTCTGGTGGTGTTTTTTTGGGTCACTTAAGTATACTATCGTATCTGCAAATAGTGATAGTTTGACTTCTTTCTTTCCAAAGTGTATCCCTTTGACCTCCTTTTGTTGTCTAATTGCTCTAGCTAGAACTTCAAATACTATATTGAATAAATATGGTGAGAGAGGGCAGTCTTTTAAGTCCCTGATTTTAGTGAGATTGCTTCTAGTTTCTCTCCGTTTAGTTTGTTGTTGGCTACTGATTTGCTGTATATTGCTTTTACTATGTTTAGGTATCTGCCTTGAATTCCTGATCTTTCCCAGACTTTGAACAAGAAAGGATGCTGAATTTTGTCAAAAGGTTTTTTAGCATCTAATTAAATGACCATGTGTTTTTCCTTTGAGTTTGTTTATGTAGTGGATTACATTGATATATTTCCGTACATTGAACTATCCTTTCATCCCTGGGATGAAGCCTACTTGATTGTAGTGAATGGTCATTTTGATGTATTCTTGGTTTTGGTTGGCAATAATTTTATTAAGTATTTTTGCATCAATATTCATAAGGGAAATTGGTCTGAAGTTCTCTATCTTTGTTGATCATTTCTGTGGTTTTGATAACAGCAAATTTGTGGCTTCATAGAACGAGTTGGGTAGTGTTCCTTCTGTTTCTATTTTGTGGAATAGTTTGAAGAGTATTGGTGTTAGGTCTTCTTTGAAGGTGTGACAGAATTCTGCACTAAAACCATCTGGTGCTGTGCATTTTTTTGGTTGGGAGACTTTCAATGACTGCCTCTATTTCTTTAGGGGTTATGGGACTCTTCAGGTAGCCTATCTGATCCTGATTTAACTGTGGTATTTGGAATCTGTTCAGAAAATTGTCCATTTCGTCCACATTTTCCAGGCGTGTTGAGTATTTACTTTTGTAGTAGGATCTGATGATTTTTTAGGATTTCCTCAGTTTCTGTTATGTAACTCCCTTTTCATTTCTGATTTTGTTAATTTGGATACTGTCTCTGTGCTCTCTGGTTAGTCTGGCTAAGGGTTTATGTAGTTGATTTTCTCAACGAACCAGCTCCTGTTTTTTTTTTTTTGTTTTTTTTTCTTTCTACTTCGGTGGTTACAGTCCTGAGTTTGATGATTTCCTGTGGTCTACTCCACTTGGGAATATTAGCTTCTTTCTGTTCTAGAGCTTTCCGGTGTGCTGTTAAGCTGCTAATGTATGCTCTCTCCAGCTTCTTTTTCGTGTCATTCAGTGCTATGTGTTTTCCTCTTAGCACTGCTTTCATTGTGTCCCATAAATTTGGGTATGTTTTACCTTCATTTTCATTAAATTCTAAAAAGTTTTTGATTTCTTTCCTTATTTCTTCCTTGACTAAGGTATCTTTGAGTAGAATATTGTTCAGCTGTGTATGTGGGTCTTCTTGTTTTTGTTGCTAGTGAAGACCACCCTTACTCCACAGTGATCTGATCGAAGGCATGTGTTTAGTTCAATCTTCTTATATCTGTTGTGGTCTGTTTCGTGACCAAGTATAAGGTCAATTTTGGAGAGGGTATCTTGAGGTGTTTAGAATAAGGTATATTCTTTTGAATAGGGATGAAATGTTCTATAGATAATTGTTAAATACATTTGGTCCAAAATTTCTGTTAGTTTCACTGTGTCTCTGTTTAGTTTGTGCACCACCTGGATATGGCACACTGTAGCAGAGAATGGTCCCAAGATGGAGACACAAACCAGAGACCTTCTTCCAGAGGTCTCTGAATGTGATTCTCTGAGCCTCAGGGTAGGTCCTACTTGTGCTGACTGTCCTCTCTGCACTCCTCAGTGGTTAGCTACCTCCCTGCACCACTTGGTTTTGGTATATTGTTATTGATACTACCCTTTTTAATCCCATTGCAAGTCCTTTTTTCTTACATACTTATTAGATATTTTCTTTATTTACATTTCAAATGTTATCCCCTTTCCTGGTTTCCCCTCCAAAAACCCCCTATCCCATCCCCTCTCACCCTACTCCCTAACCCACCCACTCCTGCTTCCCTGACCTGGCATTCCCCTACCCTTGGGCAATGAGCCTTCGTAGGTCAAAGGGCACCTTTTCTTAATCCTACAAATCATACCCTGCATTATAATTCACTTGTTTGTGTTTCCTCATCCAATATGTGAGGTGGCAGAAGATGTCAGGCAAACAAAGAGCAGGTGTCTAGAATTCCAAATAAACATAAGCAAAGAACATTTCTTCACAGAGTACTACAGTAAAGTCATTAACAGGACAGAATATTAAAGGAGTTAAGAGACTAAGACCAGGACATAAAGGCAAACTTATCAAAGTAACAGTAAACCTTACAGCAGAGAACCTGAAATCAGGATAGCATGGGATGTTGTGTTTCAAGACCTGAAAGTAAGAAGCTCTCTACCAATGTCTCTATATCCAGCTAAGTTAACTTTCAAATCCCGGGGAAAATACACACGCACAAAAAAGCAATCCATGATAAGCAAAGCTAGTCTATTGAAGATACATAATAAAATCCTTCAGGCAGAGAGGAAGCCTATTTACATGCTTCCTTTCTTCCTGGGTGGAAACCTAGTAAAATAGTGATTTACATTCTCAAATTGCTAACTATATGATCTAAAACTACATGCAGCCAATAGTCAAGGAAAAGGTGATGAGTGAAAATTAAAATCAGACCTGCCAGGTATGAAACAATACTAGATAAAAATTTGAAAGAAGATTTTCTGTGTGAGATAAGGAAAAGTATAAGGGAAAATGTTTACTATACAAAGTCATCAAAAAATATCCTTGAACCAAATAAAACAACGTAGCACAAATTTAGAATGGAGACTTAGCTAAATGGTTGTCTAGACCACCAACTAAAGAGTATACATGAAGGGATTCATGGCTCCAGCTACAGTTGTAGTAGAAGATGACCTTATCATAAATGGGAGGGGACATCCTTGGTCCTGTGGAGGCTTGATGCCTCAGCATAGGGGGATGCTAGAGCAATGAGACAGGATTGGGTGAGTGAGTGGAGGAGCACACTCATAGAGACAAAGGGGAGAGGGCATAGGGGAGTTAGGGTATGGGTTTATGGAGGGGAAACCACAAAGGGGGATATGAATTAAAATGTAAATGAATAGAAATGATTAAGAAAAAAGGGGGAAAGAAGGGGAAACAAAACACAACAAATATTCCTAACCAAAAAAAAAGTCCATGTCCATATATTTCTACTTCTATTTTTAGACCCTAGATGGTTTTGTTCACTTCCTTCACTAGTTTGTTTATGTTTTCCTTAATTCTTTAACAGATTTTTGTATTTCCACTTTAAGAGCTTCTACCTTTTGACACATGTTCTCCTGTATTTCTTTAAGAGATTTTTGTCTTTCCCTTTTAAGGACTTCTACCTGTTGACTCATGTTCTCCTGTATTTCTTTAAGGGATTTACTTATCTTGAAATCCTCTATCAGCATCATAAGATGTGATTTTAAATCCAGATCTTGCTTTTCTGGTGTGTTGGGGTATCCAAGACTTGATGTTGTGGGAGAACTTGGTTCAGATGATGCCCTGTTGCCTTGGTTTTTTTGGTAATGTTCTTGTTTGCCTTTTGCCATCTGGTTACCTCTGGTGTTAGCTGGTGTTGCTGTCTCTGACTGTGGCTCATCTGTCATGCAAGCCTCTGTATCTGTGCTCCTGGGAGACCCGTTCTCTCTGTGTACATCGGTATGTTGGCACTCATGTGAGACCTGCTCTCTTGTGGTTGTATTTGGGTATGTAGCTCCATTGCCCCGATCAACTCTGGTGCAGGTGGAAATCAGAAGACTCCTGTCCCAGGCTGCTGCTAGGCTCCTGTGTCCTCAGGGTTTCTGGCTGTTTCCTCTGAGCAGCGGGGACGGTCCTACCTGTGCTGTCTGGCCTCTCTGCATTCCTGAGTGGTTAGCTACCTCCTTGAGTCACTTGGATATGGTGCTTTGTGGCAGAGGGTGGTCCCAAGCTCAAGACAGAAACCAGAGGGCTTCCACCAGAGGGTTCCGGGTGTGATCCTCTGAGCGGCGGGGGTGGTTCTACTTGTGCAGTCAGGCTCCTCCATACTCCTGGGTGGTTAAGCTGTCTCCTTGCTCCACTTCGGTTTGGTGTGCTGTGCCAGAGGATGGACCCAAGCTGGAGACAGAAACCGGAAGGCCTCAAGGATTCTCTCTTTAGTCATAACATCCAATCTCATCGTCAGACCCCTGAGATATATAGTCATTTGCCCTAGTGTCAGGCATTTACATGGGGTTTTAATGTTTGAACCCAGATCCTCATGCTTGCATTACAAATGTTTTTACCCACCAAGTAATTTGGGTACAATGCATTCCAAATTATTATGGTTTTGAATTATAATTACTCACATAAGAGCCTTAATATGTAGACTGAAATGGATGCAGATGTAGAATATGAGCACCCCTGTTCCCCCTGCTACCTTAGTTCTATAACAGACCAAAAATAAAAAGTTGAGTTCGTCACTAGGATAGGTTTTCCCAAGGTTTCTGAAAGTGTGTGATAAGTATATGTTCAAGACTTGCTGTCAGTATACACTCCTTATCCTCATTTTGAAAGATTAGCACCATTTCTGTCATGAATATGACACATATTGCTTGTGATGCTGAGGGAACGGGCCAAGGGTATAGCTGATCCACTTACTAACTCTTTTCTGTATTTGAGAGGTAGCTCATAGCAACAGACCCAGGGAAGTTTACACTAATGCTAATTAACTCAGCTTTTCATAATTACCAGGACTTGTAACTTGTCCTGGTACTGAATTAAGAGTTTGTTCACTGCTGAACCACTGTCCCTTTGCACAGGTTGTCAGTTCTCAGCAGGTGACAAGGTAATCGCAGCTCAGGTGCAGAAGTGAACACATGGATCCTGAGAATCTATAACTGCTCTGGTTGTAAGTGGTCTATGTTTGCTGAGGGCTGCAGACCTGATCCTGTTACAGTAGCCAAGTTCAGCCCTGGTGAGTGATTTCTTTTGGATAAATTGCAAGTTAGGTTCAAGGGTCTCACTACAAGGGAGTGACATGAGAGCAGTTGGATAGAATAAAAGTTTGCTCATTGGCCTCAGGACAGCTCCACCTGTGTAATTCACTGATTCTGTGTTGAGCAAAAGTTGCCAGAATATGAAATTCAGTGGGTTGGTCCAGAGATATCAGGAAATTTTGGTTGAAGGAGTAGCCTGAGGCTGAGAATTTCAATATTGTATCTGCACTTTCCTTTTAATATAAGAGCTGTACAGTGTACTAGAACATAAGAGAATTTATGCACAGGTTATAGTTCAGGGTGCATATTCAGATTATAGAACTTTGGTATCTGAACTTTGTATTCATGCACAGATGATTAGAAAAACACAAGAACACACATAAATACAGATATTTCTGTGTTTACTTGCACTTGGATGTTGTTAGTCAAAATTAAGGAATCTAATTGACATTCTCTCATTTCAGTTATGAAATATACAGTTTACAACCAACTCTGAATAAAATCCCAGATTCTGGATTCAAGAAAACATATTTTTTTTTAAATTGCTGACTTTGTTCCTAAGAACTAAGTGGCTGAGAGGCTCTTAATAGTGTATGTGTCATGCACTTTAAACCCATAAGACAAAGGCTATAAGATCATCTAACCCTAGCAGGTAAACAGTGACATTGCTAGCGCACAGCTTGTCTCTTTTAAAATTGTTATGTGAGCCTCTTTTTTGACTCCAGAGCCTGTAATTTAGAGCAAATAAAATATGAAGTCAACTGCAGCTTTCATATAACTTTGTAACTCTTATGATGTCCTTTACTGTTGCTGTTATTTTGGAGTTTCTGTCTTAGAGATCTTCATATTCCCCAGTGTGAGAAACTCAGAGAAGCCAAGAGAGGAGATGCTTAAACTATAGGCATGTATACAGATAAATGAGGGTTAGCTTCCTCCAGGAAGTGTAAGCATGAGAAAACAGCTGACAGGTCATATCACATCATGCCTTGTCTGCCAGTTGCTGTAGCTGTGTACCACAGATTGTAAGAACATGCTACTCCTAATCTGTTTTGCATGATTTCTTAATGATGTGGCTGTATTGAATTATAAGTAATCGGCAGAAATTCATCTACACTTAACATACGTATGTTTGTTATCTTGGAAATATTCACACACACACACACACACAAACAAACAAACACATAAACATGCACACACTCACACTCCAGCTAGTAAAATTCTGACCATATTCAACAGATCCTGTCAGTTTTCTTACTATAATTTAATTCCCCTGGTTTCTCTGCTCCACCCAACCACGTGGAAGATAGTGAGTTTCTTTATATTTTATATATATATAAAACATGGTTGCCCTCGCTGAGCAGATGTTTAAATACTCAAGTAATGTCATATGAATCTTCTGCACAATTTAATTGGTGAAAAAAAATGGCTAGAGCCTATTCTTGAGTACTGGAGGGAATATTATGGGTTCAAAATGAGGTTGCAGATGGTGGGAGAGAGAGGATGGATATAGAAGAGTAAACTGCAATGGACTAAAACTGCATAACCAGAAAACCCACAAACAAAAGGGAGCTTTATAGCCAGTAAATAAGATAAACTATCCCTCAAGCCACCCAACGTAAGTATTTGAGTTGTAAATAAAATATCTGGATTATATGTTTTATATGGGCTTATTAGAACCACGATTCCAACAAGAAGGTGTCTGATACCCAGAATCTGAAGTTATAGGCAATTTTGATATGTCTGATTTTAGAGCTGAAACCTGAACTCAGGTCCTCTGAAAAAAACAGCATGTAATCATAAACACTAAGCCATTTTTCCACAAGTCATTTTGCCTCAATTTTTACCTGGGGAAATAGGATAAAAGTGAATGAAGAGATGGCTCCACAATTAAGAATCTTCTTGATCTTGTAGATTATCCATGCAAACAGAGCCACCTAGGTGTGGCAGTTCAAAATTGCCAGTAACTTGAGATACAGGAAAACTATTGCACTAATCTACATAATACAAAAACCTCCACCACCATAAGCACAAACACACACACACACACACACACACACACACACACACCAAATGCACAATGTAAATAATTTTAAAAATTGAAAATCTGATGTTTATTATCTGACCAGAATATTCTGTGTAAACAGGCATGTGAGTTCTTAAATTAGACTCGAAAGCACAGAGGAAATAAATTTTTTCATCAATTTCTATCTCATGGAAATGATTCTAAGCCATTTTATTGGGAAAATAGGTCAAAAATATTTGCAATTGGGAGATATTGTCTGTTTGTTTTACTTTTAAGGTGGTATCTCATAGCCTAGGCCAACCTCAGTCTTAATATGTATTCTAGGATGATCCTGAATGTCTGGGTCATCTTTACATCTGTCTCCTAAATGATGGGGTTACAGAAGTGTTTCACCACACCCAGTTCAGGTGGTGCTGAAAATTCATCCAAGGTTCTAACTAATATCATGTACAAATTTCTAAGACTTCTACCACATGAATCATATCCCAAGACAGAAAACATACACATTCTATGTAGAATATCTTCATAAACCTAACTTTTAAGTATGATTTTCTGCTATCCTTTTCTAGTTTGTCTCACATTGCCACTTTTTTCTTTTTCTCTATTTAACTAATTTTTCACTCCATCATTCTCAGGTCTCAGGCTTCTCTGATTGATAGTTTTATCTGGTTTATCTTTTGTTTCTAAGGTAGTTTGTAATCCACAAAGAACATTATTGAATAGTAGCTGAGATTGGTCAAAATCATTTGACAGCATGAGAGCATGCAGAATCCTGTCTTCTACATAAAATAAAGTCAAATATTTCTATTTGGACTTGGAATGCTAAGTTAAATGTCAGTGTCAATTACCACATTTTTGCCTTATTTTAGAGATTCAGTTTATGTTTCCATGTGACATTTTTATCGGCCATCATGTGCGAAAGAGAACTTGAATCTTTAGCTCATTTGATTGTCTGGGAGACGATGAATTCATGTATTTACAACTTTTTGAGGATCACCCAGCATGTAAGCCATGATAGGTAAAATTTCTGCTTGTTTCGCCATGTTTTATTTGTTTGGGGACTCAGGAATGCTGTCTTGAGGAATGCCTCATGAGTAGAGTAAACGTTTGAAAATGGATCCCAGAATTCTGTATCATTCTAGACTCTGCCATGACAAGAAACAATGTGTAGCAGGGAAAAACAACCCTTAAAGCATATCAGAAAATGACCCATCCAAAAGACTCAAAAATACTCCCTACTACTCAAAGTTTCTTTTAGTCTCAGAAAACAACTTTCAGAACTGGGAGAATTTCTGCTGTTTGTGAAACAGTTACTGTAGTTCTTAGCTGAGGTGCCCAAACATCATCAAGGCACAATTTATGATATGTAAATATCATATAATATGCCAGAAGACCCTGAATTCATACATTAGATAAGTCTCTCTTTCGGGTGACAGTCAAATCCTAATGTGAAAGCCAGCAACTAGGTTTTTACTCTTTATTGGCTATTAAAAATTATTCATTCATTCATTACTTACTTAGTTATTCATTTTTTGTGTGTGTTCTTGTGTGAGAGACAGACATACTGGGGGGGGGTTGAGAAGAGGGAGAGGGGGAGGGGAAGAAGAAGAAAAGGGAGCGGGAGAGAGGGCAGACAGAGGGAGAGAAACAAAGAGAAAGACAAAATTGGGGTGGATAAAACATACCAGTGTGTATAGAAGGGACAATTTTTTGGAAGCAGTCCTCTCTTTCCACCTTAATGTGTATTTTACCTTCCATGTAAGGGATACTAAGTATCTACTGGTGATAACAAGAAATAAGTATAGCAAGCCAAACTAGGATAGCATATAGTATATGAAAGTCAAAAATTCTTTGTGTTGGAACATTTTACATGTGTATGAATTTTTCTACACTCTGCTGTAGTAGTGTATGCATTTGCATTAGAAGATGGTGAATGGAAACAATGTAGCACTTGTTAATTAAATGCTACTTGTAATTCTGGTGTTAAATTTATGTTAATATCTTTCAGTTTGAGATTAAATATAAACATCATTTAAACTTTCCCTTTCTTAACTCCAAACCTTCTGACATTACCAAGTGTTGTCTTTCAATATCATGTCTCTATTTTCATTGTTACTACATTCTTACATATGTATATGTGTATATATATATATATATATAACATATATATGACATATATTATATGTCTATTAATGTATATATATATACATATATAATGTATACATATATGTATATATATACATGTATAATGTATATATATAATAATTAATTAATATAATTAATTATTATAATAATATTATGATATTATAATAAATATTATAATAATTATTAATAATAAATATAATTAATGTATATATACATTAATAGACATATAAATTTTCAAATGCAACCTGGTTAATCTATATATTGTGACTTGAATGTGTGATTTCTGGACTGACCTATTTGGTATTTCATAAACAATTTAAAATACCCTTCCTAGGAAGAATTTTTGCAGCTCTCAGCATTCCTCAGTTAGCAGTAGTTTCCCTATTGGGCTTTCCTCATTAATACCAGTATCTCTACTGGTACCATTCTGGTTCAACTCATTTTTATTAAATATGTTGCATATTAGTAGTTATAATTAAATTCAAAAGATTTATGATTACCTGAGTTATAAGGCCACCAGTTTGTTTTTTGAATGCAATTGCAGCAGAGATATGAGGTTGAAGAAAATAGAGACAATATGTTTTGAAAATGAAAGTGATCTCCAGAATAGGAGTGGTTGTGTTAGCATCAGATACAGTTCAATCAAAATGCACATTGCTGGGTTGTGTTATTGTGCTTTCTTATAGATCAGTCAAACAGCACCAGACTCTCCCATGTCATGGTATCATGCTCTTTTTGGGGGGCATGCTCCACTTGTATAAAGTCCCATGTAGGGCAGACATTCCAGTCTTATTCTGCCAAATCATCTCTTTGATATATTAATCTTGATGTCAGAACCAATGGAGCGACACTGATTGCTTAATTACAATTCCTGGTTTTCTCATACAACCCTGCCCTGAGGTTATATCACCACAGTTGTTTGGGATTTCTCACATTAAGCATTCATAAAGAAAAAGCATCAGCCTTACAAGCAAGTTAATCTGATAACGATATATGTTCAATTAAGATTCTTTCCATGTTACTTTAGCTTGTCTGAAATTGATAAGAAACTAACCAGCACAGAGTTTAAAGCCTGGACACCATGCAAAAACTTGCTTAATTAACTACTGACTTAACACCATAAGCAAAAAGAATGTAAGAAACCATCTCTCTCTCTCTCTCTCTCTCTCTCTCTCTCTCTCTCTCTCTCTCTCTCTCTCTCTCTCTCTCTCTCTCTCTCCCTCTCTGTATGTGTTTGATAATTTTTATACTTTGTTTCTTTCCAAACTTATCCTTTGGCAAGCATATCAGTGACACTTAGGATTTCCAGCTAGAACATTATATCATCTACAGATATGTGTTCTTTTATTTCTTCATGATAAGTTTTGCCTGCAGAGTTCTATTTACTTCCTGATACAAAAAAGGGATTATGAGAGAGAGAATCACTCAATACAACTACATGCAATCTATATAGACTATATCTGTGAGTACACAGAGATCTCTTCTTACCTCTCTTGTGACTACTGCTCTTCAAATATTTCTTATTTAAAACAAAACTATTGCTTGCTGTTCTGAATCTTACCATTTGTCAATCCCATATAAGCAGATTCTCATCTGCCACAAGACAAATCAAGATCATTATGTACAATTAGAGACAGGGAAATCAACTTCCTTTTTTAAAATAGTGACTGGAATTATTGAATTTCATCTCTTTGGCCTTGCTTTACATCCCTACTACAAGTCTCACAGGATCATCATGAATTCCTTTCTTTCATCTTACATGTATACATTATTTTTTCATGAGTACATTTGTACGTAACTTGTAAGTTAATATTCACCATATGAGGGCAGATGCCTACAGAGTCCAGAGAGTATCAGATATCCATAAATTCATGTGCGGGATATGGGTGCTAAGATGAAAGTCAAGGTCCTCTACAAGAGTAACAAACTCTTAAACACTGAGCCTTGAAGCTTAAGCTTGTTTGCTTACCCCATTCCTCTGTGTCCAATCATTCCTGTCTTTCTCTCTCTTTGTTTTGTAGATAGGGTCTAACTGTGTGAACTTGGCTGTCCTGGAACTCTCCATATCCACCAGCCTCACCTTGAACTCCCAGAGAACCAACTGGCTCTTACTTCCAAATGCTTGGATTAAAGGTCTTCTACCATGCTCAGAACACTTTTTTCTTAACTTATGTTTGCAGTATAGTATATTGACCAATTGTAATAACCCACAGCTTGAGCTAGGAACAAAAGCTTAATTTGAACTTCCAAAACTAAATGTCTGAGACTAATTTAAAGGCAAATCCTCCATTTTTTTTATTTTACAACATGTGTCTTATGAGGATATGTATAAAACTTGAAAGATTAAATAACTAAAATAGAGGGTTGCTGCAGAGATAGGGGATAAAATAATCACAATAAAGAAAAACAGATTAACTCCTTTCACTGTCTATCTGTAGAATATTTACTACTTATGGTATTTACAAATTATTTTAATAATCTGAAAAACTTATTTAATTTCAAATAATTTGTTCATCTTATGGAATCACTTAGTATAAATTTCCTGACATATATTCCTAAAATATTATTTATTTCTTTAGTTTATGGCAAGTCTTTAGTTATATGTATGTATGTATGTATGTGTGTATGTATATATGCATTTATTTATTTTATATGTTTATTTTGAGACTGGGTGTCACTATATAATGCTGCTTGGGCAGGAATTAACTCTTTAGACACAATAGCATCATGCTCAAAGAGATCCAACACTGATTTCTTCTAGAGTCCCTATAGTGCTGGGATTAAATATTTGTGCTGCCAGACTCAGTCGATTATAAATTTGTGGTTATGATAGTTTGTAATACTGTCTCTCTCACACAAGGCTCTAAATCCTTAAGAAGTGACCCTGGTATATTAATATGAGAAGTGGCAGCTTGTGCTATTATATAGTGATACTTTAGAAATATTCTTACTGTGAACCATGCTTTACTTAATAAATAGTATCCTGGATGTGCAATGATGAATCTAGAAAATAGAATTTAGACTTCTGGCTGGATTGAATGAGCAAAATCTGAATATATTTTGTTGGTCTGTGTATATGGCAATTTTGAGTTCACTGATGTAAAATACCCTTAATTTCACTCACTGCCCTCAGAAAGAAAAGTACATGAGGGAAGAAGACATTTTATCCTGGTAAAGAACAAAATTTAAGTTTGAACTTTGATGTAATTCTCTGGTTTCCCAGCCATTTTTTTTTAATAACTGTTTTCTCTTATCCTGGAAAAATGAGTTTTGATTATATTCTTAGATTACTTTTCCTGGTGCAGAATGTGGTTGGGGTATTGGGGAATGCCATTGTTCTTGCAGACTATGCCTCCATGTTCTATACTAGCCAAGAATCAAGGGTCACTCATCTCATACTCACCAACATGGCTATAGGAAATTTCTTTATTCTTCTTCTCAAGGGAATTGCAAACAGTATATATATGTGGAGAATAACACACATTCTGGGAAGCCATTGGTTTAAAGTTGCTGTATATAAGTACAGAGTAGGTCAGGGCCTATCACTTTGTACCACTTGCCTCTTGAGTAATTTTCAGGCAATATCTATCAGTTCAAGAGTGGGTGGGTATGTGGGTCTCAAGAACCAAGCTTGGAGGATTGGTATCTCTTTCTTTCTGTGTTTGATATCTAGCCTTCTGATAAATATCATTGGTCCTTTATATATTGAATGCTTTCAGCATAAACAGAATTCAACCAAGATGTGGGATTATAGGCACTGCTCTTCTCAAGTGTCAAGTACATCTGAAGGCAGACACAGAGTACTGATAAGTTTCTCAGATTCTATATTGATAGGACTCATTGTTTGTGCCAGTATCTACATGGTTCTTCTTCTCTACAGACACCAGCGGAGGGTGAGGCTTTTTGACTCATTCAGTATCTCCCAAAGACTGTCCTCTGAGGTTAACAAAACAAAACTACACAAAACATCCTGCTTCTAACAAGCATCTTCATTTTGTTTTATTTCACCAAATCCATCCTGATATTTAACAATGATGCTATTTTTGTATCATACTACTGGATGCAACATGCTACTACTTTTCTGACAACATGCTATCCCATCCTCCACTCTTTGATACTGATACTCCAAGATCATCAAGTAGCAACTTTTAGTTAAATGATTTGAAAAAAAGATTTCAACAATTCACAGTGGTATCACTTAATTTTCCAAGAGTGTTTGTATGTCTATAACATGGAACATGAATTCAAGAGTAATAATTACAGAATTATTTACGTGATATTTATTGAGTGTTATGGAGGATTTCAGTCTCACTTAGGAAGCAAATGTGCAAACTGTGCAAATTGTGTCTGTATTAGCATCATTCATCTATTTTGTGGTGGAAAGTTTCCTTAAAGTAGTGTATAGAAGTTTAGAGTCTATTCTGGGTACAGATAAATTTAGAAAATCATGAGTTACTATTTATCTGTAGCAGCATCTATGTGCACAGCCCAGGCTTCCCTCAAACTCTCAGAAATACTTCCTTAGCTTTCCAAGAACACATATTATATGGTTTCACACGGCATAAACAATCATGTAGTGTTGATAATGATTCTTTTAGACTGGGGATATACATCCAAGCACTTGGTTCTGACAGAACTCTCTCACAAGACTATCCTTCCAGCCCTTTTTTGTTTCAATTTTAAAAGAAGTTTGATTATACAGATCATGTAGACCTGTAAATTATATGCAATTAAAACTGCAGTGGTCTCATGATACTCCTGTCGTGGTTACCTAAAGGTCTTCGTATTAGAGTTCTGAGTTTACAAACCTGCACAATTGCAGGTAACTCTATATAATAGGTTATTTGTGTATGTTATTATACATGTGAGTACATGTGAGTTTCTATATATTTGGGTGCAATTGCAATGCCTATTCCAGAGAATAAAATACAGAAGCACATGTTAACTCAGAGTTTAGACAGCATGTACAAGATCTTTACAAACTCAATTAAGACAAAATACAAGCATGGCACAGGAAATGTTGGAACAAAGACCCATCTCTCTTTGCATTTGGTGATTGTTGTGAAAAAATAGGTTTGGTTTTATTCAATAGTATATCATTTGGTATATTATTTAAGGAGCATATAAATGCACAAGAGGATTTAGTCAAAGCAAAAAGAACACAAAGAATGAGAAAGATACAGAGAAAGAGACAGAGACAGATAGACACGAGAGAGAGAGAGAGAGAGAGAGAGAGAGAGAGAGAGAGAGAGAGAGAGAGAGAGAGAGAGAGAGAGAGATTGAGAATTGGGATGAGGTTTTAGGAAAAATTAGGCAAGAGGTTGAATATGCTTAAAATCATTGCCTAAGAAATTTTTAAATTAATACAATTTGCTTTTAAATACAAAGAAAACAACTGAAGGTGACAAGTACTCCTGTGAATCTACAGATGATAGTGATCTGAGGCAAGAGATCTCAAAGTATCAAAATATTCAATATAATGTATATTTGTACCTGCCACATCCTCTAATTTCTGATCTGGGACCTTCCTCTTAGACATGCTCTATTCATTAGACTTGCAGTATGTTTTCAATAATAACAAATTTATAATTTTTACTGCGCACATGAGGAAGCCAACATTGAGCATACGAATTAAATGTTAGACTTTGTCTCCTAAACTGAAATTCCAGAAAAAGTTTGTTTCTTACCCTGCTTTGCAGTTCTGTTAATGTACATGGGCCTTGTCACCCAAGCAATAGTCTAAGATGGTGAGGGGAAGAATATAAATATATATCAAATTAAAAATCATAGTGTGAAAAATTAATATGTACTATCTCATTAGTAGTCTTGTATCCACTGCATGTTGAAATGAAACTTGGCTGCATAAGACTAGATAAATATTTTTAGAAGATATTAAAATCATTTCAGATTTTATAATAGAATATCATTGTATAATGCTGTCCTGTGTTGCATAGAGATTTCTATATAGTTGAAGCAAGTTTTAATTGTATAACACACCTTAAATATATGCTTACCAAATGCTAAGATTATATGTGTATATCAACTTGTTAGATTTTTTTCTCTCCCTCTTCATCCACTTTGCCTCCTCTTCTCCATACTCTTCTGTTTATTTATTTGGTTATTTTCATGTTGTTAATGACAGGGTTTCATGTAGAAAAGGCTGGCTTCAATCCTCTCAAAGTTGACTGAAATATTGATCTCCTGCCTGTAGTATTCTAGTTCTTGGATGATTTTCCTATATTCCTTGCACATATTAGGCATTTTGAGAATAAAACACAGGGCTGAACTTGTGCAGGGCAAGCACTCTTCCAATGGAGTTATTAATGTAGTTCTTTGGATCCTTATTTTTTTAAATCATCTATTTTTACTGGATAATATAAAATCTACATATGTGTCTCATTTTACTAGTGAACTTCTGTATTTTTCATGCAATAATCTGAACTTCAGAAATTTCAGATTACAGATATTGCCTATTGCTGATGCTATGCAGAGCCACTGTAGCCAGGAAAGGAAGTACATGAACAGCCTGCTGCAACTCATCTCATAATCTTCTACCCCCAGTCTGCTGAGTACAACCTTGCAAATATCAGCCCACTTCTAGGAAATCTCTCACTTGTGCTTTTTAAAATCTTTAGACCTTATTCTAGACAGCTCTAAGACTCTTATTCTAGAATAAGTAGCCTTCTTCTAATGGTTTCAGAAAAAATGTTTAAAAAATATCAAATAGAAAACAACTTAAACAAGGAATTAAGAATATAGTCATAAAAGTATATATAGTAACATCAAAATTTAATCATTACTACCTCTCAAAAAAATACTTCAGAATGGGAAGGATATTTGTAGAAGCTCATAACTGACACCTTAATACTTTCTTCTACCTCTGTGGTAGGAATCATAAGGTCTGCCCTATAGATATCAGTAAGGAAAAGAACTGGTTTTCCAAAAACTTTTTTCACTTGTGTAAGAATGGAATGATGAAGTAATTAAAAAGTAATGAAAACTAATTGGGATTCTAAAGGAGAGGCTCTAAGGAAATATAAACTGTGTTAAACAGTGAATTCCTGAGATGGAAATTAGATGCATAGGAACAAGAGACACCAAGGCAGAGTACCAAATATAAAGAGTTAAAACAGACGTAAGGGGTAGAACTTAAGCCTCTCTAACGTTTATGGCCTAAATCAATCCCATGATATTCCAACCTTCTTCCAATTCAACTGTTTATGCAAATTAATGTATATCAAACTTAGAATGATGTATTATAATAAAAATAAATAGAAGGCAGCATCATTTTGCATAGAGAATTGCCCCAGGTTGCAAGAAAACTCAAATTGCAAGAGAATCCATAGAGCTTAATTAATGAACAGAGTTGGGAAGTACTTGGAAGTCTCATTGTTCTTCCTCTTATTGGCAGATGAGAATGTGTATGTCTACTACAGCCCAACAAACTTCTTCCTGAGTCAGAGGCAGGCTTTGTTATTTGTGGCAAAATAGTGTATTATTATAATTGTGTGTCCTGTGGATACACTCAGAGGAGGACATGAGTAAGTTAGAATTTATAAAATGAATAAAGACGTAAAGATTTCAAGTAGGCTTCTGTTCTAGGTAGTCTATTGAACAATTTAGGCAACACAATGGAGAAATGGCATTGGACTCTGCTGAGTGACTAAAGACAAATGTTAAGGCCAACTCTTCGGCCCTGTTACTAAACTGCTAGTAAGCCAAACTACCTACAAAAGCCTTTGTAAACAATGAAACCTCTCAGTAGAGAACTAGACTAGGTTGTTCAATAGTTCAATAATATTGGAAAGTCATATAAATTGTAATAGGTACTTTCTCTAAAAGTGAGATAGTAAATATTTCATGTCAGAATGCTGTAAATTCCCCATCTCAGCTTAATAATATGTGTACAAGGATATATAGCTAAGGGTGTTGTGCTGTGACAACACATCTTCATTTAAGAACATAGCATGTGAATCATACATCACTGTATAAATCACAACTTTTTTGCTCAGTTTTATTCAGCCAGTAAAATAAAAAAAATAAAAAAATAAAAATAATTTTTGATGCATAGGCTATATAAAATGTGTGGATTAATTGATGATTACATATTATCAATTAGTTCACTTGTTACTTCATACTCATTTGTTACAATTTTTGTTTGTTTTAAAATAAAAACAAAAACTGATATAGGACCTGCAGAAAGGACTTCTCTACAATAAATGATACCTACATATTAGAGATAGAAACCTTTCCTTTTCTAATATATATAAACATATATAAAATATTATATATTTATAAAAATATGTATTATATAAAATATATATTTAAATTTTGTATATATAGGTATTTTTTTTCCGTACATATGTTGTGGTTGTCTGAATATATGTGGCCCAGAGCATGGCATTATGAGGAGCTGTGGATTGTTGGAGTAAATACGGCCCTGATGGAAGAAATGTGTCAATGTGGGGGTTGGTTGGCTTTCAGATCATACTATCAAGTTCTATCCAGTAGAGAAGAAAGTCTTCTCCTGGGTGCCTTCAGATACAGATATAAAACTTTCAGCTCCTTCTCCAGAACCATGTCTGCCTGAACACTGCCATGGATTCTGCCATAATGATAGTAGATTGAGCCTCTGAAACTGTAAGCCAGCCCCAATTAAATATTGTCCCTTATAAGAGTTCTCTTGGTCATAGTATCTCTTCACAGAAATGAAACCCTAATTAAGATATATGTCAATGTGCCAAATGTATGACTATTCCCCAGGCAATCCAGAAGAAGATGGCAGATGCCATGGAATTTGTATAACAGATAGCTTCAGTCACTATTTTTTATAAGTATTGAACCTGGATCTGCACAATAGCAGTAAGAATACTTACCTCTGTCCCATATCTCTAACCAATAAAAATTTTCTTGTGTCCTATCTGAGTATCTTCTGCGTATAATATCACGGCTTAAGTTGCTGTCACCCTCTCTCTAATCTCTTTTTCCGTCTCAATTTCTTTAGGATCTCCAGGCAAATCCTTGGTTCAAATGTTTCTTCAATACTCTCTTTATCACTGCTGCTTATTGCCTTTTCACACCTACTCTTCTCTGTTATAGCTTAAGCTGAAGCTTTCTTCATATCAATATTGTATCCCTAAGTACGGTAACTCAAAATGTAACTACTCAGAAGTAGAACACTTTTAAAGTAATAAGTAAAGCAAAACTGGACCCTAAAGGTAGGGTAACAATGAAGTATAGGTTGTATCTTTTAGCTCATAGGGAGGATGAGGTGTGGACACAGGGAGAAGAGACCTACTTATATATGACAGTTAAAATGTTGTTGGAGAAGATACCATTTTCATCTTGGGCATCTAGTATCCAGAACTTCAAGAAGACAAATTGCTATGATATGTCAGTTTATTTTTAAATTTTTGTGTAAACTTTTAAAAATTAATCTACTTGGTTTTTCTCCAGAGAAAACAATTTTTGTTTGTTTGAAAATAAAAACAAAAACTGATGCAGAACCTGCAGAAAGGACTTCTCTACAATAAATGATACCTACATGTTAGAGATAGAAAGCTTTCCTTTTCTAATATATATACATATATAAAATGTTATATATTTATAAAAATATCTATTATATAAAATATATATTTAAATTTTGAATATATAGGCATTTTTATTCTGTACATATGTTTTGGTGGTCTGAATATATGTGGCATACCTCCATTAGGACCATAAATCAAGTGAATTACCAGAGTGTTGTAAGAATGAGCATGTATTGAGTATATAGTTGAGAAGAAATTGTTGACACTTTCCTTACATATGGATTACACAAATATTTACTTAGTCACACACAATGAATTAAGTAAAAACCAAAATAATAAACATCTAAAAATCTAAATTAGTGAATCAATGAGTTGGTTGGAGTTATATACAAAAGAATTTGTAATAGGTCACCCTTAGGAGTAGAGAAAATTCGAAGACATTTCCTCTGGATAAAACATTGGTTTGGTTAGTACAGAGTGCCAGTTATATAGGTGCAGTTTAAGTGTGGTAGAGGAAGAACTCAGAAGTGAAAACAGCTTGAATTAAAATAGATTCTCTATCACTCTTCAAATAACCTTCTCTAGGTCTGACAATTGCTCAAAACCTTAGTTTATTATTACAATAAAAGAAATAATAAAATCTTGTAGACTAACATATAAGCATAAATACCTGTGTAGATTATGTAATGCATGCAAATTAAGGAGAGGCTCCAGACCTCTGTCAAAGCTCATTAGATCACTCTGTATCCCACATAATAGTAAATATACAGTAATGCTCACTCTTAGGACAGTAAGCAATGAGAAGTTTACCTCAATATGGAATAGAGGAAAACACTCTCCTGAAGGTAGAGATGGTATCCACCCCTCACTGACTTCCTGCCTTTGTAGACCCACAAGGAGTCACCCATTATCAAACAGATGTTATAACTTTCCAACATTCTCTTCAATTCTAGCTTCAAATAAGTGCCTTGGATTAACAGATACCTGATGTGGTTCTTCAGTTCACCTCTCCACTGGGGAGCAGCAACTCTGCCAGGCAGACCAAACAGAAGGAGCTAGGGTACATTTTACACTACACTGTCTAGTGTCAGGCTAATGGGAAGCTGAGGAGTGGGAGAACACAGCCTAAGATGGGAGCCCCAGTCTTGGTGAGAAATGAGGCATGCTGAGGCTGAGGATGCAGAGGTTACTAAACTCCTGGGTGTCCAGTGTGGTGGAGTCATGGATATGCCTAGGACTACAAGGAGTGGGAACACCAGCTTAGTTCATCACTGGGTGTGAGGAGTGCAGAGGAGCCTTCTGTGGGAGACTTAGGTCTGTATGATGGAGGATTCTCCTATGGTGGTTTGTGATGAGAGACACAGTCCTTGGTTCCAAATAGTTGATTGTTCATTGTGGAGAATAGGAGCCTAGGACTTACTCAGGATGGATCAGAGATTTTGCGGGAAGGAATGACCAGGAAAGGATGCCTGTTAACTGAAACCTCATAGACACAGAGATCTCTGCGTTATATGACTAGTGGTTACATTCTTCCCGTTAGGGGTCATGTCACGTGCTCCAAGGCAGGAAGGAAAGAACAGGTAGGGAGTAAATGAAATCCCAAACATCCTCATATCTGAGGGTATCGGAATTTCGGAACCCACTTGACCTTCCACGTTTTTGTCTAGTGACATGAGTCCATTTGCTCCAGAATGAAATCTAAACTATATGATGAGACTGTATGTTAGAGAGAATGTGAATATATTATTAAGTGTTTTTGCATTGTTTCATGGACAGAATTAGCTTTAAACCTAGCATGAGCTTGACAAGAAGCTAGAAGTGAGATTATTTGCATTTCTTTGATATTTCTTGCTTGAAATTCCTTTTGTCATGAGGCATTCATGAAGAAACATTTGAGCTCTTCCATATTAATACCCAAAATGTTACAAAATTCTATTGTTGCCACACATAAGATTATTGTAAGGTCTGAGTCTGCTGTAATATAAAATTATTTTTATTCCTGCCCAGAAATATTATATGATGATACATCCTAAATTAGATCTATGGCTCTGAGGATATGTCACTTGGTAAAATCCTTGCCATGAAAAATGAAGACCTCATAAAGTGGAGATGTTTTGTGGTCATCTTATTGGGGAAGCTTTAATGTAGATACCTGCTTGCATATTGACTGGTCATCTAGCCTCCTGAGTAAGTTACAGCCAGTGAGAGGAGTCTCTCCTATAATTTAATTTTTTTGATGCATGGAGAATTCTAGGTGAGTTTATAATGAACTGTTGAAGCATAAGTGCACAAACATGAACATGAATTATTACAAATACACAGACACATATATAAATATGAACAAAGGAAGTATGTTATGTTATGATTTGGGCAAAGGTGACATAAATCATACCATAGTAAATGTTTTATAAACCTCATAATCAGAAAGAAAGCTCTTTGAAAATCACAATGTGGAAAGTAACAGAAGAATTGGATTGCACAAAATTAAAATGAGTTTATGGTATTCACTGAGCAGTGTCTTCTTGTTACAGGGTGTGCCTAGAAGGATAATTGACTTAGATGGGGAACTAATAGACAAAGGAAAATGCCAAAACAATGGTAACAATATTACAGTTAAAATGTAAAAGATCATCTACAATATTTTTTAAAATAATCCAATATTTCCCCTTACTAGTTCTTATGCTTTGCTGGAAAATAAACCTCACCCTAAACATTCTGTATCACTTATCTGAATTCTTTTTTATGAGAGCAAAAGACTGATGATAAGCCATGAACAATGGTCAACATATACACTACAATACTCTCCTCTTCATAATAAACACTTCCCTTTCCTTGCCTTTCCTCAGTTCAATACCCATGTGAGGCCGGGGAGCTTATGATTCATTTCATAATCAGGCTGGGGAGTAATAATGCTCTTTGATAATATATAGAACTAAGCTTTACATAAAGGACATTCAACAGAGAATCATTTTTCCTAGATTACCTTCAGAATAGGTACTCTGTTATGAAAGGTGATGTGTGTGGATTTGAGTAAATGTGATATAAGATGGAGTCACATCTGATAAAGAGTCATTGTTGAAATGTTGCAGGTGCTGACAAAATGGAAGCCAATTTCTCCATCCCTCAGAATGGCTCAGAAGTGGTGTTTTATGATTCTATCAGCTCCAGAATTATATGGACCTTCCTAGTTGTGGTACTGTCTATAACCTTTGTCCTTGGTGTGCTAGGTAATGGGCTTGTGATTTATGTGGCTGGGTTTCGGATGGCACACACTGTGACGACAATCTTTTATCTGAACCTGGCTTTGGCTGACTTCTCTTACATGGCAAGTCTACCATTTCAGATCATCTCAATTGTCATGAATGGAGAATGGCTTTTTGGTTGGTTTCTTTGCAAATTTGTTCACATGATTATAAACATAAACCTTTTTCTAAGTATCTTCCTGTTTACTTTCATTGCTATGGACTCAGAATCATCGAACTGTGAATCTGGCAAGGGAAGTGATTGTTGGAACTTTGATGCTTGTTCTGTTGCTTATATTTCCACATTTGATCTTCTTGACTACAGTGAGAGATGAAAGAGGGAAAGTGCACTGTACATGTAATTTTGAATCGTGGGCTGCAACCCCCAAGGAGCAGGTAAAGGTGTCCATGACTGTAAGTTTAATCTCTGTAACCACCAGTTTCATTATTGGCTTCAGCATTCCCATGATATTCATTGTCATCTGTTATGGACTCATGGCTGCCAAGATAGGCAGAAGAGGCTTTGTGAATTCCAGTCGTCCCTTACGGGTCCTCACTGCCATAGCACTTTCTTTCTTTGTCTGTTGGTTCCCTTTTCAAGTGATTTTTCTTTTAGTTAATATTGGGAACATGGAGACACTGAATAATGTTCACATGTGAGTGAACCCAGCCAGCACGCTGGCCTCCTTCAACAGTTGCCTCAATCCAATATTCTATGTTTTCTTTGGTCAGCAATTCAGAGAGAGACTGATTCACTCCCTATCAGCTAGTCTGGAGAGGGCCCTGAGGGAAGATTCAGCCCTGAACAGTGACAAAGCCAGAAACGTTTCTTCACATACTGAAGACTCTGAGCCATAGAAAGTGACAGGAAAGATGCCATGGAAATGTTTTCTGTGCCACCCTGCTCTCACTTTCTGTCTCATCCTACTTTGCATAAGATTTTTGACTTTTAATCTAGAAGTCTAGAAGAAATACTTCTTTGTCCTCCGATTTGGAAGAAAAAAAAGAAAGAAAACAAATACCACTCTTGTTTTGGGAGTTCTTCAACTGAGTCCAGATCATAGGCTATTATTAAGTTGGCACAACAGCACAAGACACAAAGCAAGACTACAGTTATTCCATCAGTTGAGGTGGCAAAACTTCCCTATTGTGTGCAGGACCAATCCTTATGCAGAGGATTTCAACATGTTATCTGACTCCTATAACATTGTTTACAATGATTTCTGTTTTTGAGTGTGGAGATAATGTGACAACCTATTTCAATTTTCTGCTGCCCTAACTTTCCTATATTATAGACTCTAAGATATAACTACTATTTAAAAACACCCCTTTATCTTTTAAGTTACATTTGTAAGGGTATTATATATTTTCATAGCAGGAAAGAAATTTCAAATAAACTCAAATTGAGACCATGTCTTTACTGTCACCAATCTGCCCTTGCTGTATTAAATACAGCTTTTATCCATTTCTAATGTTTTTTGAGGAAGGTTAAACCATTTAGAACCATGTGATGGAAAAAAAAAAAAAAGAAGAACAATGAATGACTTAAAAGATGAGGAAAAAAGAAAAGAGATCAAATTAGAGGGAGGGAATATCAGGGGTATTTGCACAGATATGGTGGGTAGATTTAAATATAATGGAGGCTACATGAAAAATCCATACAATCATATATGTTATAAAAGAGTTGAATTATTTTAAAAGTATATTCTGTATATTTCTGTTCCTGCAATCATAAGTACCTAAGAAAAAATTTCTTATAGCAGAGAGGGATATTAATTGTTGATTAGTCGTTTAAATGTGTTCCTGAACACAGCCCAGGCTATTATTTTTGTTTTTATTTTGCAGTATGATAACTTCTTTATTTTAAAGTATTTTTTATTTTTTATTTTCTAAGTTTTTTTATTTACATTCCAAATCATTTCCCCTTTCCCGTTTCCTCCCTCCCTGAAAGTCCCATAAGTCTCCTTCCCTCCCTCTGTTCCCTATTCAGCCTCCTCTCTCTTCTCTGTCCTGGCATTCCCCTACATCCAGTCTTTCCAGGACCAGGGGTCTCTCCTTCCATCTTCTTAGAAATCTATTGATATGCGAATTGTGTCTAGTGTATTCAAAGATTCTGGGTTAATATCCCCTTATCAGTGACTGCATACCATGTATGTTCTTTGTGATTGGGTTACCTCACTAAGGATAAGTTCAAGTTCTGACCATTTGCCTAGGAATTTCATGAATTCATTGTTTTTAATTGCAGAGTATTATTCCATTGTGTAAATATACCACATCTTCTGAATCCATTCTTCTGTTGAGGGACATCTGGGTTCTTTCCAGCTTCTGGCTATTATAAATAAGGCTGCTATGAACATAGTGGAGCATGTTTCCTTATTGCATGCAGGGAAATCCTCTGGGTATATGCCCAGGAGTGGTATAGCAAGATCCTCTGGGACTATCATGCCCAGTTTTCTAAGGAACTGGCAGACTGCTTTCCAGAGTGGTTGTACCAGCTTGCAATCCCACCAGCAGTGGAGGAGTGTTCCTCTTTCTCCACATCCTCGCCAACAACTGCTCTCTCCAGTAGTTTTGATCTTACCCATTCTGACTGGTGTGAGATGGAAACTCAGGATTGTTTTGATTTATATTTCCCTAATGACTAAGGATGATGAACATCTCCTTAGGTGCTTCACAGCCATTAGATATTCTTCAGGTGAGAACTCTTTGTTTAGCCCTGTACCCCATTTTTTAATAGGGTTACTTGCCTCTCTGGAGTCTAACTTCTTGAGTTCTTTGTATATATTGGATATTAGCCCTCTGTCGGATGTAGGGTTGGTAAAGATCATTTCCCAGTTAGTTGGGTGCCGCTTTGTCCTTTTGACAGTGTCTTTTGCCTTACAGAAATTTTGTAATTTTATGAGGTCCCATTTGTCAATTCTTAGAGCATAAGTTTTGGAGTTCTGTTCAGGAAATTTTTCCTGTGCCCATATGTTCAAGGTTCTTCCCTAGTTTCCTTTCTATTAGTTTCAGTGTGTCTGGTTTTGTGAGGAGGTCCTTGATCCACTTGGAATTAAGCTTAGTGCAAGGAGATAAAAATGGATCAGTTTGCATTCTTCTGCTTATTGACCTCCAGTTGAACATGCACCTTTTTTTGAAAATGCTATCTTCTTTCCACTGGGTGGTTTTAACTCCTTTGTCAAAGATCAAGTGACCATAGGAGTGTGGATTCATTTCTGGGTCTTCAATTCTGTTCCATTGATCTACATGCCTGTCACTGTACCAATACCATGCAGTTTTTAGCACTATTGCTCTGTAGTACAACTTGAGGTCCGGGATAATGATTCTCCCAGAAGTTCTTTTACTCTTGAGAATAGTTTTAGCTATCCTGAGTTTTCTATTATTCCAGATAAATTTTTGAATTGCTCTTTCTAACTCTATGAAGAATTGAGTTGGGATTTTGATGGGGATTGTATTGAATTTGTATATTGCTTTTGGAAAGATGGTCATTTTTACTATATTAATCCTGCCAATCCATGAGCATGGCAGATTTTTCCATCTTCTGAGGTCTTCTTCAATTTCTTTCTTCAGAGACTTGAAGTTCTTGTCATACAGATCTTTCACTTGTTTGGTTAGAGTCACACCAAGATACTTTATATTGTTTGTGGCTATTGTAAAGGGTATCATTTCTCTTATTTCTTTCTCAGACTGCTTATCCTTTGAGTATAGGAAGGCTATGGACTTGTTTGAGTTGTTTTTATATCCGGCCACTTTGCTGAAGTTGTTTATCAGCTGTAGGAGTTCTCTGGTGGAGTTCTTTGTGTCGCTTAAGTATACTATCATATTGTCTGCAAATAGTGACAGTTTGAATTCTACGTTTCCAATTTGGATACCTTTGATCTTTTTTTGTTGTCTAATTACTCCAGCTAGAAATTCAAGTATTATATTGAAAAGATATGGAGAGAGAGGGCAGCCTTGTCTCGTCCCTGATTTTAGTGGGATTGCTTCAAGTTTCTCTCCATTTAGATTGATGCTGGCTACCAGTTTGCTGTAAATTGCTTTTACTATGTTCAGATATGGGCCTCGAATTCCTGATCTTTCCAAGACCTTTAACATGAAAGGATGCTGAATTTTGTCAAATATTTTTCATCATCTAATGAAATAACCATGTGGTTTTTTTCTTTGAGATTGTTTATGTAGTGGATTACATTGATGGACTTCCTTTTATTGAACCATCCCTGCATCCCTGGGATGAAGCTTACTTGATCGTGGTGAATGATTGTTTTGATGTATTCTTGGATTTGGTTGGCAAGAATTTTATTGAGTATTTTTGCGTCGATATTCATAAGAGAGATTGGCCTGAGATTCTCTTTCTTTGTCGGATCTTTGTGTGATTTTGGTATCAGCGTAATTGTGGCTTCATAGAACGAGTTGGGTAGGGTTCCTTCTGTTTCAATTTTGTGGAATAGTTTGAAGAGTACTGGTGTTAGGTCTTATTTGAAGATCTGATAGAATTCTGAACTTAAACCATCTGGACCTGTGCTTTTTGTGGTTGGAAGACTTCCAACGACCACTTCTATTTCTTCAGGGGTTATAGGACGGTTTAGATGGTCGATTTGATCTTGATTTAAATTTGGTAATTGCTATCTGTTTAGGAAATTTTCCATTTCCTCCAGATTTTCTAGTTGTGTTGAATACAGGCTTTTATATTAGGATCTGATGATTTTTTGAATTTCCTCATTTTCTGTTGTTATTTCTCCCTTTTCGCTTCTGATTTTTTTTTTTAATTTGGATACTGTCTCTGTGCCCTCTGGCTAGCCTGGCTAAGGGCTTATCTATCTTTGTGATTTTCTCAAAGAACCAACTCCTCGTTTTGTTGATTCTTTTTATGGTTTTATTTGTTTCTACTTGATTGATTTCTGCCCTGAGTTTGATGATTTCCAGCCTTCTACTCCTCTTGGGTGTATTTGCTTCTTTCTGTTCCAGGGCTTTCAGGTGTGCCATTAAGCAGCTAGAGTATGCTCTCTCCCGTTTCTTTTTGGAGGCACTCAGGGTTATGAATTTTCCTCTTAGCACCGCTTTCATTGTGTCCCATAAATTAGGGTATGTTGTGCCTTCATTTTCATTAAATTTTAAAAAGCCTTTGATTTCTTTTTCATTTCCTCCTTGACCAATTTATCATTGAGTAGGGCATTTTTCAGCCTCCATGTGTATGTGGGCTTTCTGCTGTTTTTGTTGGCATTGACGACCACCCTTATTCCATAGTGATCTGATAGGAGGCATGGGATTAGTTGGATCTTCTTATATCTGTTGAGGTCTGATTTGTGACCAATTATATGGTCAGTTTTGTAGAAGTTACCATGAGGTGGTAAGAAGAATGTATATTCTTTTGCTTTAGGATGAAATGTTATACACACACACACACACACACACACACACACACACACACACACATATATATATATATATATATATATAGTTAGTTAGTTAGTTAGTTAGTTAGTTAGTTAGTTAGTTAGTTCCACTTGGTCCTAGGCTTCAATTAGATTCACTGTATCCCTGTTTAATTTCTGCTTTCCTGAACGACCCATTTCAGAGAGCGGGGTGCTGAAGTCACCCACTATTATTGTGTGAGATGCGATGTGTGCTTTGAACTTTAGTAAAGTTTCTTTTACGAATGAGGATGCCCTTCCGTTTGGAGTATAGATATTCAGAATTGAGAAGTCTTCTTTGTAAATTTTTCCTTTGATTAGTATGTAGTGTCCTTCAGTGTCTTTTTTGATGACTTTAGGTTGAAAGTCAATTTTATCTGATATTAGGATGGCTACTCTGGCTCGTTTCCTGGGACCATTTGCTTGTAAAATTGTTTTCCAGCCTTTTACTCTGAGGTAGTGTTTGTCTTTGACACTGAAGTGCATTTCCTGTGCACAGTAAAATGCTGGGTCCTATTTATGTATCCAGTCTGTTAGTCTATGTCTTTTTATTGGGGAATTGAGACCATTGATATTAAGAGAGATTAAGGAATAGTGATTATTACCACCTGCTATTCTTGACGCTATATTTATGTTTGAGTGATTATCTACTTTTGGATTTGATGCAAGAAGGTACTCTCTCGTTTTTTTCCAGGGTGTATTTTCTCTCCTTGTATTGGCGGTTTCCACCTATTATCCTTTGCAGGGCTGGATTTGTGGAAAGATATTGAGTAAATTTGGTTTTATCATGGAATATCTTGGTCTCTCCATCTATGGTGATTGAAAGTTTTCTTGGGTATAGTAGTCTAGGCTGGCATTTGTGTTCTCTTAGAGTATGCATGAGATCTGCCCAGGATCTTCTGGCTTTCATAGTCTCTGGTGAGAAGTCTGATGTGATTTGGATAGGTCTTCCTTTAAATGTTACTTGGCCTTTTTCTGTTACTGTTTTTAATATTTTTTCTTTGTTTAGTACATTTGGTGTTTTGATTATTATGTGACAGGAGGTATTTCTTTTCTGGTCCAGCTGTTTGGAGTTGTGTAGGCTTCTTGTATTTTCATTGGCATCTCTCTCTTTAGGTTGTTTTCCTCCATAATTTTGTTGAAGATATTTACTGGCCCTTTAAGTTGCAAATCTTCACTCTCATCTATACCTATAATTCTTGCGTTTGGTCTTCTCATTGTGTCCTGGATTTCCTGGATGTTTTGGCTTACACTTTTTTTGCATTTTTCATTTTCTTTGACTGTTGAGTCGATGCTTTCTTCAGCACCTGAGATTCTTTCTTCCATCTCTTGTATTCTATTGTTGATGTTGGCATCTATGACCCCTGATTTCTTCCCAAGGTTTTCTATCTCCAAAGTTGTCTCCCTTTGTGATTTCTTAGTTGTTTCTCCTTCCTTTTTTGATCCAGGATGGATTTGCTCAGATCCTTCACCTGGTTGTTTGTATTTTCCTGTATTTCTTAAAGATATTTTTGCATTTCCCTTTTCAGGATTTCTGCCTGTTGACCCAAGTTCTTCTGTATTTCTTCAAGTGATTTTTGTGTTGCCTCCTTATGGGCTTCCATCTGTTCACCCATATTCTCCTGCATTTCTTTAAGCGATTTTTGTGTTTCCTTTGTAAGGGCTTCTACACATTGATTCATGGTCTCCTGTACTTCTTTATGAGATTTATTTACGTCCTTCTTGCAATCCTCTAATAGCATCATGAGAAGTGATTTTAAATCCAGATCTTGCCTTTCGGGTGTGATGGGCTATCCAGGACTTGCTGCTGTTGGAGAGTTGGATTCAGATGGTGCCATATTGCCTTGATTTCTGTTAGGAACATTCCTATGTTTGCCTTTTGCCATCTGGTTATCTCTGGTGTTAGTTGGTCCTGTTTTCAGTGGCTATTGCTTGGACCTCCTGAGAGCCTGGAGACTCAGAGTAGTCAATCGCTGGTGCAGAGGTGACTAAGGGAAGGCTGGTGCGCTCCCTCCCGGTATTCTCTCTCCAGGTGCAGGTCCCTCTGCAGTGTAGATGTCTCACAGCAGAACTGGCGTGTAGGTGACCAGAGAACTGCCCAGCTCTTGGGTGTAAGGAGCACACAAGCTGGCTGAGTCCCAAGCGATGTTATGCTTGGTTATCCCTGTGCCTGGAGGTCCCAACTGCTCTGTTGCCGGATCAAAGATGGCAGAGTGTACTGTGCCCCCTTTCTGCACAGATCACTTTGCAGGGCAGATGGCCCACAGCTCATGTGTTTGCCTTTTGCCTTCTGGATATCTCTGGTGTTTTTTGGTCTGGATGATTGTCTGGAGTCTGCCTCTTTTGACCCTGGATTGTTTCAGTTCTCCTAGTAGGCCTACAACCCTGGCTGTGGCAGATCACCTGTAGGACCTTCCTACTAGGGGGTGGGGGCTCTTCACAGGGGCAGAGGTGGTTCTGATCTGTTGCCCTGCAGTAGATCTCCTGGGTGGTCTTCAGACTGTTGGGTCAACTGCTCTAAGTGCAGTGTGTTCTTTAGGATGGATCAACTGCTCTGAGTGCAGTGGTTTCTCAACTGTTCTGAGTGCAGCAGGTTCTCTAGGATGCATTAGGAGACAGTTTCTTCACTGGAGCAGACCAGCCAAGAGTCTGCCTAAGCAGAGAGGACTGGGTGGCCCCATTACTATTTTGATTGTGAAGATTCTGTGTTTTTAGTTATCTGGGGCTGAAAAACCAGCTTTGATTATCAAGATACTAGATGTACTAAAGAGAAAACTTTGCATTACTGGGACTATTGATGCTGGCTATCTGGTGCTAAGAAATTAGTGGCGATTAAGAAGAGACCAGCATCACTGAGGTGAAATCTTCTGGGAAGTGTTTTCTGAGAGCACAGAGGCTGTGTTCCAGAGATAGCCAAGGTTGTACCTTGTGCTGTGGCTGGACTTGGTAACGTGTAAGAGTCACCGAGATGGTATTGGTTTTGAAGGCACGAAGGGGTCATGAAGGGCAGCTGAGGCTCATCACTGTGAGAGGCCATGGGAGGTCACTGGTGAAGTTGCAGCCTTAGTTGCACTTGATAGCCCAGGAATAAAGGGGATCATGCAAAGGAGTTGAGGCTTGGCACCATGAAGAGAGCCTATGAGAGGCTATTGGTGAATCCTAGATACAGTAGAAGACAGCTGTGTTTTGGAGATGCCAGTACCATGAAATGACCATCAAGAATAGTAGTAGCAGTGTAGTACAGGCAGCTGGAGTCTAGAAAAGAAGGTATGTGTTACAAAGGGCAGAGCTAGAGAGGTGACCCAAGCCCTTGGAGGAGCCTAGAAGATTGTGAGTGTATTCAAGACATTAGAAGGTTGAGTTCGATTTTGCTTTTGATGTTTACTGTGCCCTGATATTTTTTCCTCTTGAAGTAAGAAGCCATTCTAGGGGAGCCCACAGTTAACAGACTTTGAATTTTAAAAAGACTTTGAATTGTAAAAGATATTGGATATCTTAAAGGGATTAAACTTTTAACATGTAAAGACTGTGGGACTTTTAAAGTTATTTAGATCTTGGGGATGAATAAGAAAGTAAGGGTTGAGGCTTAATAGTGATGAGTTTGTGTGTCAAGTTGACAAGGGGTCAATTGTACTGGCTGATTTTGTGTGTCAACTTAACACAGGCTGGAGTTATCACAGAGAAAGGAGCTTCAGTTGGGGAAGTGCCTCTATAAGATCCAGCTGTGGGGCATTTTCTCAATTAGTGATCAAGGAGAGAGGGCCCCTTGTTGGTGGTACCATCTCTGGACTGGTAGTTTTGGGTTCTATAAGAAAGCAAGCTGAGCAAGCCAGGGGAAGCAATGCAATAAAGAACATCACTCCATGGCATCTGCATCAGCTTCTGCTTCCTGGCCAGCTTGAGTTTCAGTCCTGACTTCCTTTAGTGAAGAACAGCAATGTGGAAATATAAGCTGAATAAACCCTTTCCTCCCTAACTTGCTTCTTGGTCATGATGTTTTGTGCAGGAATACAAACTCAGACAAGACATGGGCTTTCTGCTGTTTTTACTGTTATTGAAGACCAGCCTTAGTCTGTGTTGATCTGACAGGATGCATGGCATTATTTCAATCTTCTTGTATCTGCTGATACCTGTTTTGTGACCAGTTTTATGGTCAATTTTGCAGAAGATACCATGAGGTGCTGAGAAGAAGGTGTATTCTTTTGTTTTAGGATGAAATGTCCTATAGAAATCTGTTAAACCCATTTGCCTCATAACTTCTTTTTGTTTCAGTGTGTCTCTGTTTAGTTTCTTTTTCCCTGATCTGTCCATTGCTGAGAGTAGTATGTTGAAACCTCCCACTCTTATTGTGTGAGGTGCCCTGTGTATTTTGAGCTTTAGTAAGGTTTCTTTTATGAATGTTGTTGCCCTTGCATTTGGTGCAAGGATGTTCAAAATTGCAAGTTCATCTTGGTATGTTTTTCCTTTGACAAGTATGAAGCATCCTTCCTTCTCTTTCTTGATAACTTTTGGTTGAATGTCAATTTTATTCAATTTTTGAATGGCTATTCCAGCTTGTTTATTGGGACAATTTGATTGGGAAAAAAAAATTCCAGGCTTTTACTCTGAGGTAGTTTCTATCTTTGTCACTGAGGTGCATTTCCTGTATGCAGCAAAATGCTGGGTCCTGTTTAAATATCCATTCTGTTAATCTATGTCTTTTATTGGGGGACTGAGTGCATTGATGTTAAGAGATATTAAGGACAACTGATTCTTGCTTCCTGTTACTTTTTGTTGTTAGAGGTGGAATTATGTTTTTATGTGGCTATATTATTTTGGGTTTGTTGAAAGAAGATTACTTTCTTGCTATTTCTAGTGTGTAGTTTTCCTTTTTGTTTTGGAGTTTTCCATCTATTATCCTTTGTATGGCTGGAATTGTGAAAGGTACTGTATAAATTTGGTTTTTATCATGGAATATATTGGTTTCTATGTTATTTGAGAGTTTTGCTGGGCGTAGTAGCCTGGGCTGGCATTTGTGTTCTCTTAGGGTCTGTGTGACATGTGCCCAGGATCTTCTTCCTTTTATAGTCTCTGGTGAGAAGTCTGGTATAATTCTGGTAGCTCTTCCTTTATGTGTTACTTGACCTTTTTCCTTTACTGCTTCTAATATTCTTTCTTTCTTTCTTTCTTTCTTTCTTTCTTTCTTTCTTTCTTTCTTTCTTTCTTTCTTTCTTTCTTTCTTTCTTCCTTTCTTTCTGTACATTCAATGATTTGATTATTATGTGACAGTAGGAATATCTTTTCTGGTCCAGGTTATTTGGAGTTCTGTAGGCTTCTGTTTTGTTTATAGGCATCTCCTTCTTTAGTTTAGGGAAACTTTCTTCTATAATTTTTATGAAGATATTTACTGGCCCTTTAATTTAGGAATCTTTTCTTGCTTCTATACCTATTATCCTTAGATTTGGTTTTCTCATTGTGTCCTGGATTTTCTGGATGTTTTGTGTTAGGAGCTTTCTGAATTTTGCATTTTCTTTGACGGTTTTCCAATGTTTTCTAAGTTGTCTACTGCATCTGAGAGTCTCTCTTCTGTATCTTATATTCTGTTAGTGATGCTTGCCTCTGTGACATCTGATCTCCTTCCTAGGTTTTCTAACTCCTGGGTCATCTCCATGATTTCTTTATTCTTTCTATTTCTATTTTTAAATTCCGGATGGTTTTGTTAAATTCCTTCACCTGTTTGGCTGTGTTTTCCTGTAATTCTTTAAGCCATTTATGCTTTTCCTTTTTAAGGGCTTCTACCTGTTTATCTGTGTTCTCCTGTATTTCTTTAAGGTACTTATCTGTGTCCTTCTTAAAGTCCTCTATCATCATCATGAGATGTGATTTTAAATCAGAATCTTGCTTTTCCAGTTTGATGGGATATCCAGGACTTGCTCTAGTGGGAAAACTGGGTTCTGATGATGCCAAATAGCCTTGGTTTCATTTGCACATATTCTTGTGCTTGCCTCTCGCCATGTCCTTATTTATATTTCTACCTGCCCTTTTTGTCTCTGTCTGGAGCCCGTCCCTTCTGTGATTCTGGCTGTATCAGAGCTCCTCCGATTCCAGCTGTCTCTGTGATCCTGTGATTCTGTGATCCTGTGATCCTGAGATTATGTGTGTGTCAGAGATCCTGAGAGTCAAGCTCCCTCTGGGAATTGTGAAATCCTGGTGGGACCAAGCTTCCGAGATTCTGTTGTGTCAGAGCTCCTGGGAGTCAAGGTTTCTCTGGATGTTGCAGGAGTTGGTGGAAAGCCAGAGTCCTGGATCTGCTCTGGACACAGCTGCAAGCTGGAAAGAACTAGTGACTCTGGCTGGGCAGGGTTTGTGTTTTCCTGGTTTCTGTGGGGGGTCCCCATTATGCTGGTTTTTGGAGAAGTTGTGCTGGACTCAGTTGTGATCTTGAGTGTCTCAGAGCTCCAGTGCTCCTGGCTGTGTCTTATGTTCTGGGAGTTGAGCTTCCTCTATGATCTTGTGTTCCTGTAATCCTATGCATTTCAGAGCACCTCTGAGTAGGGCTCCCCCTGTGATCCTGGGAGTGTTAGAGCATCTGGGAGTCAGAGATTCCTCTGGGTATTGTGGAACTGCATGAAGAGCCAGCATCCTAGGTGTACTCAGGGCACAGTCTCAGACAGGAAAGAACCTGTGTATCTCTTGTGTTAATTAATATAGTTTGTTTCTCTCCAAAAATTTTCTGATTCTGCATCAGTGATTCCAACTAGATTTCCAACTAGATTATTATGTCTGCTACAGATGAGTATGGATTAATTTCTTCATGATAAATTTTCACTGCAGAATCAGTTCATAAAAAATTACTAATTGATATGGAAGTTCCCTTCTATTATACTGAAATCCTATTCCTTTCTCTATACAGAATACCAATTTTTCAACTGCATGTGTATGTCCATGCATAAACATAGCTGTCTTATTAACTCCACCATTGCTCTTTAAATATTTCAGATTTAGAACAGGAAATATCGCTTATTATTTTAGCTCTTCCCATCATTGCTTCCGTTGTAGGCAGATTCTCATCTACTATTACATGAATCATGTCTATCAAGATAGTTATTAGAAATTATAATTAAAGACAGGGAGATTAACTTTTTTTTAAAAGAGTGACTGGCACTACTGAATTTAGTATCTTAATTTTACTTTATATTTCTGCCAGAGTTCTCACACATTTACTGAACATTATTTTTTTCCTTTTACATGTATTTATAAATTTTCTCCTGTGTACTTCTGTGTTTCACTGTGTGAGTTAATGTGCACAATATGAGGTCATATACCTTTAGAATACAAAAAGTATTAGATATCCATGGAACTCATATGTGGGAGACAGTGAGTTGCCTGATATGGATGGTAAGAACAGAACCAAGGCTTCATACTGGAGTAGTAAACTCTTAAACACTGTATCATATAGCCTCTTCTTGTTTATTCGTCCATAACAGTCCTTTGATGTTCATCCCCCTCACTTTCTCCCCCTTTATCTTATAGACAATGTCTAATTGTGTGACCTTGGCTGGTCTGAAGCTGAAGCTCTCCATATAGATCAGAGTGACCCTGAACTAAAATAAATATCTGGCTCTTCCAAATGCTTGGATTAATGGTGTTCCACAATGTTCAAAATATTTTATTTTCTTAATTTGTGTTTGCAGCATAGTATTTTGACCTATGGGCTATGAGCATGAGCATAATTTTATCATTCAGAAACTAAATGTCTGAGATTAATTTAAAGATAAATATTACATTGTATTTGATTTTACAGTACATATTTTGTCAGGATATGATGAAAACTGTAAATGATTAAATAACTGAAATAGAGGGTTATTCCAGAGAAGGGAGAAATATAAAAAGAGAAAAACAATTTTGACTCCTTTCATTATCTGTTTGCAGTATTATTACAACTTATGTTATTTATAATATTAATTTAATAATTTGAAAAATAATTTTAAGTTAATTTCAAATTATTTATACATATTGTCACAGAATCCCTAAGTATGGATGCCCTGACATATAGTCCTATAATTTATTTTTTTACTTTATGGCATGATTTAAGTTTATTTATTTATTTACTATTTGTTTGTTTTGAGACAGAATTTTACCATGTCATGCTGGCTGTCTGGGAAGTAACTCTTTAGACATAATTGCATGAAGTTCAAAGAGATTCATTAATTCCTACTTCTTGAGCATTGGAATTAAACACTTATACTGCCCAGGCACTTGTTTGCCATGCCTAGTTACCTGGAATTTTTATGTTATTGTAGTTTGTACAAGTGTTTCCTATACAAGGCTTTGAAGCCTTATGAAGTGACCAAGTTATATTAATCTTAGGAGTGACAGCCTGTTCTGTCATACAGTGATACTTATAAAATGTTAATGTAAACCATGCCTTGATTTATGAATGATTTCCCGACATAGAATGAAGACTCAGCAAAACAGACTTTGGAGCCTTCTGGCCTAATCAACTGAGGAGAACCTGAACACATTTGCTTGGTCTATGTATGTGGGCCTCCGTGCAGAGGCCACACGGCAAGCGGGTGCGGGGGTGTTTGCCCACGCTGCTCTGTGCCCGATCCGGTCTGAGGCTGGCAAAGGCCGCCTAGCCGGGTAAGGTTATGAGGGAGAGGCCGACAGTGTTCAGGGAGAGAGAACCTCTTCCTGTGTGTTACAACTCTGTGATAAAACCTCCCAGATGGCAGAGTAATCTTCAATAACCCTTTATTGTTCTATAGGATCCAGGTTGGGATTTATATGTGATTTGGGGATGCTCCGGGGCTTGGCAGCAGGTACTTCTCATTGGCTTGGATTGAGAGTTTGGGGAAACATTATTTATATGTGGGGAGGGCTTCTCCTGGGGGGGCTGCAACTGCACCAGGAGCTAGGTTTCAGGGGATGGTGACTGAACTCCCATCCCATGCAGGTGGAAGCTCCGCCCACAAGATTTTAGGTAGAAGCCGCTCCCTACTGGGTCCCGGGGTTCAAAGTCCTTGCTCTATCTGAGAACCAGGCTGCCTGTGCACAGACCACCTCCTGACATATGTATATGGTGATTTTAAATTTTTTGATATAGAGATTCTTTAAATGTACTCACTGCTTTCAGAAAGAAAAGTTCATGAGGACCTGGACTTTCTATCATAAAATAGAATATTTTCTAAAATCTAAACTGAGAAGTACCTCTGTGACTTTCCTACCATTTTGTATACATGTTTCTTCAATTCTGGGAGAATAGGTTTGCATGATCATAGTCTTATAACTTTTCCTAATTTTCAGGCAATTGCCATCATACCCAGAGTGGGTGGGTGGATGAGTCTCAAAGTTCAAGTGTGAAAGATTAGGGTCTCCTGCTTTCTGTGTGATATCCAGACTGCTGATAAACATTTTTGCTCCTATGCGCATTAAAGGCTTTCAGCATATGCAGAATTCTACCAAAATGCAGAATTATGGGCTCTGCTCTTCTCCTGTGTCTAGTACATCCTAAGGCAGATACAGAACACTGATGATTCTCTCAGATTTTATATTGATGGTACTTATATTGGACGCCAGTTTCAACATTGTTCTTCCTTTCACACATCAGAAGAGGGAAAGGCATTTCCATGCATTCAGTATCTCCCAAAGAATGTTCTCTGCAGCTAAAGTTACTCAGATCATCAACTTTCTAACAAGCATTCTTATTTTGTTTTCTTTCAACAAATCTATTCTTACAATTTACAGGGCTGGTATTTTTGAGTCACACTACTAGATGCATCATGGCATTACATTTCTGGCAATATGTTATCCCACCCTCATCCCTTTGATACTGATGCTCAAGATTGTCAAGTACCAATTTTCTGTTCATGATTTGAAAGAAAGAGTTCAGATATCCCTACTGGAACAACTCATCATGGTCATCTAATTCTACATGAGTGTGTATATGTCTATAACATAGAGTATGTACCCCAGGATAACAATTCCAAAATTATTTGTGGGATATTTACTAAGTGTTGTAAAGGAATTCAGTATGATTTAGAAGGCAGACGTGAAAACAGAAAAATTGTGCTCTTTACTAGAATTATTCATTTATTTTGAGTTATATTTTTTTTCCTCAAAGCAGTTTAGATGCTAGGTTGGGCACAAAATAATTTTGGAAATTAAGAATTACTATTTATCTGTGGCAGTATCTACATACGCAGCCAAGGCTGCCCTCAAACTCTCAATAATCCTTCCATAGCTTCCCCCGGGAGTTCTTGGGCATGTGATTGGTTAATATTGTTCTTCCTATGGGGTCACAAACCCCTTCAGATCCTTTAGTCCTTCTCCTAATTCTTCCACTGGGGTCCCCATGCTGAGGTGAATGGTTGGCTGCAAGCATCCTCATCTGTATTGGTCAGGTTCTAGCAGAGCCTCTCAAGAGACAGATATATTAGGCTCCTGTCATCAAGCACTTCTTGGCATCAGGAATTTTGGCTAGATTTGGTGTCTGCATATGGAATGAACCCCCAGGTGGGGTAATCTCTGGATGGCCTTTCCTTTTGTGTCTGCTCCACTCTTTGTCCCTTTGTCCCTGTATTTCCTTTAGACAGAAGCAATTTGGGGTTAAAATTTTTGAGATGGGTTGGTGGTTCCATCCCTCAACCAAGGGCTTTGCCTCACCTTTGAATAAGGTCTTTACAGGTTCCCTGACAGGGACCAGCCCCAGAGGGAGGTTTCTTCTTTCTTGTTAGTTCTTCTTGAGGCAGCAGAGGGGTAAGAGCAACAGTGGGGGTGGGGGTGGGGAGTAAGACTTGGTATTATGAAATTCAGGGTAAGACTTTGTTTTACTCTGGGGTAAGAGTTTTTCTTACGAGATATTTAGGGTTGCTGGATAATAAAAAGTTTACTTACCTAAGTCTAAGTTACTATGGTAGTGTAGCTGACCTGCCTTCTGTATTCCTCTGAGGCAAGAGACTGTAGCCTCAGGCACTTAGCACCTCATCCTAAAACAGCAGGAGATTAAGTAAAGGACTAATTGCTAGAGCCTTTTTCTTCTTGTCCAGATGCCTCTTATAGAGCTAGAGGAAGTTTGGAGCAATAAACATCTATTGAACCAGGAGAAGAGAATAACACTCGAAGAAGGAAAGGCGTTTTCATAAGCAAATATGTGTAATCTCACATAAAGTCATATGCAGATTCATAATGCTCATTTATACCTGTCCATTCAACCAGGTGGGCCCAACTTGCATGCACTCTCACCATTTCATATGTATACATACACATCCATGCTTACATATGCATATGGAGCAAAAGACCAAGCACCTGTGCAGAAAGAACTCACTCATTCTGGATGAAAAATGAGCTCCAATCTTTATGGCGTAGAGAATGAAAAAGCTTCCACCCTTCTTATGCTAAATGAATTAAATCCACGTTTGTAAGATAAAAGCTTTGTGCTTTTTAGTAAGGCTAACCTTTATGCCGAACATTTATCTGTATAATTTTTCCATAAAATACTCAATCTTGATGAGTTTTTCTATATATTTCTTCAATTTTATCAGAGATATTTTCCATGTAGATCTTCGATTTTATCAGAAAATGTTTATGATTCCACTTTCAATTATCTTAGAAATATTTTTCTGCCTACCATTTTGTCTGTATAGTTTTCCATGAAATAGTAAATTTTAACATGTTTTTTATATATTTCTTCAATTTTATCAGAGAAATTTTCCATGTAAATATTCAACTTTATCAGAAAATGGGTATAATTCCACTTTCAATCAACTTAGAAATATTTGTAGACCTACCTTTTTATCTGTATAATTTTCCATTACAATCTTCAATTTTAACATTTTTTACATAATTTTTCAATTTTATCGGAAATATTTTCCATGTAAATCTTCAATTTTATCAGAAAATATTTGTAATTCCACTTTAAATCAACTTAGAAATATTTTTATGCCTACCATTTTATCTGTATAATTTTCCATGAAATAGTCAATTTAAACAAAATTTTCTATATATTTCTTGAATTTTATCAGAAATACTTTCCTTGTACATTTTCAGTTTTATCAGAAAATGTTTATAATTCTACTTACCATAAACTTAGAAATATTTTATGCCTACCATATTATCCGTGTAATTTTCCATGATAATCTTCAAGTTTAACATGTTATCTTATATGTTTCTACAATTTTATCAGAAATATTTTCCACATAAATCTTTGATTCTATCATAAAATGTTTTTGCTTCCTTTTTCAATTAAATTAATAGTGTTTTATGTGTACCATTTTACTCTTTAATTTTCCATGAAAATTGTCAATTTTAACATTTTTCTATATATTTCTTCAATTTTATCAGAAATATTTTCCATGTAAATCTTCAATTTTATCATAAAATGCTTTTAACTTCCTTTTTCAATAAAAAAAAAATGAAAGAAAAAAAAAGACCAAACCTGCCTTGTCCTTACCATGAAACCTGTTCTGTTCCATGGTAAGGAGAAGCCTGCCTGCTCCTTCTGCTCTCTGCAGTGTCTTTTTTCCTCTTTCCCTCTGCATTCTGCATATGGATCTCTTAGTTATTTTTTATGTTACTTATAGTTTCTAAGTGATTCCACTCTGCATTCCTCTTCTAATCTTGTTCTCTTCTCCTGCTCTGAAGTCACGACAATCCTCTTACTGTCAATGCCTTTTCTCTGAAAGCTATACCTATACTTCTAAGTTCTTCTTGATTTCAATTCTGTCAAAAAGGTGTTCTGTCTAAAAAAATTTCTCCTTAGCTCAGTTTCCTCTCACAGTTCAGTCCTTCTCAGCTCAGTTCTTCTCACCTCAGTACTGACTCTTCTCTTTGTCCTCAACACATAAACATCATTCAGAATACATGATTACATGTTACAAAGTTAATCAGAAGTTCACAAAAAATCAAATTATAAATTGAAATAGAAGTTTAGAGCAGAGAATGTTTATGCCTTATTTATAATAGTCAGAAGCTGGAAAGAACCCAGATGTCCCTCAATGGAGGAATAGATTCAGAAGATGTGGAATATTTACACAATGGAATACTACTCTGCAATTAAAAACAATGCATTCATGAAATGCTTAGGCAAATGGTCAAAACTGGAAAATATCATCCTTAGTGAGGTAACCCAATCACAAAAGAAAACACATGGAGTGCAGTCACTGATAAGGGGATATTAACCCAGAATCTCGGAATTCCCAAGACACAATTCACATATCAATAGATTACCAAGAAGATAGAAGGAGAGACCCCTAGTCCTGGAAAGTCCTAGTCCTTGGTAATAGATTACCAAGAAGATAGAAGGAGAGACCCCTAGTCCTGGAAAGCCTGGATGTAGGGGAATACCAGGACAGAGAAGCAAGAGGGGGTTGAATGGGGAACAGAGGGAGGGAAGAGGGCTTATGGGACTTTCGGGTAGGGAGAAAATGGAAAAGGGGAAATAATTTGGAATGTAAATAAAAAAAATATATAGAAAATAAAAAAAGGAGCAATTATTTGGATAAACATCCATCACCTGTGGTAGCTCCACAGGTTCACTAAAGGTTTAAAACCATCACTAAATTATAAGTGAAGTTTTGAATACTTAAACCCAGTCAATATTTTATCTTCTGACCTAGCACGCATAATAAATCGTTAGTTCCCTTTTATGACCTTTGGTAAATTATTTTACAACCTCTTGGAATGTGCTCTGCATAGCAGAAAGTGTGGTTACTCTCTAAGAACCTTTAACTGGTGACAAGGGAGAGATTAGGAGAGTTCTCATTACAGCTTTGACTATCAGAAAAAGAATTAATAGCAGGCCCATTATAAAAAAGCTTAATAATCACAGATATAATTTTAGAAATTCTTATAGGATCATCATTAAGACTTGTCATCTATTTGTCTATATAGCATCAATACAACATAGTATATCTTTATGGATCGGCAGAGATTTGCTCCAAACGGATGTGCTATTATTTAGTGATTATGATATAAGTTTAATAATTACAGGAAAAGCATACTAATAGCAGGACTTTTTCCTAAAATGAATTTCTTACAGCCTTGTTTAATAAGGGTACACCTGTTTCAGACTATATATTAATCTGAAGCACGCCATTTTAGGATGATCACCTGGTAGTTATTATCTTGTCTCATTATGGTTCCTGCCAGTTCCCTCTCCCTTTGTTGGGTATTCCAGCTAACATATCCCTGTTGGGTTCTGGGGGCTTCTTGCTTTCCTGGCATCTGAGACTTCCTGGTGACTGCTCCTAGTTCTCCATCCCTCATTGCTACACACCTGTTCAATTTCCTGTCCCTCTGTATATCTCCCCTGCCTCCTCCCACAACTGATTTTGTCCCTCTTACCCTCCTCCTCCTCTTCCCCTCTCAAGTCCTTCTCTCCCTCCTCCTCCTGTGATTATTTTGTTCCCCCTCCTAAGTAGGACTGACAGAAGCATCCGCATTTTGATATTTGTTCTTCTTGAGCTTCATATGGTCTGTGAGTTGTATGGCCTAATATCCAATTATCAGTGAGTACATACCATGTGTATACTTTTGTGACTGAGTTACCTACTCAAGATGATATTTTCTAGTTCCATTCATTTGTCTGTGAATTTCATGAAGTCATCGTTTTTAACAGCTGAGTAGTACTCCATTTTGTAAATGTACCACATTTTTTTTTTGATCCATTCATTAGTTGACGGACATTTAGGTTGTTTCCACCATCCAACTATTATAAATAAAGATGCTATGAACATAGTGGAGCATAAGTCCTAGTTATATGTTGGTTCATCTTTTGGGATTTATGCTCTAGAGTGGTATAGCTGGGTCCTCAAGTAGAAAGAACTATTTCCAATTTTCTCAGGAACTGACAGACTGACTTCCAAAGTGGTTTTACCAGCTTGCAGTTCCACCAGCAATGAAAGAGTGTTCTTTTTCCACATTTTTGCCATCGTCTGCTGACACCTGAGTTTTTGATCTTAGTCATTGTGATCATTGTGAGGTGGAATTTAAGGGTAATTTTGATTTGCCTTTCCCTGATGACTAAGGATGTTGAACATTTCTTTAAGTGCTTCTCAGCCATTCAAGATTTCTTGGTTGAGAATTCTCTAGTTAGCTTTGTACTCCACTTTTTAATAGGGTTATTTGGTTCTCTAGAGTCTACCTTCTTGAGTTCTTTGTATATTTTGGATATTAGCCCTCTATGGAATGTAGGGTTGGTATATATCTTTTCCCGATCAGGGGGTTGCTGTTTTGTCCTTTTGACAGTGTCCATTGCTTTATAGAAGTTTTCAAGGTCCAATTGGTCTATTGTTGATTTTAAAGCATAAGTCATTGGTGTTCTGTTCACAAGTTTTCTCCTCTGACCAAATATTCAAGGCTCTTTCACATTTTCTCTTCTATTAGATACAGTGTATCTGACTTTATTTTGAGTTTCTTGATCCACTTGGACTTGAGTTTTGTACATGTTTATACGAATGGATCAATTTGCGATATTATACATGCAGAACCAGCACCATTTGTTGAAAATTCTGTCATTTTCCACTGGAAGGTTTTAGCTTCACTGTCAAAGAGTAAGTAATCATAGGTGTATGGGTTCATTTCTGGGTCTTCAAATCTATTCCATTGATTTACTTTCTTCTCTGTACCAATACCATGTATTTTTTTTATTACTCTTGCTCTGTTGTATACTTTGAGGTTAGGAATGGTGATTCCCTAGAAGTTCTTTTATGGTTGAGAACAGTTATTGCTATGCTAGGTTTTTGTTTCTCAAAATGATTTTGAGAATTGATTTGTCTAAGTTTATAAAGAATTGAGTAGACTGCTTTTGGTAAGATGTCAGTTTTTGTTATATTAATTCTGCCAACCCATGAGCATGGGAGATATTTCCATCTTCTGAGGTCTTCTTTGATTTCTTTCATCAGGGAATTGAAGTTCTTGTCATACAGCTCTTTCCCCTGCTTAGTTATAGTCACATCAATATATTTTATATTGTTTGTGACTATTGTGAAGTGTGTGGTTTCCCTAATTTCTTTTTTAACTAGATATATTCTTTATTTACATTTCAAATGTTTTCCCCTGTCCTGGTTCCACCCTCTCCAAAAGTTCCATAAGCCCTCTTCCCTCCCCATGTTCCCCAATCAACCCACTCGTGCTTCCATGTCCTGGTATTCTCCTACACTGCTGCATCAAGCCTTTCCAGACAAGGGGCCTCTCCTTCGTTCTTCTTATGCATCCTTTGATATGTGAATTGTGTCTTGGGTATTCCAATTTTCTGGGGTAACAGCTACTTATCAGGGAGTGTATACCATGTGTATTCTTTTGATTGGGTTATCTAACTTAGGATGACATTTTCCAGTTCCACCCATTTGCATAAGAATTTCATGAATTCATTGGTTTTAATAGCTGAATAGTATTCCACAGTGTAAATATACCACATTTCTGTATCGATTCCTCCATTGAGGGACATCTGGGTTCTTTCTAGCTTCTGGCTATATAAATATGACTGCTAGGAATATAGTGGAACATGTATTCTTATTTCTTCCTGGAGAATCCTCTGGGTATATGACCAGGGGAGGTATAACAGAGTCATCCATTAGTATAATGTGCAGTTTTCTGAGGAACCATCAGACTGATTTCCACAATGGTTGTACCAGCTTGCAATCCCACCAGCAGTGGAGGAGTGTTTCTCTTTCTCCACATCCTCGAGAACACTTGCTGTCTCCTGAGTTTTTGATCTTAGCCATTCTGACTGGTATGAGGTAAAAGCTCAGGGTTGTTTTGATTTGCATTTCCCTAAGGACTAAGGATGTTGAACATTTCTTTAGGTGCTTCTCAGCCATTCAATATTCCTCAGGTGAAAATTCTTTGTTTAGTTCTGTACCCCATTTTTTAATAGGGTTTTTCGGCTAAATGGAGTATAACTTCTTGAGTTCTTTGTGTATATTGGATATTAGCTCTCTGTCAGATGTAGGGTTGGTAACTATCTTTCCCCAATTTGTTGGTTGCTCTTTTGTACTATTGACAGTGTCCTTTGCCTTACAGAAACTTTGTAATTTTATGAGGTCCCATCTGTAAAATCTTGATCTTAGAGCATAAGCTATTGGTGTTCAGTTCATGAAATTTTCCCCTGTATCCATGGGCTCAAGGCTCTTCCCCAGTTTCTTTTCTACTAGATTCAGTGTGTCTGGTTTTATGTGGAGGTCCTTGATCCATTCGGAGTTGAGTTTAGTACAAGGAGATAAGAATGGATCAATTTGCATTCTTCTGCATGCTCATCTCAGTTGAACCAGCACAATTTTTTGAAAAGGCTGTCTTTTTCCACTGGATGGCTTTAGCTCTTTTGTCAAAGATCAAGTGACAATAGGTATGTGGTTCATTTCTGGGTCTTAAATTCTATTCCATTGATGTACCTGTCTGTTACTGTACCAATACTATGCAGTTTTTATCACTATTGCTCCGTAGTATTACTTGAGGTCTGGGATACCGATTTCCCCCAGAAGTTCTTTTACTATTGAGGATAGTTTTAGCTATCCTTGGTTTTCTGTTATTCCAGATGAATTTTTGAATTGCTCTTTCTAACTCTTTGAAAAATTGAGTTGGTATCTTGATGGGGATTGCATTGAATCAGTCCATTGTTTTAGGCAAGATGTATATTGCTTTTGGCAGGATAGTCATTTTTGCTATATTAAACTTGCCACTCCACGAGCATGGAAGATTTTTTTCCATATTCTGAGGTCTTCTTTGGTTTCTTTCTGCAGAGACTTGCAGTTCTTTTCATACAGATCTTTCACTTGTTTGGTTAAAGTCACACCAAGATACTTTATATTGTTTGTGGGTTTTGGAAAGAGTGTCATTTCCCTAATTTCTTTCTCAACCTGTTTATCCTTTGAGTATAGGAACACTACTGATTTGCTTGAGTTAATTTTATATCTGGCCACTTTGCTGAAGTTGTTTATCAGCTGTAGCGGTTCTCTGGTAGTTTTTTGGGTTGCTTAAGTATACTACCATATCATATGCAAATTAGTGATAGTTTGACTTCTTCCTTTCCAATATGTATCTTTTTAACCTCCTTATGCTGTCTAATTGCTCTAGCTAGAACTTCAAGTAGTATACTGAAAAGATATGGAGAGAGAGAGAGAGAGAGAGAGAGAGAGAGAGAGAGAGAGAGAGAGAGAGAGCATCCTTGCCGAGTCCCCGATTTTAATGGGATTGCTTCAAGTCTCTCTCCATTTAGTTTGATGTTGGCCCCTGCTTTGCTGTATATTGCTTTTACTATGTTTAGGTATGGGCCTTGAGTTTCTGATCTTTTCAATACTTTTAGCATGAAAGGATGCTGAATATTGTTTTATTTTGTTGATTCTTTGTATGGTTCTTTTTGTTTCTATTTGGTTGGTTTAGCCCTGAGTTTGATTATTTCCTGCCTTCTACTCCTCTTGGGTGTATTAGCTTCTTTTTCTTCTAGAGCTTTCAGGTGTGCCATTAAGGTGCTAATGTATCCTCTCTCCAATTTCTTTTTGGAGGTAATCAGGGCTATGAGTTTTCCTCTTAGCACTGCTTTTATTGTGTCCCATAAATTTGGGTATGTTGTGTCTTCATTTTTATTAAATTCTACATGGCAACATCAGAGCCCAGTTCTTCCACCACAGCAAATCCCGGATACCCTAACACACCAGAAAAGCAAGTGTTGGATTTAAAGTCTCATCTCACGATGCTGATAGAGTACTTCAAGCAGGACATAAATAACTCCCTTAAAGAAATAGAGGAGAACATGGGTCAAAAGGTAAAAGTACTTAAATATGAAACACAAAAATCCCTTAAAGAAATACAGGAGAGCATGGATAAACAGGCAGAACCCCTTAAAGAGGAAACACAAAAAACCCTTAAAGAATTACTGGAAAACAAAAACAAACAAGTGAAGGGAGTGAGCAAAAACATCCAGGATCTAAAACTGGTAGCAGAAACAAAAAAGAAATCACAAAGTGAGACATCTCTGGAGATAGAAAATCTTGGAAAGAATTCCGGAGTTATAGATGCAAGCATCAACAACAGAATACAAGAGATAGAAGAAAGAATCTCAGGTGCTGGAGATACCATAGAAAACATTTACTCAACAGTCAAAGAAAATGCAAAATGCAAAAAGCTTGGAACCCAAAACATCCAGGAAATCTAGGACACAATGAGAAGACCAAACCTAAGGATTATAGGTATAGAAGAGAGCAAAGATTTACAACTTAAAGGGTCAGAAAATATCTTCAACAAAATTATAGAAGAAAACTTCCATCATCTAAAGAAAGATATGCCCATAAGCATACAAGATGCCTACAGAACTCCAAACAGACTGAACCAGACCAGAAAGTCCGCCCAGCACATAATAATCAAAATACCATATGGACCAAACAAAGAAAGAATATTAAAAGCAGTAAGGGAAAAATGTCAAGTAACTTTTAAAGGCAGGCTTATCAGAATTACACAAGACTTCTCCCCTGAGACAATGAAAGCTAGAAGATCCTAGGCAGATCTCGTACAGACCCTAAGAGAACACAAATGTCAGCCCAAACTGCTATACCCAGCAAAACTCGCAATTACCATAGATGGTGAAACCAAGACATTCCATGATAAAACCAAATTTCCACAGTATCTTTCCACAAATCCTGCCCTACAAAGGATAATAGATGAAAAACCCCAACACAAGGAGGGAAACTACATCCTAGAATAAGCAAGAAAGTAATCTTCTTCCACCAAAGCCAAAGAAAGTAACCACACAAACATAAAAATAACGTTGAAAATTACAGGAAGAAACAACCACTATTCCTTAATATCTTATAACATCGATGGACTCAATTCTCCAACAAAACACATAGACTAACAGAAATATTTTTCATGTAAATCTTCAATTTTATCAGAAAATGATTGTAAGTCCTCTTTCAATCAATTTAGCAATGTTTTTTGTGTCTACCATTTTATCTGTGTAATTTTCCATGAAATAGTCAATTTTAATATGTTTTTCTATATATTTCTTGAATTTTCTCAGAAAGATTTTACTTGTAGATCTTCAATTTTATCAGAAAATGTTTATAATTCCACTTTCCATCAACTTAGGAATATTTTTATGCCTATCATTTTATCTGAATGATTTTTCCATGAAATAGTTAATCTTGATGTGTTTTTCTATATATTTCTTCAGTTTTATCAGAGATATTTTCCATGTAAATCTTCAATTTTATCAGAAAATGTTAATCATTCCACTTTCAAACAACATAGAAATATTCCATGCCTTCCATTTTATCTGCAATTTTTCATGGTAATCTTCAATTTTAATATGTTATTTTATATTTTTCTACAATTTCATTAGAAATATTTTCCATGTAAATCTTCAATTCTATCATAAAATGTTTCTACTTTCATTTTCAATTAATTTAGCGATGTTTTTATGTCTATCATTTTACTCTTTAATTTTCCATGAAAACTGTCAATCTTAATGTGTTTTTCTATATACTTCTTCAATTTTGCTGGAAAACATTTCCATGTAAATCTTTAATTTTATCATAAAATAGTTTTACTTCTTTTTTCAATAAAAAATAAAAAAAAAAATTGAAAAACAACCACCCTCCAAAGAAAAAAAATTAGCCAAGTCACCTTAGATGTATTTTTTTAAAAAACAATCCCCCCCCGGATATATTCCATTGATCCACCTGTCTTTCTCTATGCTAATATCATGCATTGTTTATGACTATTTACTATGGCTCTGCAGTAGTAGAACTTTAGGTCAGGCACGGTGATACCTTCAGAAGTTATTGTACTATGCAGTATTGTTATGACTATCGTGTTTGTGTGTGTGTGTGTGTGTGTGTGTGTATGTGGTTTGTATTATGAAGTTAGAAATAAAGTAAATAATATAAAGAATCAATGAAAACAAGATGTGGCTCCTTGAGAAAATCAACAAGATAGACAAACTTTTAGCCAAATTAACAGAAAGTCAGAAGGCAGGAAGAGAGAGAGGAGAGAGAGAGAGAGAGAGAGAGAGAGAGAGAGAGAGAGAGAGAGAGAGAGAGAGAGAGAGAGAGAGAGAGAGAGAAAGAGAGAGAGAGAGAGAGAGAAGTCTAATTACATCAGTGATGAAATGTGAGACATATTAATGGACATGAGCATGTTCACAGAATCATTAGGTCTTACTTCAAAAGCCTGAACTGCATAAAATTGGAAAAGTTAAATCAAATGGATCATTTCTAGACAGATACCAATTACCAAATCTAAAGCAAGATCAAGTAAACCTTCTGAATAGTCCTATAATCCTTCAGGAAATAGAGTTATTACAAATCTGCCAAATAATACTCTTCCTGGGCCAGACGGTTTTAGTTTAGAATTCTATCAGAATTTCAAAGAAGAGTTAATGCAATACTTTTCATAGTATTACACAAAATAGAAACAGAAGGAACTCTGCCTAATTCGTTCCATGAGGCCACAGGCACCCTAATACCTAAACCACACAAAGACTTAACAAACAACGAGAATTTCAGACCAGATTTTGTTATGAATATTATAAAAAGAATACTCAACAAAACTCACAAACAAAATCCAAGAACACATCAAAGAAATTATAGACCATGATCAAGTAAGCTTTGTACTAGGGATGGAAAGATAATACAACATATGATAATCCATTAACATATTCTACGCTATATAGAAAGTGAAAAAAAATACATGATCATCTCACTAGATGTGAAAAATTATTTGACAAATCCAACACCCCTTCCTGATAAAAATCTTGAGGAAACCATGGATACAAAGGGCATACTTAAACACACAAAAGGTAATATGCAGGAAGTCAATAGCCAACATCATATTAAATAGAAACTAAATCATTTCCACAAAAAAAAGGGGAAAGTCATGACTGTTTACTCTGCCGTAAGCTTTCAATATAATAGTTGAAGTTCTGGCTAGAGCAATAAAACAACTAAGGAGATCAATGGGGTTCTAATTGGAAAAATTAAGTCAAAGTATTTCTATTTACATATGATATCATAATATATAATGTAACCCTCAAAATTATACAGAGATTTCCTACAGATGCTGAACACATTCATTAATGTGGCTGGATACAAAATTAACTCAAAGATGTCAGTACACTCCTTTATAAAGCAATAAACACACTGAGAAAGAAGTTGTGGAAACAGTTCCATTCATAATAACTGCAAATAACATTAATTAACTTGCTGTGACTTTTATCATGTAAGTAAAAGATATTTATGAGAACAATGTTAAGTCTCTGAAGAAAAAAGATCAGAAATATGTCAGAAGGTGGAAAGATCTTTCTTGCTCATGGATCAATAGAAATAGTATATTGGAAATGGCCATCTAACCAAAAGCAGTCTCCAGATTCAGTTTAATTCCCATTGAAATTTCAACACAACTCTTCACAGATCTTGAAACAACAATTTTCAGCTTCATATGGAAGTTTACAAATCTCCACACTCTTTTCTTTTAATACCTTCTTTATATAATAATAAATTTTTTCTTCTCAAAATTTTAGCCCAAAGAAATCCATATATATAATATATAATGTATATAATATATATATATATATATATGGATTATATATATGTGTGTGTGTGTGTGTGTGTGTGTGTGTGTGTATAAAATGCTAATTTTTGAATGTGTCCTGTGCATGTATAATAACAGTGATTCACAAACTGAGACCAGAGGTCAGGATTCTGTTTAATAATTATACTGTACAACAGTATGCAGCTCAAAGAAATTATAAGCTCTGCAAATTTGAAAATATTGAAAAACTGTTTAGTGCTATCTTTTGCAAGTTGAAGTATTAATTCAATATTATTAATGAAATAAAATTGAAACTCTGATGATCAATTATATTTTACACTGGTGGTGGTGCTACCATATAATCCATCTCTACCATGCCTGAATGTATACCTGTAGGACTCTATGTGAATCAGCATAGAGTACTTGCTTATCCCCATATATTGGTTCACTATTGACAAGTGCCTTGATAATAAATAAGCCTAGAAGGCTCCAATAGCAAATAAATTGATAAAGAAAATGAAGTATACATGTTCATGTCTTTGTGTTCAACTTGACTAGGTTTGGAATCACCTTTGGTTATGTCTATGCAAGAAATTCAAAGAAGTTTTACCAAAGAAAGAGACCTACCTTGAAAGTGCCCAACATCCCATGAACTGGCATCCGAAACTGAATGAAAAAGTATTAAAAAGAGAGCTCGAAAAGAACACCAGCATTGATCTTTCTCTGCTTCCTGACTGTGGGTACAGTGTGAGTAATCCACCCCACACTTGTTTCCACTGACATGTTTTTGTTTTAGTTTTTTTGTTTTGTTTTTTATTTATTTTGTGACAGGGTTTATCTGTATAGCCCTGGCTGTCCTGGAACTCATTCTGTAGACCAGGCTGACCTCTGCCTCCCAAGTGCTGGGATTAAAGGCATGTGCCACCACTGCCCTACTCACTGCCATGCTTTATCTGCTACGATCCATATTGCCTGCAAACGGTGAAGCAAAATGCATCCCATCTTCCATAAGCTGGGTTTGCAACTGTGTAACTAACTTATATACAATAAAATTTTATTGTAACAAACACTGAAATTAAAACATTTTCAGGAAAAAAAAGGATGTATAAATATTGTATAAACCAGATACTGTTACATATAAATTTGGGTGCATATATTTTAGGATAGTCATAAAACTTAGAAAAATTTACAAAAGTTCTAGTGCATACTATTATAATTTTTTTCTAAATTCCTTCACATCTTCTAGTAACATTCTATTCATGCTTCACATGTTATGAAAACAATTTATTGGATGTATTTTGAGCATTTACTAATGTAATAGAGTCAATTCACTAAACTTCAGCAGAAAATGAAGAGAATTTGAAAAGACAAGGTATTTAAGGATAAAAATAAATTTAAGACTCACTTATAAAATTGCATTATCTGAAAAGTATTAAACACACAAAATACATCCTCTTCTTTAGGTTTTGCATGTTTAAGTTATAAATAATATGTGAATTTTGAGTGTCTTCAGATCTAAGGTAGAAGATAGGGCTAATCCCCACCCCAATGTGGCCACTGTGTGTTTAGTAGAAATTAATCTAGGTGTCAGTTACTTGGTCTCAGTTTGGTTTGTCCAGTGAGGATCACTGGTAGAAAATATGTGTGGGTATGGTTTTGACACAAAATGATGGATTATCAGCAGAAAAGAGCTACTCTGGGCCAGCACAAGTTTATTGGTGCAACCAAGGAATAGACAAATATGAAAGTTAGCATAGTTAAACCTTGGTGATATTTCTGTTGAGAGATGAGGTAACGTGTCTCAGTATTAGAGAGCTGTAGCTTAAATGTAATGTCTTTACACTACTATGTCAAATAATCTTATCATGTTCACCCTTTTTACATGCAGACATGAGGTTAAGCTTATTATGGATAAGTTCATTACCTGTTATCAGTCAAATGAAAAGAGTTCCTTAATTTCTGTTATTGCAGCATTAGTGTTTTCTTTCACTCTATCTTTCATTCTTCTTAAAGAGTTTATTTGTAGGGACATCCATTCATTGATACATTACAATAGAAAATGTTTTCAGTAGCCCTATTCCTACAGACTTGGAAATAGAGCCCTGCTAATAAAAGCATCCTTAAAGAAATTGTATAGTCGGAAAATCAAGTACTTGTCATTATTGTCTTATATTGAAGAAAGGTATGAATTTCTAATACATAACAATATTCTAAAAATGGAGGGGCATATGCAGTGTGATCCCAGTGTTTGATATGTAAAGATGGATTGTGATATAAAATTAATTTGATGAATTATAAAATATAATAGAAGCCTAAGTTGTTTTCACATGAAAAGTTTTCTGCTTCATCTTTTTAACCCATTTATCCCAAGGGGAGGTCAACCATGAGCTCTTGGTACCCGATGTCTTGGGTGAAATCATAGTGCCTTTGGCTTTAAAAAAATATATACAAACATATTTTTTCAACCTGTTTGACACCTAAATTGATGGGCTCAGGTGCAGGAGCAGAGCCCAAATGAAGAAATCATTTCAGAATTCCTAGTGGCAAGGAAGAAGGCAATAGAAAATACTTGGAATCATTAGTGTGACTACGTCACTCAAAACAATGTTCAAACACACACCTTCCCAAAACTATAAGTATATATCTACTGGATACTATGTGATCTGCATCAAACAGACATATGTATTAAGAAAATGTTCTCCTGGATTTTTATCCCCTGGTATTTTCAGATTCCTTACAGTGTCTTCAGCTTTAACTGGAGTAAGTGCTATTTCTTAATCACTGAAGATTTTCATCATGAAGGGGATGTGATGATTGGTGCATTTTTCCCAGTTCATACTTACTATACAATCAACAGAATTCCAAATGTAAAATTACCAAATATATACTTCTATGAAGACTATTTCTTACAGTAAGTAGAACTATCCATTTGAAAGTTCAGAATTCTTATGTCTTATAAGGTGTAACCATTAAAACTTGCGTGTTACTTGTGGTATTTGTTGTGACAATTTCTGTTAGAGATTCTAAAATTTCTTCAATATTACTTATATTTTGACTTATTTTTATCTCTTACAGGGGAAGTAAAATGATAAAGTTGTCTTTGGTCTATCAGTTTCCTCATTTGATTACTAATTTAACCTCCCGCAATGTATATAATTCCATAAGGTCTGAATATTTTCAATCTTATATATTTTAGAAGAATCACACTTTAATTTCACCCTGATATTGGTGTTCAGGGCATTTCTGAAGTCCTGCTGTGCTTTTATGATATTATATGATGCCACTGAATGGAAGACCTCTTGAGTATTTATATGTGATGCTTGAGAATAGAAGCTATCTTGTTTTACATGAAACTAGTTCCAAATTTAGTATCACAATTAGAAAGTAAAGATACTTCTGTGCTCTACTAATATGTCATTTGTTTCATGTTTTTATAATTTCTTGTTTGTTAATTTATTTTGTTTATTCTCAGACAGCTTTCCCATGCTTATCAATTTGCTCCTTCTGCTTGCAATATTTATTCTACTTTTTATGGATTTGTTCATAAACACACAGTGACTGTCAGAGTCTAACATTTCACTATTTAATAATGTGTGAAATGTTCATAATTAATGGATAGTGTCAGATAGGCCTTTCTAAATTCAAGAGGAGTGCTGATGAATATTCCTAAATAAAGGCAATAAGGTTTGTTTATCTCAATCAGACCTTCATATCTTATGCAGACTTTCTTTTCTCTATATGGTTTCAAGGAGTAATGCCTGCCCTAGAGTGTTAACACTTATATAAATCTCTGTGAAGACATGAGAAAATGTTTTGGGACGCAACAAGTAAAAAATGACAAAGAAAATTTAAATGTGAGGAGAATTTTGCTCAGTGTGACAATACTATGTGTTTGTAAAGACCTTGGCTGAGCATCAAGTCAGTAAATCAAAGACCATTGAGGAGGAAATATGTTGAGATTTCAAAGGTCATTAAATTTTTTTTACCATGACAAATGTCTTTGAAATTTGAAACATAGCAAAGATGGCTATCAAAAATGTGTTATTGGCATTAAATATTTCATGGTAGATCTAGATTATCTCAAATAAGATCACAAAATGTTCTTATATGCCTAGCAAATATGCTAACTTTTTATGTTGGGTGGAGACTCTTCTGCTTCCTCATAATGCTCTTTTAATGCTACTCTGCCTCTGCCCTTTATTTTGAGCAATTCAGTCAACAATTTGCATTGGAAGGTTCTTCTTTTTATACTTTGAAGGATCAAGCTCATCACTACAAAGGCTATAATTTGAATTACATGAGCATTTAGTGCCTGGCTTATTCATTGTAAGCAAGAAAACTGTGTCCTATCAAAATATTAAACTTGTAAAGAAGTCAGAAAAAAAGAGTGAAATTTATGACAGAAATACTGTTAATTTATTATTAAGAATTAACTGCATTATGTTTTACAATTCATTAACCAAGCATATATTTTTCCATACACTCTGAACTACAGGAAGGAATATTTTACCACACAGCTGAGAAACTACTTTTTTCATTCTTACTTAATCTGTTATTTACATATATGTAAGTCTGTATATATTTCAAACGGTAGATTTTTATCTCTCTTAATTTCTTATTCCTTGTATGGGTTAAGTGCTTACGTATATTTCTCATAATTATGTTGTTTACAAATGAATTCATGGGCTCTCATCCAATTTTTCTTCATTAGCATTTGCATAGTGTCCTCCAGATAGATCTTTCTTTTAGTCTATCGCAATATTACAGGAACCATTGAGTTCTTGTTGTTATATAAAGTGTTGAAGGAATTCATGTACAGTTACTGATGTGTATAGAATAACTCTAAGAGAAAAGTGGCTTGTTCTATTGTCACATTCATGGTGAAATCTTTTCAAAGTTCTTATTAAAGACATTATTTGCATGTGTGTGCACATGGTTTTGATGCAACTCACACTTGCTAGGGAAGGTAAATTGTGGGAACAAATTTTTAGCAAATGTAGAATTACAATGGGAGTGCCGAGATAAATTCAGCCCCTCCCCCTGACCCAGCAGCGTGATCCTGCATTGGCTACGCCATTTTATTGGCCAGTATGTTAAATTTTTTATATTGCTCATTTATTTAAAAACCTAACCTGGAATCTCTTCTTGGTGTTTATGAGGGTGAATTATTTTCCTTTGCATGTATAAAATATGGGTTTGAACTTATACACAAAATATATTTCATTAATTTATTCTGAATTGTTTTGTTCATAGTTTGATAAAATTGATGCATCTCAAGAATAAATTTCTTAACACTTTAGATTTAAAACACTTTTATTTTACTAAAGTTATGTACCATTATGAGGAACTTTTCATGTTAAAAGACAAAAATGATTCCTGGAAGGTTATTCTAATTTATATTACTTTATGATATATTTTAAACATATTTGATTTTTCATATTCTCTATCCACTCTATGTAATGTTTCAATTTGACTAAGTTTAATCAATGTTAATTTAATGGTTATTATGAAAATTTAATTATAATTTGAAAAACAAAGGTGTATAGCTGTAAACACGTTAAATAAATTATTTTCAAAAATGGAGAAACTATAAAAATTATAAAAAATTCTATTGCTCATTTTTTGGAATATTTTTTACGTAGACAATTCTATTCTGAATTCTTTTGACCATGTTTTCCCTTTTGTATATTACCAGTGAATATGGCTCCACTCCTACCTATATTTTGATTCTAAGTTGGCCTTCTAATTGATATGTCTTTCCTGGATGCCAGCCATGTGATTCTTAGTGCATATATGTGAACTACCTCTGGAGTGTTCTTTAACTTCCTTTCTGACATTGTTTTTATTTACATTAACTTGTAAAGTCCTTCTTTGGTGTTTACCTTGTTTTACACATGATAGGCCTTCATTCGTTTCCAGTTTATGCTTGCCTTTGGGGCTTAGGTCTTGCTGTCTAGCTCTAGTTTTCCAGTGTATTCTATAAGGAAAATATAATCTGCAGAGGTATATTCTAGCAAAGCCAGACATAAAAACAAAAGCAGCTCATTAGACATGAACCAAACTTTCAGTGTAAGAGATTTTGACAAGATCTCATGGAGGTAAGTTGATGGTTATTGTTTGTCATCATACAGGAATTCTGTTAGTAAGGAATGAAAACTAGACATGGTGGAGTATTTTTATTCAAATCATTGCTGTATGGTTTACTCTTCACATTAACTTCCCTTTTTTTTTCTCTGGGTCTTTCTTAGAGGCTATCTAGGACTTAAGTGTTTTTCTGTGATTCAGTGAGATGTTCTACTTTATTTGAATCTAATTGTCTCATCATATAAAGGCTACTCTAGTATGTGTTTAAATTATGATCCTGCTTATTCAAGCTTCATGGCTTTTATTGTTCTAACCTCCATTTTTCTCTAGACAGTTCCTCAGGTTGACAGCTGTCCTTCCCTTTGGATTTTTCTAATAAATTCTACTGATATTGTGTTGAGTTTTTAAAACCTTTCAGTCTTCATGCTTCTACATATGTGTGAATATATAATATATATTCAGCACTGAAAGTTCCATACAAAGTAAACAAAATATATTTACTGTATACAATGCACTTTACAAAACAGGTATTCAAAAGAGACTGACCATATTATGTAATTAAAATTTTCTCCTAGTATTGCTATGTGATATATTTTTGAGTTACTCAAGGTGTATATATATATATATATATATATATATATATATATATATATATGATTGAGAAAATGTGAGGATTGCCCTATTCCTCTCAGTTAAACATTTGCTTTATTAATTTACTTTTGAGTAGACAAACTTCTTCTATTTAATTTTTATTTGTCTATTTTCTTCAAAAAATGTTTACAGCTGGGCACTAGTGGCACACATCTTTAATCCCAGTACTTGGGAGGCAGAGACAGGTGGATTTCTGATTTTGAGGCCAGCCTGGTCTACAGAGTGAGTTCTAGGACAGCCAAGGCTATACAGAGAAACCCTGCCTCAAAAACCAAAACAAAAAAATGTTTACTAATTTTTGGACAATTTTTTAATAAAAATTACATTATTGTACAATCAAATGAGAAATTAAATTATTTTCAAAACACATACATGCATTCATTATAAGAAATATTATAAGAAATCACTATAAGAATTCTCAAACATATGTACAAATAGGTAGTATAAGCAATGAATATATACAACAGGATTTGATCTTGCTTTTATTTTACATTTTAATACTTCTTTTGAGTCAACTCATTATTTTTATCATTAAGGGGTGTTTTTTTAATTTATATGGATTTAATGTTTTTGAATATGTGATCCTTTCTACCTAGTCAAGGACACTTTACATTGTCCTAGTAAGCATGAGTGTTGGAAATCTTTATTCTGTGTACTCATCAGACATAAGCAGGTTGATAATTTTGAGTTCAAGACCAGGTGATATACATGGCAATTCTGAGTAAATCCATAGCTAAATATTTAGCCTTCATCTTATTAAATCATGCAGTCAAATATTCATTCATTAAATCAATGTAATACATAAATAAATAAAAGAGAGAGACAATAGGTGAAGAACGTGGTTAGCTAGGAATAAGTTTGGAGTTTGTCCTCTCTTGTATTTATAGTATTGACTTCCATATACCTGCACATACAGAAAACCACACATGAACACGTGTTAAATACAAACACTGTAAATAGGCACAAAGGTAGAATTGTAAACAGCTTGGTGATCTATAAAATATAAATAGTACGGCTTTGGGAAAATATAAAAAATGGTTGTTAATACTAAAGTATCTTGCTGAATCCAAACAAATGTACCCAATACATCCATGGTAAAGTAATTAGAAAATATGTTTTTTTAGAAACAAAGATGAAATGTACAATTACTGAACTAAATATGCAGACATTTGCAGTCTATGTGATATTCTTCTTTTTTATTATTTTTGTGCCATTTACACAGGTATAATTTTAAGAACTACCAGTTTGTTCTGGCTCTGTTATTTGCCATTGAGGAGATCAATGGGAATCCCAATCTTCTACCCAACATAACTCTTGGATTTGATTTCTATAATATCAAGTTCACAGAAAAGGAAACTCTAGTGAATGTCTGTATATGGCTCACAGCTCACAAGAGGGGAAAGGTTTTACCTAATTACAACTGTGAAGAGAAAAGTTTCACTGCTGCAGTCACAGGAACATCATGGACAACGTCTGCACACATTGGGACACTGCTACAACTCTTCAAATTCCCACAGGTGAGAAAATGTGCATTTGGGGACTGGATACCAAGGCTCCTTTGTTGATATTATAGGTGTCTCAAAAACTGAAATAGGGATACATGAATTATTCAACCATAAAATCCAGACACTTGTTGATCAATTCAAACTTCTCTTGATTCCAAGAGAAAGGAAAATTAAGTGAATGAAACCAGGTACATCCTTGATAATAACAGATTTACCTGGAGTTTTTGTAAATTTCTGTATGTGGGATTTGCCTTTAAACTGTGATAAAACATTAATATTTAGTGTTATAATTGTAAGATATGTGTTAAATCTTGCCATTTTGTTGATTTTATGATGTTTCTTAGGTTTCTATTAATTAACTATTCTGGTATTGTTTATTTTTTTCTTGTGAACTCTTGGATGTGTTTCTTCTTTTCAAGCTGAAAAATTCTTTCTAGCATTCTCTGTAGAGGTGCTTGGTCACAAATTCTCCTAATTTCTTAGGAATGTGTTTTTTCCCTTTCATTTTAGTACATAATTCTGCTAGGATTAATAATCTTAATTGACAGGATCTTTCCGAACTTGTAATACACCTTCCTAGACCCTCCTAGCATTAAAACTTTCTGTCAAATAATTATGTTATTATTAATAAAAATATTATTATTGACCTCTTTTTATAAGTGAACCCTTTTATTACTTGAAGACTTCATTGCCCTCCCATCCTTCTGTGTCTTTAACATTTTTAATTTATTCATATTAATGATCTCAATTCCTCCCTTAAAACACACAATCTAGACTATTAGAACATAGGGTCCATGTTTATCTTGCTCTCAAGAAACATACCTTACAATCAACAATGGATACTTCCTTTAAAGTTGGTGTGTGTTGTAAAAGATATTATAAACAAATGAACTAGCCAAAAAAAAATGTGACAAAATAGACTCTACTACCTTACAAAATAGACTTCAAACAAATACTAGTCAAAATTGATGAGTAGGATCACTTCTTGATTATCAAAGTACATTACCACAAAAGGAAGATGTGCTAAATTTCATTTCAATAATACTGATAGATACTAAAAAACCAAAGCCACATAATAACCCTAGCACAATGGTAGAAGATGACTCTAATACCCAACTCTCACCAATAGACAGGTCATGTGTACAAAATCTAAGCAAAATAACAGAATATTGAATAAAGTAAGATCTATAATATCTCTTGTTTCTAAATGTATATTTGGCGATATGAAAAATTTCTCTACAATATTGTCCACAAATCAGAACCTAACTTTTTTCCTGTGGTCATCAAAGTTTCAGGACTGAAATTGTCTTTGAAGCTAACATTCTTCCACTTCTTTCTAATTTGGTTCAGCTTTCTATTGGACCTTATGATCCTACCTTGAATGACCGAGGTCAGTATCCTTCACTCTACCAGATGGCCCCTAAGGACACATCTCTCTCACATGGCATTGTCTCTTTGATGCTTCACTTTAGGTGGTTCTGGGTTGGTCTCCTCCTCCCGGATGACCACAAAGGGAATAAAGTTTTATCAGATTTCATGGATGAGATGGAGAGAAAAAGAGTCTGCATAGCTTTTATAAAAATGATCCCAACCACCTGGACTTTATATTTTAACAAACAATGGAAAAATATGGAAGAGATTGAGAAATCTTCGACAAACGTGATAATTATTTATGGTGATGTTGATTCTTTACAAGGTCTAATGCGAAATATCGGGCAAAGGTTATTGACAGGGAAAGTCTGGGTAATGAATTTTGAGCATGATATTACTGACCATGCTGATTATTTCATGTTAGACTCATTCCATGGGAGTTTCATTTTCACACAATATTATGGGGAGAGTTTTGAGTTTACCAAGTTTATTCAAACAGTTAATCCTTATAAATACCCAGAAGACATTTATCTTCCTAAGATGTGGCATTATTTCTTCAAGTGCTCATTTTCTGAAATTGATTGTAAACTTTTAGATAACTGTCAAGCCAATGCATCCTTGAATGTATTACCTAGACACATATTTGATGTGTCCATGAGTAAAGAGAGCTACAATATATACAAAGCCGTGTATGCTGTGGCTCACAGTCTCCATGAGATTACTCTTAAGGAAGTACAAATGCAACCACACATAAATGGAGAATGGATGGTGTTTTCTCCCTGGCAGGTAATATCCTTTCTATTGTATTGTAATGTCAGCACTGTGACATATAAGAATTTTTAATGAAACTAACATAGATATTGTAAAATTCAGTATATTTTATCCAAAATCACAGAAGTGTTTGTGTTCCTAGTCTTCCATGGAGGTCAAGGCAGTCTCAGTTCTGTGTTGCAGAGACATGTGTTGCTTGATGCCAGAAGGAAATCTGTATAATCAACATCAAGACCATGTCATCAATTGCTACCTGTATTCTCACATAAATAATGCCAATAATAAAGAATTCTATATTTTCCATACACATTTCTTAAAACAGATTTCTTTTAAAAAATGGATATTAAAGGTAAAAGAAAACAATACTTTTGGTTTTTGGTTTTGCTTTGTTTTTTGTTTGTTTTTTTTTGGTGTTTTTTGTTTATTTTTTACTTAAATGATTCCTTTAAATTACTCTTTAGACATCATTGCCCTCTTTTTAGATACTGGATCTCTGAAGATATTCTGAAAGTAAATAAGTCTGATTTGCTTTCAAAATTAATATTTGAATGAGTCAACAGTCATGGATTCATTTTTTGTGGTTGCTTCAAATATTTCTCTTATAGTTAAATGATCTTTCAGAAGCAGAATGGTATCCTACTCACCCAGAATACTATTTACTCAACATCATTGAAAACTTAATTCATGTTGTCTTCTACATCCATGATTAGAAGCAATTAGAGACTTTGCACAGCATAGGTTCTATTCTGACTCCTGGACATTAATCTATTTCAGCTCAACTCTTTCCTGAGTGCTATCCATGTGAAAGACAACATGGGATTAGATTGGGGACAGAAAATAAATGAAGAATATGACATTCTTAATGTTTGGAATTTTCCAAAGGGTCTTGGACTAAAGATCAAAGTAGGAACCTATTCTGCAAATGTTCCTGATGGCCAACAGTTGACTTTATCTGACCAGATGATTCAATGGCCAGAAAAATTTTCAGAGGTGAGTTTTGCTATATTTTCTAACACAATAAAAGTTTTTCTCTGATACAAGGTCCATTAATCTTTCATTACATATGTAAAATACCACAGAAGTAATATTATAGTAAATTTTTTTCCCTTCCTTGAATCAGAACATGGCAGTTTTAATGTTTATATATCACACAAATTTAACTCATATAATAGTTTATCTCAAAATAGCATAGATTTAAGTCTTATTGGAAGAGAGGATTGCCCTGTGCAAAATGTCACATGAATATCTTTTTTGGAGATAATTTGTCATTTGTGTTTAACATCATGAAACAATGTAAAATCATTTTTTGTTACTATGCTCAAACACCATGAACAATAGTGACTTTTGAAAGAAAGAACCTATGAGTCTTATGGTTCCTGAGGTATAAAAGCTTACCACGAATGACAGAATGACAACAAGAGGTAGCCCTGGATACAAAAAAAAAAAAAAAAAAAGAACTAAATAGTTTTCTTTTCCACAGACAATTATAATACATAATATTAAAACTGGGCCTGAGGCAAGGATTATAAAGTTTCAATCCCTACCTCAGGTAATAGTTTCAATAAAAAAAAATCACTGTTTTTCTATAAATTTTTAACAGCTGAGATAAAAAAGATAGATATTTGAGTGAAAAGATGATACCACTTTTTTAATTTAAATGATACATTTTCATTAGACATCAGTTATCACATTTTATACTCTGAATCTCTGAAGATATTATGTAAGCAAATAGATTTAGCTTGCTTTCAAAAAAAGGTAATATTTGAAGTTCTTGTCATACAGATCTTCCACTTGCTTAGTTAGAGTGAGTCATACCAAGGCATTTTATATTATTTGTGACTATTTGAAGGGTGTCATTTCCTTAATTTCTTTTTCAACCTGTATGTCCCTTGAGAAGAGAAAGTCTACTGATTTGTGTGAGTTAAATGTACTCCCTGATAAGTGGACATTAGCTCTGAAGTTTGGAATACCCAAGATATAATTCACAGATGACATGAAGCTTAAGAAGGAAGACCAAAGTGTGGATTCTTTGGTCCTTTTTTGATAGGGTACAAAATACCTATGTGAGTAAATACAGAGACAAAGTGTGGGGCAAAGACTGAAGGAAAGACCTTTCATAAACTGCCCCACCTGGAGACCCATCCCATATAGAGTTACCAAACCCAGACACTATTGTCGATTCCAAGAAGTGCTTGCTGACAAGAGCCTGATATAGCTGTTTCCAGAGGGCTGTCAATGCCTGATAAATACAGAAGGGGACGCTCTCAGCCAACGATTGAACTGAGCACAGAATCCCCAATGGGGGAGCTAGAGAAAGGACCCAAAGAGTAGAAGGGGTTTACAGCCCCATAGGAAGAACAACAATATGAACCAAACAGTAGCCCCAGAGATACCAGGGACTTAACCACCAACCAAAGAATACACCTGGAGGTTCCCATGGCTCCAGTCATGTGTGTAGCAAAGGATGGCCTTGTTGAACATCCGAGAGGCCCTTGGGCCCATGAAGGCTCATTGCCCCTGGGTAGGTAAATGTCAGGTCAGGGAAGCAGGAGTGGGTGGGTTAGTGAGCAGGTGGAGGGGGGATGGGATAGGGGGTTTATGGAGGGAAAACAAGGAAAGGAGATAGCATTTGAAATGTAAATAAAGAAAATATCTAATAAGTGTAACACACACACACACATACACACAAAACTTCATATACAGCAACTTTGCTGAAGTTGTTTATCAGGTTTAAGAGTTCTCTGTTGGAATTTTTGGTGTCACTTAGTCATACTACCATATCATCTGCAAATAGCGATGTTTTAACTTTTTCCTGTCCAATTTGTATCCCTTTGACATCCCTTTATTGTCTAATTACTCTGTATAGTACTTCAAGTACTATATTGAATTGTTAGGGAACTAGACAGCCTTGTCTAGTCCCTGATTTTAGTTAGATTTCTTCAAGTTTCTCTCCATTTAGTTTGATGGTTTCCCGTATATTGCTTTTACTATGTTTAGGTATGTGCCTTGAATTCCTTGCCTTTCCAAGACTTTTACCTTGAAGGGATATTGAATTTTTTCAAATTCTTTCTCAACATCTAATGAGATGATCATGTCTATTTTACTTTGAGTTTGTTTATATAATGGGTTATGTTGATGGATTTCCATATATTGAACCAACTCTGCATTCCTGGGGTGAAACCTACTTGAAGTGATCTATTGTAATGTCAATTTTGGATTAGGTTTTGTGAGATGTTCAGAAGAAGCTATATTGTTTTCTGTTTGTCTGAAGGTTCTGTAGATATAATTTAGGTCCTTTTCATTCATGACTTCTCTAAGTTTCATGATTTTCCTCTTTAGTTTTTGTTTTGGTGAAACGAGTTTTGAAGGCTATCCTGATACTGTGAAGGGTTTGATGTGTGATTCAAGCTTTGGCAATGATTGTTTTGCTAATTTTGGTGCCTTGGCATCTGTGACATAGATGTTCAGAAGTAATTGTGGTAGACTTTTCCTTTAATGAGAATGAAGTGTCTTTCCCCATTTCTAGTGTTAACTTTTAATTGATGGTCTAATATATTAGACATTAGAATACTTACTCTAGTTTCTTTCTTGTTCCAGTTGCTTGGAAATTCTTTTTCCAACCACTTACTCTCAGGTACTGTCTATGTTTTCTGCTGAGGTATATTTCTTGCAAGCTACATAGTGGTAAATTCTGTTTATGTTTCCATTCTGTTAGCCTGCGTTGTTTTATTCTTGAATTGAGTTCATTGATATTGAGAGGTATTAAAGACCTTAAAGATATTAAAGCTATTAAAGATTGATTGACGCTGTTAATTTGAGGGTGGTGGTATTTCCTTCTCTCTCTCTCTCTCTCTCTCTCTCTCTCTCTCTCTCTCTCTCTCTCTCTCTGTCCGTGTGTGTGTGTATGTTTCTCTTCTTTTGCATTTGTCATGAGATTATCAATTTCCTATGTTTTCTAGGAATTGTTCACCCTCCTTGTGTTGTAATACTTCTTTTATATTCTCTCTAGGGGTATATTCATAGAATGATCTTCTTTAAATTTGGTTTTTCATGAAGCATCTTGGCTTCTCCATTTGTGGTGCTTAAAAGTTTTGCTAAGTATAGTAATCTGGGTTGCTATCTCTCGTTCTTTGGTTCTAAACGGCATCTGTCCAGTACCTTCCGACTCATAGAGTCTCTGTTAAAAATCTGGTATACTTCTGATAGATCCACTTTTATGTGTTACTTAGAATTTCACCCTTGTAACTTTTAATATTCTTTCTTTGTTCTGTACCTTTATTATTTTGATTATTATGTGGCAAGTGGATTTTCTTACTGATACTATCTATTTGCTTTACTGTAAGCTTCTAGATATTTGTGTTGCAAATTCTTTTAGATTTGGCATTTTCTTTGATGGATGTTAAAATGGCTTCTATTCTATCTTCAAAGCCTGAGATTCTCTTTTCCATCACTTGTGTTTACTTAGTGATGCTTCATTCTGTGGTTCTTCTTCTCTTTCCTGGCTTTTCCATCTCTAGAGTTGTCTCCATTTGTGTTTTCTTTATTGCGTCTTTAACTATTTTTAAGGTGTTGGATTGTAGTTTTATTTCTTTCTACTGTTTCAATGTATTTTTCCAGTATTTCTTTATGGGGTTTATTCGTATCCTTTTTAAATGTCTCCAAGCATTTGATTGTGGTTTCCTGTATTTATGTAAGGTATTTATGATTCTTTTCCAAGGCCTCTATCTTTTCTATAAGATGAAATTTAAATTCATAGTCTTGTCCTTCAGCTGTGTTAGGATATCCAGAACTTGATGTAGTAGAGGAGCTAGGTTCTATGTGTACTACACACACACACACACACACACACACACACACACACACACACACACACACACACACATATATAGTATTATATTGCAGTGTGTTTGTACTTTTTTTCTTTAATTGGATATTTTCTTTATTTACATTTCAAATGTTATCCCCTTTCCAGGTCGTCAGTCCAGAAACCCACATCCCTTCTCCCTCCACCTCCACCTCTATGAGGATGCACCCACCCAACCACCCACTCCTGCCTTCCTGCCCAGCATTCCCCTCTACTGGGTCATCAAACCCCACAGGACTAAGGCCTGCTCCTTCCACTTGTGTCCAACAAAGCCATCCTCTGCCACATAAGCATCCAGAGCCATAGTTCCCTCTATGTGTACGCTTTGGTTGGGGGGTCCATTCCCCAGGATCTCAGGGGGATCTGTCGTGTAGATTCCCCCAGAGGGCTTAAAACCCCCTCAGCCCCTTCAGTACCTTCTCTTACTCCTCCATCAGGAACCCTGTGATCATTCCAAAGATTGGCTTGAGCATCAGCCTCTGTATTTGTTAGGCTCCGGTAGAGCCTCTCAGGAAATAGCCATTTCAGCCTCCTAATAGCAAGCACTTCCTGGAATCTTCAACAGTGTCCCAGTTTGGCTAATGTATGATATTTCCAAGACTTTTAACATGAAATGGTACTGAATTTTGTCAAATGTTATCATAGCATCTAATGAGATGATATGTTTTTATTTTTTGAGTTTGTTTACACAGTGGATTACATTGATGGATGCCCTTATGCTGAACCATACCTGTATCCCTGGCTTGAAGCTTAATTGGTCATGTTGGATGATTGTTTTGGTGTGTTCTTGGATTCAGATTGTGAAAATTTTATTATTTTTCCATCAATATTCATAAGGAAAATTGGTCTGAAGTTCTCTTTCTTTGATGGGTCTTTTTGTAGTACAGGTATAATCCTAATTGTGGCTTCATAGAACGAACTGTTCAACATTTAATGACTACTTCTATTTCTTTAGGGGTTATGAGACAGGTTTATTTGATCCTGATTTAATTTCTGAACCTGTTATCTGTCTAGAAAAATGTTCATTTCATCCAAATTTTCCAAGGTTTTCATATAACCTTTTGTAGTAGTATCTGATGATTTTTTTTAATTTTCTTGTTTTCTGTTATTATATCTCCCTTTTTATTTCTGATTCTGTTAATTTGGATACTGTCTCTGGACTTTCTGACTTGTTTGGCTAAGGGTTTATCTATCTTGTTGATTTTCTCAAAGAACCAGCTCCTTGATTTGTTGGTTCTTTGTATAGTTATTTTTGCTTCTTCTTGGTTGATTTCAGCCCTGAGTTTGATTATTTCCTGCTGTCTACTCCTCTTCAGTGTGTGTGTGTGTGTGTTTGTGTGTGTGTGTGTGTGTGTTTGTGTGTGTGTCTCTGTGTGTGTGTGTTTGTGGGTGGAGGTGGGTGGGTGTGTTTGATTTTTTTTGTTCTATAGCTTTTGGGTGTGCTGTCAATCTGCAAAGTGTATGCTCTCTCCAGTTTATTTTTGGAGGCACTCATGGCTATAAATTATACTCTTAACACTGCTTTCATTTTGTCCTATATGTTTGCATATGTCTCACCATCATTTTGATTAAATTCTAAAATGTCTTTAATTTCTTTATTTACTTTTCCCTTGACCATGTTATCATTGAGTAGAGCATTGTTCCGCTTCCATATGAATGGGGGCTTTCCATTGTTTTTGTTCTTATTGAAGACAAAATTTAGTTCACTGTTATCTGATAAGATTCATGGGGTTATTTCAATCTTCTTGTATCTGTTGGGGCCTGTTTTGTGACCATCTATATGGTCAGTTTTGGAAAAGGTACCATAAGATGCTGAAAAGAATGTGTATTCTTTTGTTTTAGGATGAAATGTTCCATAAATATCTTTTAAATTCATTTGGTTCATAACTTCTGTTAGTATCACTGTGTCTCTGTTTAGTTTCTGCTTCCAAGATCGGTCCATTGCTAGATGTGGGATGTTGAAGTCTCCAACTCTTACTGTGTGAGGTGAAATGTGTGCTTTGAGATTTACTAAAGTTTTTTTTATGAATGTGGGTTCCATTGCATCTGGAGCATAGATGTTCAGAATTGAGAGTTCATCTTGATAGATTTTATCTTTGTCAAGTATGAAGTGTCCATTCTTATCTTTCCTGATAACTTTTAGTTGAAAATATAATTTATTTGATATTAGAATGGCTATTCCAGTTAGCTTCTTGGGACCATTTGCTTGTAAATTATTTTTTCAGCCTTTTACTCTGAGGTAGTGTCTCTCTTTGCCACTGTGGTGCATTTCCTATATGCATCAAAATGCTGGGTCCTGCTTACATATCCAGACTGTTGGTCTATTTCTTTTTATTGGGTTATTGAGTCCATTGATATTAAGAGTTATTAAGAAACATTGATAGTTTCTTCCTGTTATTTTTGTTGTTAGAGGTAGAATTACATCTGTGTGGCTATCTTCTTTTGATTTTGTTGTAGGAAGATTACTGTCTTGCTCTTTTTAGGGTGTAGTTTCCCGCATTGTGGCTTTTTCCATCTATTATTCTTTGTAGGGCTGGATTTCTGGGAAGATATGGTATAAATTAAGTTTGTCATGGAATATCTTGGTTTCTCCATCTATGTTAATTTAGAGCTTTGTTAGGTATAGTAGCACTGGAATGGCATTTGTGTTCTCAGGTTCTGTATGACATCTTCCCCCCATCATTTCGCATTTATAGACTCTGGTGAGAAGTCTGGTGTAATTCTGGTATATCTTCCTTTATATGTTACTTGACCTTTTTCCCTTAATGCTTTTGATAGTCTTTCTTTGCTTTGTGCATTTGGTGTTTTGATTATTATGTGATAGGAGGAATTTCTTTTCTCATCCCATCAATTCAAAGTTCTCTAGGCTTCTTGTATGTTCATAGATATATCTTTCTTAGGTTAGTGAAGTTTTCTTCTGTAATTTTGTTGAAGATATTTACTGGCCCTTTAAGTTGGAAATCTTCACTCTCTTCTATGCCTATAGTCCTTAGCTTTGGCCTTCTCATTTTGTCCAGGATTTCCTAGATGTTTTGTGTTAGGACATTTTCCATTTTGTGTTATCTTTGACTGTTGAGTTCATGTTTTCAGTGGTCTCTTCTGCACCTGAGATTCTTCTATCTTTTGTATTCTGTTGGTGATGCTTGCTGTTGGTTGATGACTCCTAATCTCTTTCCTAGGTTTTCTATCTCCATGGTTGTCTCCCTTTGTGATTTCTTTATTGTTTCTACTTCCATTTTTTTATCCTGGATGCTTTTGTTCAGTTCTTTTACCTTTTTGGTTGTGTTTTCCTGTAATTCTTTAAGAGTTTTCTATGTTTCATATTTAAGGGCTTCTACCTGTTTGCCTGTGTTCTCCTGTGTTTCTTTAAAGGAAATATTTATATCCTTCTTAAAGTCCTCTTCCATCATTAGAAGTGATTTTACATCTGAATCTTTCTTTCTGTTTTGATAGGATATCCAGGTCTTGTTATGGTGGGATAACTGCGTTTTGATAATGCCAAGTAACCTTGGTTTCTGCTGCTTACCTTCCTACACTTGCCTCCTGAAACTGGTTATCCCTAGTGCTACCTGCCCTTGCTCTCTCTGACTAGAGCCTGTCCCTCCTGTGATCCTGGATGCGTCAGAACTTCTCAAGTCTGACTGTCTCTGTGATCCTATGATTCTGGGGTCCTCTAATCCTGATATCCTGGATGTGTCAGAGCTTGTGGGAGTCAAACTGCCTCTGAGATCCTGAAATCCTCTGATAGTGGACATGTTAGAGCACCAGGGCATCGAGCTTCCTCTTAGTGTCGTGGGAATGGGTACATATCTAGCACTCACACTTTGATCCGGGCATCATCACAGAGTGGACAGAACCCATGATCCTGGGTGGGTGAGGGTTTTGCTTCTCTCTACCCCAGTAATCCCAGTTACTCTGTGTTGAGTCTGATGTGTGACCTTTTCACCTTTGATCCTGGGTGTGTTAGACAACATGAGAATTGAGCTTCCTCTGGGTATTGTGGGACTGGTTACATAACCAGCACCAAAGGTCTGCTCAGGGCACCTGCTCAGACTGGAAGTCGAATGATTGTTATTTTTAAAATCCCATTTTAATGAGATACCAAAACCCTATATATTGTTAATATATTAAACATTCCTTTTGATCACTCTGTTTTAATGATGTCTAATTACTTTCAAAATATTTTTTCATAGTATTTTCTGCTATCCTTTTGAAAGGTATCCAAGGCTGGTAGATTTTATCTGTTCTCCATGTAATGGAAGAAATTTTATTTATTCACTCTCTGTTTATTTTATAGCCTAAAATTTATTATATTGTTTGCTTTCTTGTTTATTGATTAAATTTTGTAAGATAGGTTAAAATTTTCAGATCATTTGAAAAAATTGAGAGAAAACATGAGTACAAGCTCTTTCTCTTTTTTATTACATTTGTAAGAACTAAAAACTATGTGAAATATGTGAGTGCTCTTTGAATCCCATGTTAAATGAATTAAAGTATCTAATGTGCCTCCTTGTGAGATTATTATACATGTATTCAATTACCTAGTAAACACCAAGCTATAAATTATAAGCTTGTAACTACTTGACAGGACAGAAAATGTTTTACATATAAATATTAAAATATTCAATGAAAGAAAAGAAAATGATTCACAATCATTATAGAATTAAAACTGTTCACCCAGTAGTTAGTAAATACATAGATAGTATCAGCCTGGAAAGAGCCCATGCCTTTCTATATCATGATTCCTGTAACTTATCTTTCCGAAAAATGTCCCTGACACATTATGATTCCAATTTGTCCAACACTGTTAAAATTTTCTGACAAATCTTTGAACATGTTTGCGTTTTAAAGGGCATAATAATACCAATAATTTTCTGTATTTATAAGAATGCTTGAAAATTGATTGCCTTAGATAACATTTTTTTATTCTATGTAGATTCCTCAGTCTGTGTGCAGTGAGAGTTGTGGGCCTGGATTCAGGAAAGTCACCTTGGAGGGTCAAGCTGTCTGCTGCTACAATTGCACACCTTGTGCAGATAATGAGATTTCCAATGAGACAGGTAAATTCAGGTTTCACAAAAACTTCTCCACAGCATTCCACAATAACCTGGGAAATATAGCTGGTATGAATAGAAGTCAGAGATAAATGATTTCTTCCCTCCAGTTTGGAACTTTAAAGTCACAATTTAGTACCATCTCCTTGAAATAGTTAACCATAAACATGAAATATCATATTTGATTTAAAGATTTCATTCACTGTCAATGTTGATAGTGGCAGAAAAACATTTTCTCCTGGACTTAACAGTAATTGATTTTTGTGCGCCTTTTAGCAAAAATGAATAAAGTATTGAATGTTTATGTACTTCACACTTTATTTAAATCACTTCTGAGACACATGCAAGGTTCAGATCTGCAGTACCTTCATTGTGACTATTCAGAGCTTATTTTAAAAGATAAGTAAGCAGTTGTTTCAGAGATGTGCTTTTCTATTGTGTGCCTTTTAATTCCTAAATTATTATAAATACATGAAGAAATAAAAAGAAATATTTTGATAAAAATAAAAGAGTTTTTTCCCATTTGTATTATATTTTAATGATTAGGTACAACATATTTTGATGATATCCACACAGATCAGTCCTCATACTTCCATTCCTCTATCCATAAAAACTCATATTTAGTTATTTATAATTTATATAACTAATAGAGTCTATGATGCTCATCTACACTTTGGTGTGTGGATGTCACTTGAATGTTGTCAATCAAACAGGGTTAGCACTCTTTAAAATAAAACTGACTCCCCTCCCAATGGCTAGCAACATTAAATAGTTCTTTTCTTGGGGCTATGTCTTCATGAAAATCAATACTTTCTATGATAGAATTTTGTTTGGCTTAAATTTGAACACATCTAATGCAGTATCTTAATGCTATAAATTTATAAATATAACTGCCCTATATGTCCAGAAAACAGTGTTTTCTTGTAGTAATCTGAATATTTCAGTCCTTTTTTGGTCTAGTCTCACTTAGATGATAAGAGTTCCATAAGAATTTTTATATTGTTAATTTACTCTTAAGAAAATATTATAAGGTGTGCCCTTTTAGGAGAGGTGTGTCAACCTTTAAGGGAAAACTTTGAGGTGTTAAAGTCCAAGCTACATCTCATCTTTTTCCTTTCTTCTGCTTCCTGCCTACAAATTAGGATTTAAGCATTTAGGGAGTGAGCATTTGTTCTGTTTCTGAGCACAGTAAATGTTTATGACAGAAACATCATAGTAGGGAGCATGTGTTGTAATTAATGAATCACTTTCAAGAGTATTATGAATATTCATGTAGATTCTGCAATCATGAGTCCACAATTTATTACTAATCTCAGTTTTCAATACTGTTGCTGTTAGAAATGAATATCTCTCATATGAATTAGAGTTACAGATATGAAGCACATGTACATACGCATATTAAACACATATATGTGAGAAAACAATGTTACAGGCATTTCTTATTAAAAAAAGTTATGGTGCTTGCTTCGCCAGCACATATCCTAAAATTGGAACGATACAGAGAAGATTAGCATGGTCCCCGCGCAAGAATGACACACAAATTCGTGAAGCATTCCATATTTTTAGATAACCACTCAAACATAAAGATAGCGTCAAGAATGCCAGGTGGCAATAATTACTATTCCTTAATCTCTCTTAATATCAATGGTCTCAATTCCCCAATAAAAAGACATAGACTAACACACTGGATACATAAACAGTACCCAGCATTTTGCTGCATGAGAGAAACGCACCTCAGTGTCAAAGACAAACACTACCTCAGAGTAAAAGGATGGAAAACAATTGTACAAGCAAATGGTCCCAGGAAACAAGCTGGAGTAGCCATTGTAATATCATATAAAATTGACTTTCAACCTAAATTCATCAAAAAAGTCACAGAAGGACACTACATACTGATCAAGGGAAAAATCCACCAAGAAGAACTCTCAATTCTGAATATCTATGCTCCAAATGCAAGGGCACCCACATTCGTAAAAGAAACTTTACTAAAGCTCAAAGCACACATTGCACCTCACACAATAATAGTGGGTGTTTTCAACACCCCGCTCTCTGAAATGGATGGTTCAGGAAAGCAGAAACTAAACAGTGATACAGTGAATCTAATTGAAGCCTTGGATCAAATGGAACTGACAGATATATATAGAACATTTCATCCTAGAGCTAAAGAATACACCTTCTTCTCAGCACCTCATGGTACCGTCTCCAAAATCGACCATATAATTGGTCACAAATCAGACCTCAACAGATATAAGAAGATAGAACTAATCCCATGCTTCCTATCAGATCACTATGGAATAAGGGTGGTCTTCAATGGCAACAAAAACAAAAGAAAACCCACATAAACATGGAGGCTGAACAAGGCTCTACTCAATGATAACATGGTCAAGGTGGAAATAAAGAAAGAAATCAAAGACTTTTTGAAATTTAATTAAAATGAAGGCACAACATACCCTAATTTATGGGACTCAATGAAAGCAGTGCTAAGAGGAAAATTCATAGCCCTGAGTGCAGCCAAAAAGAAATGGGAGACAGCATACACTAGCAGCTTAATGGCTCACCTGAAAGCCCTGGAACAAAAAGAAGCAAATACACCAAAGAGGAGTAGAAGGCAGAAAATCATCAAACTCAGGGCTGAAATCAATAAAGTAGAAACAAATAAACCATACAAAGAATCAACAAAACTAGGAGTTTGTTCTTTGAGAAAATCAACAAGATAGATAAGCCCTTAGCCATATTAGCCAGAGGGCACAGAGACAGTATCCAAATTAATAATATCAGAAGTGAAAAGGGAGAGATAACAACAGAAACTGAGGAAATTCAAAAAATCATCAGATCGTAATACAAAAGCCTGTATTCAACACAACTAGAAAATCTAGAGGAAATGGAAAATTTCCTTGACAGATACCAAATACCAAAATTAAATCAGGATCAAATAGACCATCTAAACCGTCCTATAATTCCTGAAGAAATAGAAGTCATCATTGGAAGTCTTCCAACCAAAAAAAGCACAGGTCCAGATGGTTTTAGTGCAGATTCTATCAGACCTTCAAAGAAGACCTAACACCAATACTCTTCAAACTATTCCACAAAATAGAAACGGAAGGAACACTACTCAATAAAGTTCTTGCCAACCAAATCCAAGAACACATCAAAATGATCTTTCACCACGATCAAGTAGGCTTCATCCCAGGGATGCAGGGATGGTTCAATATAAGGAAATCCATCAATGTAATCCACTATATAAACAATCTCAATGGAAAAAAAAAACATGGTCATCTCATTAGATGCTGAGAAAGCATTTGTCAAAATTCAGCATCCTTTCATGCTAAAGGTCTTGGAAAGGTGAGGAATTCGAGGCCCATATCTAAACATAGTAAAAGCAATTTACAGCAAACCGGTAGCCAACATCACTCTAAATGGAAAGAAACTTGAAACAATCCCACTAAAATCAGGGACTAGACAAGGCTGCCCTCTCTCTCTCCATATCTTTTCAATATAGTACTTGAAGTTCTAGCTAGAGCAATTAGACAACAAAAGGAGATCAAAGGGATACAAATTGGAAAGGAAGAAGTCAAACTATCACTATTTGCAGTCGATATGATGGTATACTTAAGCTACCCAAAGAACACCACCAGAGAACTCCTACAGCTGATAAACAACTTCAGCAAAGTGGCCGGATATAAAATCGACTCAAGCAAGTCAGTAGCCTTCCTATACTCAAAGGATAAGCAGGCTGAGAAAGAAGTAAGAGAAATGATACCCTTCACGATAGCCACAAACCATATAAAGTATCTTGGTGTGACTCTAACCAAACAAGTGAAATATCTGACAAGAACTTCAAGTCTCTGAAGAAAGAAATTGAAGAACAACTCCGAAGATGGAAAAATCTGCCATGCTCATGGATTGGCAGTATTAATATAGTAAAAATGACCATTTTTCCAAAAGCAATATACAGATTCAATGCAATCCCCATCAAAATCCCAACTCAATTCTTCATAGAGTTAGAAAGAGCAATTCCAAAATTCATCTGGAATAACAGAAAACCCAGGATAGCTAAAACTATTCTCAAGAATAAAAGAACCTCTGGGGGAATCAGTATCCCGGACCTCAAGAAGTACTACAGAGCAATAGTGTTAAAAACTGCATGGTATTGGTACAGTGACAGGCATGTAGATCAATGGAACAGAATTGAAGACCCAGAAATGAATCCACACTCCTATGGTCACTTGATCTTTGACAAAGTAGGTAAAACCATCCAGTGGAAAAAAGATAGCCTTTTCAACAAATGGTGCTGGCTCAACTGGAGGTCAACATGCAGAAAAATGCAAATTGACCCATTCTTATCTCCTTGCACTAAGCTCAATTCCAAGTGGATCAAGGACCTCCACATAAAACCAGACACACTGAAACTAATAGAAAGGAAACTAGGGAAGAACCTTGAACATATGGGCACAGGGGAGAATTTCCTAAACAGAACTCCAATAGCTTATGCTCTAAGATCAAGAATAGACAAATGGGACCTCATTAAATTACAAAGTTTTTGCAAGGCAAAAGACACTGTCAAAAGACAAAGCGGCAACCAAGTAACTGGGAAATGATCTTTAACAACCCTACATCCGACAGAGGGCTAATATCCAATATATACAAAGAACTCAAGAAGTTAAACTCCAGAGAGGCAAGTAACCCTATTAAAACCTGGGGTACAGAGCTAAACAAAGAGTTCTCACCTGAAGAATATCTAATGGCTGAGAAGCACCTAAAGAGATGTTCATCATCCTTGGTCATTAGGGAAATGCAAATCAAAACAACCCTGAGCTTCCATCTCACACCACTCAGAATGGCAAAGATCAAAAACACAGGAGACAGCAGTTGTTGGCGAGGATGTGGAGAAAGAGGATCACTCTTCCACTGCTGGTGGGATTGCAAGCTGGTACAACCACTCTGGAAAGCAGTCTAGATGTTCCTCAGAAAAGTGGGCATGACACTCCCAGAGGATCCAGCTGTACCACTCCTGGGCATATACCCAGAGGCTTTACCTGCATGCAATAAGGACACATGCTCCACTATGTTCCTAGCAGTCTTATTTATAATAGCCAGAAGCTGGAAAGACCCCTCAATGGAGGAATGGATTCCGAAGATGTGGTATATTTACACAATGGAATACTACTCTGCAATTAAAAACAATGAATTCACGAAATTCCTAGGCAAATGGTCAGAACGTGAAAATATCATCCTTAGTGAGGTAACCCAATCACAAAAGAACACACATAGTATGCAGTCATTGATAAGGGGATATTAACCCAGAAACTCAGAATACCCTAGACACAATACGCATATCAATAGACTTCCAAGAAGATGGAAGGAGAGACCCCTGGTCTTGGAAAGACTGGATGTAGTGGAATGCCGAGAGAGAGAAGCGAGAGGGGGTTGAATGGGGAAAAGAGGGAGGGAAGGGGGCTTATGGGACTTTCGGGGAGGGAGGAAACGGGAAAGGGGAAATGATTTTGAATGTAAATAAAAATATAAAAAATAAATAAATAAAAAAAATTTACAGGTGAATTTCTATTACTCTTTTCTTTAAATAAGGTTAGTTCTATTGGCATGAAATCATGAAAATCAGAGTGAATTTCATAATCTTACACTATAATTATATAATGAATTGAAGGAGAAATATATTTTAATTATAAGATAAATTTCAATGAATGATAATTAATGAAGGTTTACTATTAAATTCAATGTGGTAAAAAATAATAAATGATGGTAGTGCATAGAAGTCTGAACTTATACACTGTAGAAAATTGCTTGGATGATTATTGTGATATCTGTCAACCATATTCTCTTCTAAACCTACTTGGGAAAACTTTGTCATATGACAATATCTTGATTTAGTTATGTAAAATTTGATCCCATAGAAAACATATTTCTTATTTTTGAAAGATCCACTGTCACCTTTCTTAGTGACATGATTGCTAATGCATTATTTTAAATGAAAGTTTTCTATTAAATTTAAGTTGACTATATTATAGGTGGGAAATTATTATTGCTGATTTCAAGCAAGTCGTTATAAACATGTGATGTATACTCATAGCTTTCTTTCTCACTCATTTTGGGATTTGTGAAATTCAGGAGTCTTTTAACGACAATTCTGACCTATGGTATTCTGGACTTAAGAACTCAAGAGTACACAAATCTAGTCATATAAAAGACAGTGGCTAGGGACAGCCTTATTTCTATGAAAGCATTAGAAAGAGAATGAAGAGTTTGCCTCTTGAGTTAAAATAGACTATCAGACATTTATAACTATACGATCTTATTTATATCCTAAAGTCATAGAATGTATTTCCCATATAAAAAATTCTTTGGAGCTACAAGGGACCACTTTGTTATTTTCTGCTTTATAGAAGATTGCTCTTCTACTCCAATAGTGTTAACACACATTTTTTTTTTGCATGGACTTTTTCTCTTATGTTTTGAGATTAAAAAAAAAAACAAAAACTACCTGTATTTATACCCACCCATGGAATGTATATGTTGATTCACAATCCCCTTCAAGGTGATATCTTATCTGAGATTAAATTTAGAAAACTCCCATGCTTCTTAATATTACTTGGCTAATAACCAAACCTTTACCCACCATAACTATTAGGGAAAGTTAAGAGTCAAGCAATATCTAAAGCATTATGAAAGATAAATAATACACATGTATGTATTGAATCTCTACATCATTTCTATAGTTTGATTTGATCACACTAATAATATTATTTTGCTAAATTTCAAATATGTCATCTAACATGCCTGAATGTAGATATCTTGTATTTGAACCCAAAGTACTTATTCTACCCTATCATTCTATGTATGGAGTCAATTTGGATAAATTTACTAAAAATCATGTGCTGCTACATTTGTAGTTTACTTATATCAAATTATATTTCAGTTTTATACTGGATAGAAGATTGAATTGTTTTTATTTCATGTATATATACAAATATAAATATTTAGATATACCCATAAGTATATTATACATATGTATATGTATATTATCCACTATAATTATGAAGTCACATTTGCTTAATGTGTAGGATTATTTTTATATTTTCCATCTCTTTAAGAGAAACAATACTTGCAACTATAACTTCAATAAAGTACAGAACTCAATAGAAATATACTGAGTTCTAAGAGCTTAAATAGAACATAGAAGAATAGTTAATGGACAAAATCATGGCATCTTCCACAAATGAAAAAAGAATTACATTCAATTTTTTGTACATGGTTAAGTTGAATCTAGAGTTGCATTAATTTGGCAATTGGTAAAATAGAATTTATTTTCTTCTTTCAAAATAATACACAGTATATCAAACATATTAATGATCCACAAGGTTTCTGGATGCACCTTTTATCTATACTTTTGTCTTTCTTTAAAAAAATCTCTTCACTCTAATTTGTTCTACCTGAATGCGCTTGAATGACCTGCACTATAGAATTGTCTACATTCTTGTCACAAAATTAAAGAACACTAGTTTCTACTCTCATATAAAAAATTAAAAGAGCTCCTCTGGTAGTGATATGAGTTCAAGTCAATTTCATTCATGTGATGATAGTCAGACCCAATCATGAACCCTTCGTGAGCATGCTGTCACAGCAATGAATTCATACAGCTGTCATGATATAGCTGAATATCACTGTTTCTTTAAAGGCCTCTCATTCCTTTGACTCTTATGAAGTTTCCACACTCTCTTCTTCTCTTCTTTAAATGTCATCCATTTTATGGTGCAGTATATTTTTAAGTTTACAGCCAAAGAAAACTTTGATACATGTATGTATGTATGATGTATGTATGTATGTATGTATGTATGTATGTATGTATTCATGCCTGTTTATTGCAAAGTAGGTTTAGCAGTATATCCAATAATACATAATAAAAGTCATTCAATCATGAAGAAAAAATACAAATGTACTTCTATGTAATAAGCATATTTTTTAATATTATACTACTCACAGAATTGCTAAACCCTTCAAATGTGTTGCTCATAGAAAGTTGGAAAATAAGCTAGTATTATTTTGAACTTAGAGAGATACTAATTCGATATTATTAATGAAATAAAATTCAAAAAATGGTGGTAATTACAACTTCTAAGAAACACTCGTATGTGTTGATAATGTGACACATAAATTAAGCAGACAAATATTTTATAATTAACATAAAATTTACCAAATTCTAATAGAGTATAATGAAACTTTTTTCTAAGATATTCTTACTCTTCACTAATTCTCTATTTAAAAATAGATGATTGACACCAAATGTTATGCCTAGATTTCCCTGGGAGCATTTTGAGCATTTAAGAATTTCATAGCATTTATTCAATACACTCCAGTAGAGATTAAAAAGAATTTGAAAATACAAGGAATTTTGAGGAGATAAGTAAATTTAGGAATCATATATGAAAACAGCATTATCTGAAAACTATAACAAATGAAAACATTCTTTTTTCTTCTTTCTATATAGATTTCAGATGTCAAATTCATAATTTATAAAGGTAATTTTTAAGGTGACATAAGGGCCCAGGTAGATTTATGCTATGTATCTTAGTATTCTACTTACTTTCAAGAAAGTTACACTAATATATGTGTGTGTATGTATGAGTATATACATACATATGTATACATACATACATATGCATATGTATGTATATATTATGTATATGTTTATATTGTGCATATATATAGGCATAATAAATATATACATATATATGTGTGTGTATGTGTGAGTATAAATATACATATATATACATACATATATGTACATAATATGTATATATATGTATATATTATGTATATGTTTATATTGGGCATATATATAGCATAATATACATATATATGTGTATATATTTATATATTAACAGCACCAAATAAAATCAGTGGTAGTAAAGTATAAAAGGATAAAAGTAGAGATAGAGGGTGCATTAAGTTTGTAGTGAAAACTGATACTTAGGAAGGAGTGTGGTAGTTGAGAGAGATTAGATAAAACCCTTTTATATTCCAGCACAAAATATTAAACAAAATCAAGGAAAAAATAGTCAGTCTAAACACAGAATTATTCACAAGAGTTGACATAATATTTTTTTCCGTGAGAAAACTAGGGCTGGTGACTTCTGGGTCGGTCCCCAGTAAGCATGAAGTTAGTAATGTCGCAGTAAGGACTCATGGTTACCTTCTTTTCTGACCAGATGTAGATCATTGTGTGAAGTGTCCAGAAAGTCATTATGCAAATACAGAGAAAAACCACTGCCTCCAGAAAGCTCAAAGCTTTCTGGCCTATGATGACCCCTTGGGAATGGCTCTCAGCAGCATAGCCCTGTTATTGTCTACAGTTACAGCAATTGTTCTTGGTGTATTTGTAAAACACAGACACACTCCCATAGTCAAGGCCAATAATCGAGCTCTCAGTTACACTTTGCTCATCACACTCACCTTCTGTTTCCTCTGCTCTTTGAACTTCATTGGCCAGCCCAACACAGCCACTTGCATTCTGCAGCAGACAACATTTGCAGTTGCATTCACTGTGGCTCTTGCCACTGTGTTGGCCAAAGCTATTACGGTGGTTATTGCTTTCAAGGCCACTTTTCCAGGGAGAATCGTGAGGTGGCTAATGGTATCAAGGGCTCCCAATTACATCATTCCTATCTGCATACTGATTCAACTTGTTCTTTGTGGACTATGGATGGCAACTTCTCCTCCATTTATTGACCAAGATTTCCAGGCTGAACATGGACACATCCTAATTTTTTGCAACAAGGGATCATCTGTTGCCTTCTACTGTGTTCTGGGATACCTCTGCTCCTTGGCACTTGGGGGTTACACCATGGCCTTCTTATCTAGAAATCTGCCTGATACATTCAATGAATCTAAATTTCTGTCATTCAGCTTGCTGGTGTTCTTTTGTGTCTGGATCACCTTCCTCCCTGTCTACCACAGCACTAAGGGGAAAATTATGTTGGCTATGGAAGTCTTCTCTATCTTGGCTTCCAGCACAGCACTCCTTGGCTTCATATTTGCCCCTAAGTGCTACATCATCTTGTTGAGACCAGAAAAAAACTCCTTTCAGCATATTAGGAACAAAACACATTCTAAAAGAAATAAATATCAGAAACCATAACTCAAAAACAAATTTACCTTTTATAATAACATCTTAATACAAGATTTGAATTCATGACCTATACCATCCTAAACATGTATAACAGATTTATCATGTGGTATTGATTTTATCAGAATTTGTGTCTTTATTCGGTTGTATTAAAGTGATTCTAGTATTGCACCAGGTGTTTTCTTATGTTTGAAAATTATAATATACTTTTTGCATGATTACTTTTTACGTATAAACACAGGTTCTCTGGAATCTCCTTTGTAGAACAAGACATTTAGAAATTACATACACCTCCTCTGTGGTGTCTCAATTGTTCTGAATTTCAAAATTGGTGGAACCACACCAGTATCATTTTAGCATCCTTTTTTGTTGTGAACAGTTTATTTTCATGTTACTAGTTTAGTTTGCTTATTAACTTGAGAAATATTCATTCCTTTTCCTGAATTAGTAACATATTTTTTATTTTAAAAGTGCATTCTTATATAATTTCTTCATGTCCTTTAATAAAACAAATTAAAAATTTAATTGTTTTACAAGCACATTACAATGTTATTATATATTCAATTATCAGTACACCAGTTTTTAAATGAATAACATGATATTTTTGAAACTTTTAAGACACTTACTGACATTATTTTGCTTCATGTTTATGATTTTATATAGAAAAACATCAGATAATGTGCTGAAAAATAACCTAGTATGTAGAAGTATTTTCAACTGGATTTTACTACTCATAGTCAAATGTCAGTCAACTCAAATAATTATTTTACAGTGAAGTATACAGCCCCTATTCATAGTATGACAAAATATATCTCATATCTTTCTGTTTGAAGCCTAGTTGACTCAACTTACTTTTGTTCTTTCTACATACATCTTTCATTTTCTCTGTTCTAATTCAACACTTTTCCAAAAATTGATATACTTTCCTCAATTAAAACACTAAATTTGTTACAACTTTCAATTTTATTAGTACCCATTTTCCTGCCATCATTATTGTGTAAAAAGCTGTACAGTTACTACACTGTCACTCTTTCCCTTCCCATTATATCCTAGGATATAGGCTTTCAAAAATGGGATTGGTAACTACAACTGGATATAAAATCAGATTAACAAGGTTGAAATCTTGTCTCTATTAAAAATCCATCCATGATGTCCAAGGGCTAGAGAAACAGTCAGTCATGGAGGAAATTGTAGAGCCTCCGTTTTCCTAAAATATTGTAATCCCTAAACATTCTTAATAAATATGCTTATACTCACACACAATTTACTTCTACATACCAAGGAATAATTGTTTTTTTTTTTTTCTTTTTTGCAAAAGACTTGTGATTCAAGAAAGTCATCACAATCAAATGTGGAATTTTGAAGCTCATTCTAAACTCATAGAAGTACAACATACACCCACACATAAGGGTCATGTTTCATTGATGAAGAGGGACAGAAAGTTTTAAAACCCAAAGAATCAGGTAAATTCTTGACTAGTTGTATCTCCAGAACATAAGCAGCAATGTATAAAGATATTTAAAGTGTCACCAGCACGATGGGTAAAAATGACATGAACAGAATTACAGACAGCTATGAAATTCTGAGAAAGTAATAAATAGAGATCTCCAGGAAATAGCACATTAATTGGTTAACCAATGCAAACTTGTCAGTTCTAAATACAGATACAAAGATGAAATTATGAAGACAGAAGAGGGTATACATATATATGCAGATACACATAAATATACATGTATATATATGCATATATCTATATCTTTGCCTTCACCTATACCTATATTGTTATATACTCCTCAATATATATATACATATATAATATATTATATAATATGTAATATACTACATACATATATAATATATATGTATCATATTTATATATGTGTGATATTATACATGAGGAATTCATGTAGCATTTCTATATAACAATTACTAATGAAAAACAGGGTTGAACTTGAAAGAGAGCTAGAAAGGTATATGACAAAGTTTGAAAAGAGAAAAAGCTGAAATGAACGAAATATATTATATTTTCATTAATCAATGCTATATTATTAATTGAAATGTCAAGTGGCTGTATTTGTTGTATGTTTTTAATGTTTGCTGCTAACTCTGGTAAGTATTTGTACATATTTTTGTATGTTTTCCTGAAAGTTGTATCAATCGCATTTTTAAAAGTAAGTATTCTTGATAGAAGGAGAGATCTCTGGTTCTGAAAAGACTAGATGTAGGGGAATATCAGGAAAGAGAAGTGAGTGGGTGTTGAATGGGAAACAGGGGGAGGGAAGGGGGCTTATGGAACTTTCAGGGAGGGAGGAAATAGGAAAGGGGAAATCATTTGGAATGCAAATAGAAAAAATATAGAAAATTAAAAAAGTAAGTATTTCTTTTTAAATAAACACCAAGGGATAGATTGATTTCTAAATGAATTACCAATAATGCATGGCAATATATCATTTAATTCTTTATTTATATCTAATAGTAAAAAGCAAGACTAAAATTGCTTGTAGTATAGATATGAAAGTATTCCAGTTCATATTCTACGAATGTCATATAGATTTTCACATGAGCATCTGTAAGGAAATTATTTGAGGACAGTTAAAACAGGAATTAAAAAAATACAAAATCTATGTTTCAAAAAAGAAAGAACCAGGAAAGTACAAAAATATTGTTGTCAAATTCCTGTCTTTGACAGGACATTAGTAACATCTACTACTTTTTTCTGAGGCTCCAGTGATAACCTAAAGCTAATAATCACTAAAAAATTTTCTAGGCAACTGAGGAGTTTATTGAACTCTTAATGAATGTATATTCATTTTAATTTTCAGAAGTGTGGGCACTCATCACACCCAAGTGTTGTCTCTGAAAAGCCTTACACAGCAGGGAGAAGAGAATCTCCTTAAACTACAGAGGAGTCCATCCTCTACTTCCCCAATAAACTCCCCTCTTTTCTTTCCCAGGGAATAGAAAGGTTGCTATTTGATAAGGAGTACTTCATACTCAGGTTGGAAGATATATTGTCAACAATTTCAACTTGGGTATGTTTTACAAGGGAGCACAGCTACATTCCCAAAATGGCAGTTGCTTGACTCTGAGGTCAGTTAGTCAGAGTCAGTACAGGTGTATAGACATATTGAAACTAAAATTGATACAAGCAAGTTTTCTTTCCAAGAACTATTTACCATATTCCTAATTTCTATTATTTTCTGAAAGAATTAGCATCACAATATAACCTCTTTCAATATCTGCATCCCATTTTTATGCTAAATGAGAGGAAATGAAATCTCCCATTATAGACAAAGTAATACACTACCAGACTTCAGAAAAGTAAAATAAGATGTAAAATGAGGGGGCTGAAAAAGTGATAGAATGTTACTAGAATAGTACAGTGGAGGAGAGGAAGGCAAGGTGAGCTCAGTGAGTAACAGTTATTGATTAATATAAGATTATCAATCCCAGCAAGGAGATACTATGGAGGTTATTTAATTAATTCAAAATGATTGAGCTCATTCATAAAAAAGTGGAAGTACTTTATAACTAAGGATGATGGATATGGAAGTTGTTCTTAAAAATAAAATGAGTGATCCTTTGGATCACATTAGGATATCTCATCTCCCTTGAAGAGAATACATTTTGCTGAACAGAAAATAAAAACAGGCAATGCTAAGGATTGCTTTTCCTTATAACCACACACATTCAATATGTTTGAGTCTATATCAGGGAAGTACATTTGGAAGTGTTTACAATACAATTGGTTCTTTGGATTTGGTTTGATTACTCATGTGACATTGAACAACTTTACAGATAAGTTAAGTAATATAGATGGGTTAAGACGAGCCACTTACTTCTCACTGGGAAGAAGACATACCATAAACATCATGACAGGTGATGGGACTGCATACCTACAAATTTATGAGAGTGACTCTCAGTAAGATTACTAGTAATGAGGAGCTCAGGACCTGAACTTGCCATCATCTGTAATGAGGCAAGGCTTCAAGTGGTAAGACTTGGACATTAATCCAGCCATAAAACTTTTGACCTACAGTACCCATTAGAGCTATCAGTCACAGTAGATGAAAATATTACAGTATATACATTAATTTAAGCAATATCTTCCTATCTTGCTGCATGTGCATAAAGTGTTAAAAGTTAAGCTTACTCCTGAAAAAGTTAAATCATACTTAAGAAGACTGAATGAATAAATAATCCAAAAAAGTAAATCAAAAGAAGGAAAAAATTTCAATCCCTAATAACAAGTAACTTAAATTATTTACTGAACTTGTTTCATTGGTAATTCTCAATATTCATGCTCCCAAATAACTTAATAATTAAATACACAGACTGAAGGCAAGAATAGAAAATGAGATCTACCTTTCTTCTTTATCTATATATAACTCATCACAACCAGGTATAAGCATCACTTCATTACAAATAGAATTTCAAATTAAGAGATCAAAGAAGCAAACACTTGTGGCTTCAAATCAAAACAAATCAAAAGGGAAAGAATAGGGCACATCATATTCATCAAAGAAACAATTTCCTAAGTTCTTAACAATTATTCACTGTACAAATAGCAACAATTTTCTAGTTTCCATAACGGTAAACATTTGAAATTCTTAGGACAATAATCTTTATAACAAATTTTACCTAAATTAAACCCATTTCAAATTATTCTCTGTGTCTATCAGCTGAGTGCATTAACAACACTTCAAGAGTTTTCCAGTTCTTGTTAGATTCTGGTAAAATGGCAGAACTTACACATCTGTAGGAAACTGTTAGAGAATCTGAAGATCATGTTTACTTTGTCTGTTTTTCTCTTTTTCTCTTCCCTTTCTCCCACACTAGCCCTCTCTCTGCCTTCTTCGATTCTCTGTGTCTGTCTATTTCTCTGTCTGACTCTGTTCCCTGACTCATTCTCTCTGTTGCTCTTTCTCTCTCTGTCTCTTTCTCTCTGTCTCTCTCTGTCTCTCTGTCTCTCTGTCTCTCTGTCTCTCTGTCTCTCTGTCTCTCTCTCTCTCTCTCTCTCTCTCTCTCTCCCCCTCTCTCTCTCTGTCTCTCTCTGTCTCTCTGTCTCTCTCTCTCTCTGACTTTCTCTACCATTTGTAATTCTTTGGAATATGCATATTCTGCAAGTGAGAAAGCATCACATGGAGTCCTAGCAGGTCTATAAGTATTGAAATGAAAGTAGTTAGCTAAATGGGATGAGTTGAATAGGGATTGAAACCAATCACTTTCTCGTTGGTAGTTTAAGTATATGTTTTTAACATCATGTACCCTGGATAAGGTACACAGGTTTGTTATGTATGGTGGGCAATAAGGCTTCTTTGCCTCTGTCTCTGTCATGATACCAAGAAATCAAATCTCTTCCAAATACATTATTGTAGAGAGAATCTCTAATGTACTGTGTAGAAGTGATAACTGTCAATAAAAAACTAATGGCCACTTAATTGAAGCAGGAAATTGAAGTCAGAGAGGGACTTGAATTCAAGGAGTTAGAGGTGAGATTCACTCCAAACTCTGAGGAAGTTGCATACCTGTAGCTAAGGGAGTGGACCAATTCCCTGACAGACACTGACTAGAATAAATGTTTGATTCTAGTTAGGAGGTAGCCAGTGCATGAGAATAAGGTCATGGCCTAGGTATTTATTCAAAAATAATTAAGTCCTAAAGTCATTATTCAGGAACTGTTGCATGAGTGGAAAAGCACAAGATTACACAGCCCAAGAAGACAGAAAAGGAACATCCATAGAGTAACAGAGGCCATTAGCAGATATGTCCAATACAGAACTATCTTGAACCAAAATGTTTGCACTTGATTCAATGAATGATTACTTTGATCTGATTTGATACCTAATGAAAAAATCTGTTTCGTCTATAACTTAGCTGCCACATAGTTGGTCACTAATGCAGCTTGATATTTGAAGCACAAGGAGACACTTAGAAAATTTCTGTAAAATAAACAGGACTCCAACCATGACCTTTCATAATGACAACACATTTGGGTCCAAAGCAAAGTCTGGTCCTAAGATTATCTAAATAAGTATCTGCACCTAGAGCTGCTACTACATGAATTCTTAAGAATCCAAAGCCGAACCCTCAATGACACACACCTTTTGAAAAGAAGATACATTCTAATATTTCTAATCCCTTCAAAGTATCCAGTCCCTTACTTATATGGAAATATTTTATGGAAACCACGATAAAGATTATGTTAGTTTTGTTGGATGTAATTTACCATTAGTTATTATTAGCATTTATATCTAGCCGCTGTCAATCATGGGTTTGTTCAATTCAGGATTAATTATTACTAACAACCCTCAGGTAGTACTGACAAGGATATGGAGAAAGAGGAACACTCCTCAACTGCTGGTGGGAGTGCAAGCTGGTACAACCACTCTGGAAAGCAGTTTGGCGGTTCCTCAGAAAATTGGACATAGTACTATCTGAGGACACAGAAATTCAAATCCTGGGCATATACCCAGAAGATGCTTCAACATGTAATAAGGAAACATACTCTACTATGTTCGTAGCAGCCATATTTATAATATCCAGAAGCTGGAAAGAACCCAGATGTCCCTCAGCAGAGGAATGGATACAGAAAATGTGATACATTTACACAATGGAATACTACTCAGCTATTAAAAACAATGAATTCATGAAATTCTTAGGCAAATAGATGGAACTAGAAAATATCATCCTGAATGAGGTAACCCAATCACAAAAGAACATGCATGGTATGCACTCACTGATAAGTGAATATTAGCCCAGAAGCTCGGAATACCGAAGATACAATTCACAAACCAAATGAAACTCAAGAATGAAGATCAAAGTATGGATACTTTGGTTCTTCTTAGAAGTGGGAAAAAATATCCATGGGAGAAGATACATATACAAAGTGTGGAGCAGAGACTGAAGGAAAGACCAACCAGAGAGTACTCCCCCTGGAGATCCATTCCATATGCAGTCAACAAACCCAGACACTCTTGTGGTGCAAACAAGTGCTTGCTGACAGGAGCCTGATATAGCTGTCTCCCAAGAAGCTCTGCCAGTATCTGTCAAATACTGAGGTGAATGCTCTCAACCAACCATTGGACTGAGCACAAGGTTCCCTATGGAGTAGCTAGAGAAAAGACTGAAGTAGCTGAATGAGCTTGCAGTCCCATAGGAGGAACAACAATATGAACCAACCAGTACCCCCCCAGAGCTCCCAAGGAGTTAACCACCAACCAAAGTGTACTCATGGAGGGACCCATGGCTCCAGCTGCATATGTAACAGAGGATGGGCTTTTTGGACATCAAAGGTAGAAGAGGCCATTGTTCCTGAGAAAGCTTGATGCCTCAATATAGGGGAATACAGTACAGGGAAGCAGGAGTGGGTATATAGGTGAGCAGGGGGCAGTGGGTTGAGATAGTGTGTTTTCAGAGAGGAAACCAGGAAACGTGATAACACCGGAAATATACTAAAGAAAATATCTAATAATAAAAGAGGGAAAAAAACCAACCTTCAAGTCAGTTATTTGACTTTGGTTATATTTACATGAATATATATTTATATTTGTGTTATCATTAGATGAGAGTTGCTACAAAGGAGTTTAAGAGGCAGCAGAATTCAGACATTTTAGTGGAGTTAGAGGCAGAGAGCTGATATAAATTATAGTCTATAGAGACTGAAGGAAAGACCAACCAGAGAGTACTCCCCCTGGAGATCCATTCCATATGCAGTCAACAAACCCAGACACTCTTGTGGTGCAAACAAGTGCTTGCTGAATAAGGTCTGTTATTTGATACTAACACACATGTTTTACTGTGGAGGACAGGACTCCTGTTCAAGAGCTTTGTGTGTAGATTCAGGGAAAGACTGGACCCATGAAATTCTCACATTCTTGAAAAAGTACTGGGAAAAAGTGACCTATTTACACTTATACCAAGTGAAATTATTCCCCATTCACTCTTTGTTTCAAATATCACAAATGGTGGAAATTTCAACTGTAGAAATTTGAAAAGTGACATTTGAATGTTCTAAATATTCAAACCTTCTAAGATACTGTAGAGGAATCCACTTGTCTCTGAACATTCTAAAGCTTTTCTAGTTGAAAGTTCAAATTCTACAAAAATCCTCCCCAAAGTAAATAGTCATGTCTTTTAGAGCAATACCTTATTACTGTTATCAATTACTGTCTTAGTTTTAAGTCTTAGACATGTGATAAAACTAATGATATAAAGTTGGTTGGGAATGATAGAATTCATTTCAGCCAACAACTCTTTGGTTACCCTCCATTATTGCATGAAATCAGAATAAAAACTCAATCAGGTCAAGAACCTGGAGGCATGAGCTGATTCAGGCAACAAGGAGGATGGCTACTCAGTGGCTTGCATTCATGGTTTGCTCACCCTTCTTTATTAAAGCATTCCAGACCAAGAGATTAAGGGTCACACCAACCACAGTAATCTTGTTCATTGACATAAATTATCAATCAAAATATGTACTACAGACTTAATCCCCATGTAATCAGCTGGGGTACACTTTTCAATTGAGGTTCCCTTTTTTAAAATTTCTTCAGCAAGTACGAAATTGATATCAATCTGTCTAGTACAACCTGCATTTCTTAAAGACAAGGGTGCTTACTTTTCTGGTTTATTAGGTTGGTACTCTGAAGATAAATGTGGAAACATTTCTTATTTTGAAGATAATTTTAATAATTTGAAAAGCATTTCTCTGAAATAAACATTGAAGCAGATTTTGGGGAAGAGTGTGGAAAGGTGATCATACATTATTTCCATTTAGGAATGAGTTTCACTAGAAAAAAGGAGGTCAAGACCATGAGATTTTTCATCAGGACTGAAAGTGTGTATCATTAAAAAGCATGTGTCCTTTTTTAAAAGCCAATAGCAGTGGAACATGACAGACATAGGACTACTTCCTTAAAAAAACAAGAAAGAAGATTTATTAAGGAAGAGAGCATAGAACAACAGGTAAAAATAAAAGTGCTACTGTGGATAGGGTGATGTAATACAGTGGAGAAGACCAGAGCAGAGTTATGAGAAACCTCCCAAAAGACAAACCCTTCTAATTTTACATTTTCAATAGCTAGTGGGGAAAAAATTAGTAAAGTTTTTACTTCAGTATTTGAATTTTACTTCAGTATTTGAACTTTAATAGGGACCATGGCAGGGCAAAATTAAAAGTAGCAAAGATGTCACATATTACTTTTATTTTCATACAGGGAGAGCTATGAGAGGTGATATAGTGATAATTTCAAGATTGTATGAAATGGCATCTTACAAAGACAGGTGCTTCTTTTGTGTATATGCCCAGTAGTGGTAGAGCTGGGTCCTCAGGTAGTAAGTACTATGTCCACATGCTCCACTATGTCTATATCCACCTTATTTATAATAGCCAGAAGGTGTAAAGAACTCAGATGACCTTCAATAGAGGAATGGATATAGAAAATCTGATACGCTTACACAATGGAGTACTACTCAGCTATTAAAAGATAAGTGCATGAAATTCTTAGGCAAATACATGGAACTAGAAAATATCCTGAGTGAGGTCACAAAAGAACACACATGGTATGCACTCGTTGATAAGTGGTTATTGGCCCAAAAAGCTCGGAATATACAAGATACAATTCACAGACCATATTAAGCACTAAAAGAAGGAAGACCAAAATGTGGATGCTTCAGTCCTTCTTAGAAGGGGAAACAAAATACTACTGGAGTTAGAGGGTTGGAGAGACTTGGGAGGAAAAGAGGAGCGGTGGAGAAAGGAGGCAGGATCAGGTATGAGAGGAGACAGGGATGATATACAGAGGTTCAGGAGTTTGAACAGAGGTGTATAGCAATGGGAGATGAGGAACCAGGGGTAGCCACCAGCAAATCCCAGATGCCAAGAAAGAAAGAGTCTCCCAGGACCTAATAGGGTCCTGAAAATACCCAAAAAGGGGAGAGAGAGAACCGGTAGAGACCATATCCAAAGGCTAGGCAAGGCCCCCAGTTGGGGCGTGGAGTAAACCACTCATCTCCAAATTCTTAACCCAGAATGGCTCCTATCTGAAATAAAGAGGAGGACAAAGTGTGGAGCAGAAACAGAAAGAAAGCCCATCCGGTGATCCATCCCATAAACAGACCCCAAACCCAGATACTATTGCAGATGCCAAGAACTGTTTGCTGACAGGAGCCTATTATAGCTATCTCCAGAGAGACTCTACCAGAGCCTGACCAATGGAGGTGTAGATGCTTGCAGCCAACCATTGGATTTAGCATAGAGTCTTCAATGGAGGAGTTAGAGAAAGGACTGAAGGAGTTGAAGGGGTTTGCCACCCCATAGGAATAATAACACTATCAACCAACCAGATTCCCCTGAGCTCCCAGAAACTAAACCACCAACCAAAAAGTAGACATGGAGGGACTAATGGCTACAGCAGCATATGTAGCAGAGAATGTCATTGTCTGGCATCGATAAGAGAAGTCCTTCATCCTGTGGAGGCTCGATTCCTCAGTGTAGAGAAATGCCAGGGCAGCGAGGTAGGAGTGGGTGTGTAAGAAGGGGAGCATCTTCATAGAAACATGGGGGAGGGGGGCATAAGGGGTTTCAGAGAGGAAATTGGGAAAGGGGCTAACATTTGAAATGTAACTACAATTAAAAAATTAAATTAAAAAATAAAAATAAAGACAGGTGCTTTAAAAGATAAAGCTCATCCTATTATATTAAGGATGTGAAGAAGATTAAGTATACTGTATTGAAGGTTCATTAGCAATTTTGAGAATCTCACACAAATTTTATAGTCTTCATAGGTTGTTTCCTAATGAAATGTGGATGTTTGCCCTAGAGATAACATTGTTTAAAAATATATCTTTATAACTCAGTAACTGGCGAATATGGAAGTAAGTCTAAAAATGACTTAGTTTATTCCTCTTATAAAGAGGAGGAAATTTTGCACAGTGTTTTACAGTATCATCTTAATAGTTGCGGCAGAAAACCATACCCACAGTCAATCGTAGAAGCATATTTACTAATTTATTTTCTTTCACTTTTATTGTTTAATTAATTAATCAATTAAATAATTATATCTCAAATATTGGCCCCTGCTGGTCCCACCTCACAGGGTTTTTCCTCCCATCCTCTCTCCCCTTCAACTCTGAGAGTTGCAGTACCCTGCTAGTATCCCCCTACCCTGATGTATCAAGTCTGTGCAGGATTAGGAGCCACGTCTTTCACTGAGTCTAGAGGTGGCAATCCTCTGCTAGAGATTTGTCAAAAATCTCTGAACAGCCTACATATATTCTTTGGATGGTGATTCCATCTCTGGGAGCTCCATGGGGCCCAAGATAATTGACACCTTTGATCATCCTGTGGGGTTGTCATGTCCTTGAGCATATTCAATTCTTCCCCTCCTTCAAAGGGATCACTAAACATCTTCCAATGTTTGTCTGTGGGTATCTGCATTAGTCTCAATGTGCTGTTGTGTAGAGCCTCTCAGAGGGCTGCTATGCTAGTCTCTTGTCTGAAAGCACAGCACAGCATCATTAACAGTGTGAGGGATTCATGTTTGCCCATGGGATAGATCTCAAAATGGTCTGGTAACTGGTCAGACATTCCTTCAGTCTTTGTCCTAGCATTTACCTGCAAAGCTGCAGTTCTGTCCTATTGACAGTTTCCTTTGCCTTACCAAAGCTCTTCAGATTCATGAGATCTCATTTATTAATTTCTGACCTCACTGAACAAGCCATTGCTTTTCTGTTCAGGAAATTTTCTCCTGTGTCAATGTGTTCAAGGCTGTTTCCCACTTTCTCTTTGATTAGTTAAGTTTGTCTTCATTTATGTTGATTTGTGATCCATTTGGATATGAGTTTTGTGCTGGGTAATAAATATTGATCTATTTGCATTCTTCTACATGCCAACATCCAGTAAGACCAGCACCATTTGTTGACGATGCTGTCTTTGTTCCACTGTATAATTTTGTTTTCCTAGTTAAAAACTCAAATATCTGTAGGTACGTGGGTTTATTTCTGTACCTTTGATTTGATTCCATTGTTCCACCTATCTTTTTTTATACTAATAAAATGCAGTATTTATCACTATTGCTATGTAGTACAGCTATAATTCAGGGATAGTGGTACCTCCAGGAGTTCTTTACTCTTCAGGATCATTTTGACTATCTTGGGCTTTTCGTTTTCCATACAAAGTTAACAATTGTTCTTTGAGAACTGTGAAGAACTGTGTCAGAATTTTGATGGAGATGGCATTGTATCTAGAGATTGCTCTTGGTAAAATGACTATTTTTACTATTTTAATTCTGTTTCCATGTCTTTCTTCTTAAATACATTTGAGTAACAAGTTTATACTATTTTCTTTTCCTTTTGTTCTATATCTACATTGAATAGATTGTTTTCATAATCTGTCATTTTGTACACCAAAGCATTTTTGTTCAAATTTTTATTTTATTTTATATTTCAAATTAAATTTAGTTAATTAATTAATTATATGAGTAGCTGTCTTCAGATATACCAGAAGAGGGTATCAGACCTGTTATAGATGGTTGTGAGCCACCATGTGTGTGCTGGAATTTGAACTCAGGACCTTTGGAACCGCAGTCAATGCTCTTAACCGCTGAGCCATCTACCTAATCCATTCTAGAAAGCCTTAATCAACATTAGAGCAAGGCAGAGATCTCCTGTCTACAACACTATTAAAATCTAGTTGCCTATCAATAACCCCTTTATTACTTATTATATTTCATGTAGGATACTCTTAACTCCAATTGATCAGCCATTAGGGTCATCTTTTCATGATTGACCTAACCCATGCTAATTTTTCTCTCTTCCTTCACCTTTTGTTTTTCTTATGGATACTCTCAACTCCCTCACGCCTGTCAGCCATAAAACCCACCTATGTCTCTTTTGCCCTGCTATTGTCTATAAGCATATTTATTTGCCAATTAGAAATAACTTGGCTATCGTGAAGGGGATCATTTCTCTTACTTCTTTCTCAGCCTGCTTATCCTTTGAGTATAGGAAGGCTACTGACTTGCTTGAGTTGATTTTATATCCTGCTGCTTTGCTGAAGTTGTTTATCAGTTGTAGGAGTTCTTTGGTGGAGTTCTTTGGGTCGCTTAAGTATACTATCATATCATCTGCAAATAGTGATAGTTTGACTTCTTCCTTTCCAATTTGTATCCCTTTGACCTCCTTTTGTTGTCTAATTGCTCTAGCTAGAACTTCAAGTACTATATTGAAAAGATATGGAGAGAGAGGGCAGCCTTGTCTAGTCCCTGATTTTAGTGGGTTTGCTTCAAGTTTCTCTTCATTTAGTTTGATGTTGGCTACTGGTTTGTTGTAAATCGTTTTTACTCTGTTTATATATGGGCCTCGAATTCCTGATCTCTCCAAGACCTTTAACATGAAAGGACTCTGAATTTTGTCAAATGCTTTCTCAGCATCTAATGAGATGACCATGTGGTTTTTTTCTTTGAGATTGTTTATGTAGTGGATTACACAGATGGATTTCCTTATATTGAACCATCCCTGCATCCCTGGGATGAAGCCTACTTGATCATGGTGAATGATCGTTTTGATGTGTTCTTGGATATGGTTGGCAAGAATTTTATTGCGTATTTTTGCATGGATATTCATAAGAGAGATTGGCCTGAGATTCTTTTTCTTTGTCGGATCTTTGTGTGATTTTGTTATTAGTTTAATTATGGCTTAAAAGAACGAGTTGGGTAGTGTTCTTTCTGTTTCTATTTTGTGGAATAGTTTGAAGAGTATTGGTGTTAGGTCTTCTTTGAAGGCCTGATAGAATTCTGCACTAAAACCATCTGGACCTGTGCTTTTTTTAGTTGGAAGGCATCCAATGACGACTTCTATTTCTTCAGGAGTTATAGGAAGGTTATAGATGGTCTATTTGATCCTGATCTCACACCAGTCAAAATGGTTAAGATCAAAAACACAGGAGACAGCAGTTGTTGGGGAGGATGTGGAGAAAGAGGAACACTCCTCCACTGCTGGTGGGATTGCAAGCTGGTACAACCACTCTGGAAAGCAGTCTGGCGGTTCCTCAGAAAACTGGGCATGACACTCCCAGAGCATCCGGCTATACCACTCCTGGGCATATTCCCAGAGGCTTTACCTGCATGCAATAAGGACACATGCTCCACTATGTTCGTAGCAGCCTTATTTATAATAGCCAGAAGCTGGAAAGAACCCAGATGTCCCTCAACGGAGGAATGGATTCAGAAGATGTGGTATATTTACACAATGGAATACTACTCTGCAATTAAAAACAATGAATTCACGAAATTCCTAGGCAAATGGTCAGAACTTGAAAATATCATCCTTAGTGAGGTAACCCAATCACAAAAGAACACAAATGGTATGCAGTCACTGATAAGGGGATATTAACCCAGAATCTTGGAATACCGGAGACACAATTTGCATATCAATAGATTTCCAAGAAAATGGAAGGAGAGACTCCTGGTCCTGGAAAGACTGGATGTAGGGGAATGCTAGGATAGAGAAGCAAGAGGGGGTTGAATGGGGAAAAGAGGGCGGGAAGGGGGCTTATGAGACTTTCAGGGAGGGAGGAAACAGGAAAGGGGAAATGATTTGAAATGTAAATAAAAAAACTTAGAAAAGAAAAAGAAAAAAAAAGAAAGAACTTGGAGGCAAGGTCACATAGTGCCATTTGTGTCTACATGCAGACTCTCTTATATCTGGAAAAACCAGGTGTTGGGCACCCACGTTTAGCATTACAATACACAGCAAAAGATTAAACTTCAACCATACCTCTTTATAGTCCAATAAATGGCACCCTTTCTTTCATATATAAATTGAATACACTTATAATTCAGAAAATTGTAAGATATAATATATATCAATAACACCCAGTCCATTATATACGATAATTTTATAAGGTATTTTATCATATCTCTTAACTTAATCAGTTTAAATTTTTCTATCAAGATAATATTTGATTTTAACTTTTATTACCATCACAAAAACATCATTTATAAAAACCTAAATAATTTAAATTTAATTGTGATATTTTAATTATCTACTCTTCAACCCCTTCAGAGCTTTGAGAAGAAACAAATATTATTTGATTATGCAGGAAGTAGATGGATGCAGCTTCCAAAAATCAAAGAATTGTTAGAGACTGAATGCTAACCTACACTACAATCATCCTAAATAGTTTGTAATATCAACTTTCTTTTTCCTTTTCTTTTTTGTTTAAACATGTTTATTACAACAGATACAACTCATATCTGACTAGCTTTGTTTCTACTTTCCCTCCCACATCCACGTCCATTGGGCCACTTCCTGGTATTTGAGCCATCAATGTACTTTCAGCACACTTGCCCAGCAGTACTTTTCAGTCCATTCTTACAGGGTAAAAATGGATTTCAATAATTTATACAAACATGAGTTATGCTCGATCACTACAACTTCCAGCTACTGTACATAGGAATGAGAAGGTAATAGAAAAGTGCCATAGCAACAGTGCCCGAAGAAAGGAAGGGGGGCACCTTTAGATAAATGGATAAAATCAGGCCAAGGGACTTCAGAGGGAATGGAACATACAGGAAATGAAAACATTTCTTTGCAAAACAAATGGAGCAGCACCGCTCTGATTCAGGTGCAAGTGCTGATCAGTTGTCTCATGATATTTGTACACTGCTCATAAGGTTCAAAATCATATCCTCAGACAGAGATCACCTGGCGCTTGCACTGGATTTTTGAAAATGCAAGATTTCTGAAAGATAAATTAACCTCCCCCACCTCCAATTTTTTCTTTTCTTTTCTTTTTCTTTCTTTCTTTCTTTTAAAGAAGCTAATTTTGCAGACAGGTTTTCATGTAAAAGTTTAGGTATTTAGCCACCTCAGCACTGATTATTTTCAGATGTCTATCTAAGCTCCATCACAAATGGCTTCCCATGGCTTCACTCTACAAAACACATTTACAACGTGAAGATACATCTACAAGAAATCTACATTTCAAGGGTTTTACAAATCAATCTTGTATCTTTCCCCTGAATTGACTCTCACAGACCCCATCTCCTTGTCATTTCATTTGCCCAGCTTAACGGTCCATGGTCTACTTAAATGCAGCTCCAAATGTTATGACTGGGCAACAGATTTACAGTTCCTCTATGAGATCATGTGCAATTATTCACATCTTCAAACCATGAAGGAATTCTGATTTTTTAGCTTTTCTAGTTCCTTAATTTATTGTCTCAAAAATAATATCCTCTGCTCTTTCAAAGTTGCTTGAATTCACATACTCGAACTAATGATCTCAAATTTTTTAACTCAGTAGTTATATCTGACATGTGTACACTTCCCACATTATGGGCTTCTTCATGCAATCTTGATGCCTGTTTATCTGCATGGTCAGTAGACCAACCTTGAACATGTTTTATGAGATTATCTTTGAAGTGCGCTGCTAGAGTTGGTGTTAATGAGCATGCAGGCCTAGCAGATGCATTCTGTGGTACAACAGTTGCAGTTGATGTGCTACTACTATAAGTATGATTGGACCAGGTGGTGGTCTTCTTTGACTACTTAAGCACTGAAGACTTTGTGGAGAGACAGAATCATGAACCTGATGCTTGTCTGCAGTTACAGGCTTCCGTGTAGCTGAATGTGACACTGGTCTTTGCTTAACTACTGTGAGTACTAACCTTTGGCTGTGATGAAACAGGTGGAGTACTAATCAAAGGTTTAATAGGGACTGTGTTAGTCTGAGGTGTGCTTATTCTTGGAGACACATAGGATCTTGTGGATGAAGCATCAGACATCAGAGATATTGGAGACTGATTGATTAGATTGCTAGGCTTGTGTAGAAAGCTGGGCAGCCTGAGAAATCAGAGAGGTGATGTTGAAAGCAGATGGTCCAGCAGTAAGACACTCGTGGATGATATACTGCAGGGAAGCTTGGGATACAGCTGGTGTAAGAACTTCATTTATTTTGGATATGTCCACATTAGAAATATTAAGCTGTAGCGTGGCTTGCAAAGCAGGAAGCAACTGTCTAAAAAGATTTGGGTCCTGAAGTAATGGAGAGATTGTTGATTGTGGAACGGGAGAAACAGGTACTGCTGAAGCAGATGTGGGAGGCACAGATGTAGGGTTCAGGCCAGAGGCTGAAGATGTGGAAGGAGTTGTGCAAGAATGTGATACTGATTTGTCTCCCGGAGCAGACTCTTTTCTCTCTGTTTTCTGTGCAGGCAGAGAAGCTGTGGATGTAGGAGGTTTTGATAAAGTAGATGCTCCATTAGCATCAAATGAGTTCTTTGGCTGGTGATCAGACTGAAGCATAAATGGACTTGAAGGAACAGTGCTTGCGGTAGCGGTTGGATGAACCACTTGTTTGATAGGGTGCTGTACTGGCGTAGAGCTACTGTGAGTCTCTGCTCTTGGCAGTCTGTAGTCTTTGTCATTGTGTCTGCTTGTCTGAGACAAAATATTCTGTGGGAGCAAACTACTGGAGTCTCTGGAATGCTTGTCTTCCATTCCACTGGTGAGCCCCCTAGTGGCTGTTGCTTGCATCACCTCTCTTCTGTAATCCCTGTCTTTTGGGAAACTATTAACTGCCAATTTATTTGCTTCTTTTTCTCTCTGTTCTCTTTCAAGCCACTCTTTTGGTTTCTCCCACTGTGAAACTTCTGTGCCACAATTGTAGTAGTATTTTTTTTTTCCAGATGAGCTAATGTGCTCAGACCAAAAATCTGCGGAATCATAAGGTGCATCTGAAGTTTTGCTTGGATTATTGCTTGGATTAGAAGAACGTGAATTTGAACTATGAAGAGCACTGTGGATGTGTGAATTTTCTTGTGGAGAATAACTGGTCCCACCTTCCCTTTCTCTAACTCTTTGAGTATGCACATTTTTGGACTTATTGTGACCTGTGGTGTCACTGTATTTGTTTTCAGGACTATTAGATCTCTGCAACATTTTGTTTGGTGGTGAAGGATCTGCGGCATCTTGCATATTTTCATGTCTGTGATCACCACTAGTGGGGTGACTCTTTGATGAATATTTAAGTGCCTGGAAAGGTTGAGAGTCCCCCCTTCTGGTAGTAACAGCCATCACTGAGTCTCTGCTGTTTCCTTGCATACATTACCATCAATGCCAGGCTCTGTGTGTGTGTGTGTGTGTGTGTGTGTGTGTGTGTGTCAGGGAGGGGGAGAGTGGCCACGAGGCAGGCAGGCGCACATGCAAGATCGGCAGGCTGGCAGTCCAGGCACCAGGACTCCAAGCACCCTAGGAGACTCGCAGCACCTCACTATTACTGGAACTGGTGGTCCCGGGCCATCTCATTCTGTCACCACTGCTTAGGATAGGCTGGGGCAGAGGTGCCAACAACAGGGCTGCAGAGCGAGCGGAGGGGAGGGGGAGTGGGGCCAGAGACAGTGTTCCTGTCCCCGTGGAGAGCGAATGCTCCAGTACCTTCCCTCCTGCTCTGCTGCTGCCTCCTGCCCTTCACAACCCCCTCAGCCCCCCCGCCGCGTCTTTCTTGCCCCTCTTGCCTCTGCTGCAGCTGCTTCTGTTCCACCAACTACATCCGGACATTGGTACAATGCCTAAGTAAGAGTATCAAAATTAATCTTAAATTTTGTATAAATATACAAAAGTTTATACCAACAAAAACCATAAAAGTTCTATCAATATACTATTTTCTGTATCAATTTAACAAATTATAACCTCAATTCTATAGGAAAATATAAAGATCTCTAACAATGTAAGATTATGGCTATAAAATGCTTTTGTTTAAGAGTAGATTCAATAATCCGTCCCTATTTGTCTAATTTCTTACAATATTACTATATTCCTTTTTTCTTTTCTTTTCAAAACCCTTCCCTTTACCTAAGAATAGAGAAGGGAAAAGGGAATAAAAAAAAATCAATGAATCTAAGCTTCCTACTTTGATTTATCCTAAGACAATAATTATTTGTAAGCTATCCTTTAAAATGACAACATATCTATAATTTATAAAATAACCAAAAACATCTACCACAACTTAAGGGATTGGACAACAGTCACTTTATAATTGCGTCCTCATGACTATGGGCAAAGAATCCCAGGTTGGGGCCAAAAATATATTGGAAAATTTGTTAAGTCTAAATAAAGCTAGCTGGAATCATTTATTGTGCAGTCTTTATGTTTTGAAAAAGTTTAGGACTTAACTGAAGTCTTGAGTAGAACAGTTTGAAAGACTCAATGAACTGAGGTTATCTGGGAATAGCAAATCTTTCTAAATCTGTTCTCTAGAAACAGCATCAGTTTAAACATCTGGCAGGGTGATGGATCAGCAGGTTATTCCAGCATTCCCAAGAGTGAATCTTTTCAGGTTGCACTCTTGATGGAACAGGCTGAAACCTCCGGTCCTATCTAAACTGTAATTTGTTACCCCCACTCAAATGCAAACCTCTGAGACTATAGGAAACTGGTTGGTTCATGAAGCGCGGGCTTAGATGTTTTAAAATGATTGGCCTAGAAACTATAGAATGGTACAAATCAATTGGCCCTCACCGCGCGGGCTCTGGATGCTATGAAATGATTGGCTTCCAAGGTGCAGGCTTTGTTGTAACCCTATAAAAGCTGCCCCAATTCTGCACTCGGGGTCCACAGTCCTCTACCCCTGCATGGCATACGACTGTGCACCCCAGCGCGCTTGGTATTAAAAATCCTCTTGCTGTTGCATCAAGACCATTTCTCGTGAGTGTTTTGAGCTGTCACCTTTCCTGAGTCAGAACGTGGGGTTCCTCTCGCTTTGAGGGCCTTCCACCACAGGTTCACTGAAGGTTTAAAACCATAACTAAATTATAAGTGAACTTTTGTATAGTTAAACCCAGGCAATATTTTATCTTCTGACCTAGCACACATAATAAATCATTAGTTCCCTTTTATGACCTTTGGTAAATTATTTTACAACCTCTTGGAATGTGCTCTGCATAGCAGAAAGTGTGGTTACTCTCTAAGAACCATTAACTGCTGACAATGGAGAGATTGGGAGAGTTCTCATTACAGCTTTGACTATCAGAAAAAGACCTAATAGCAGGCCCATTATAAAAGAGTTTAATAATCACAGATATAATTTTAGAAATTCTTATAGGATCATCATTAAGACTTAGGTCATCTGTTTGTCTATATAGCATCACTACAACACAGTACATTTTTGTGGATCGGCAGAGATTTGCTCCAAACGGATGTGCTATTACTTAGTGATTATTATATATGTTTAGTAATTACGGGAAAAGCATACTAATAGCAGGAATTTTTCCTAAAATGAATTTCTTACAGCCTTGATTAATAAGGGTACACCTGTTCCAGACTATATACTAATCTGAAGCACGCCATTTCAGGATGATCACCTGGTAGTTATTATCTTGTCCCATTATGGTTCCTGCCAGTTCCCTCTCCCTTTGTTGGGTATTCCAGCTAACATATCACTGTTGGCTTCTGGGAGCTTCTTGCTTTCCTGGCATCTGAGACTTCCTGGTTGCTGCTCCTAGTTCTCCATCCCTCATTGCTACACACCTGTTCAATTTCCTGGCCCTCTGTATATCTCCCCTGCCTCCTCCCACAACTGATTTTGTCCCTCTTTCCCTCCTCCTCCTCTTCCCCTCTCAAGTCCTTCTCTCTTTCCACCTCCTGTGATTATTTTGTTCCCCCTCCTAAGTAGGACTGACAAAAGCATCCACATTTTGATATTTGTTCTTCTTGAGCTTCATATGGTCTGTGAGTTGTATGGCCTAATATCCAATTATCAGTGAGTACATACCATGTGTATACTTTTGTGACTGAGTTACCTAATTAAGATGATATTTTCTAGTTCCATTCATTTGTCTGTGAATTTCATGAAGTCATCGTTTTTAACAGCTGAGTAGTACTCCATTTTGTAAATGTACCACATTATTTTTGGATCCATTCATTTGTTGAGAGACATTTAGGTTGTTTCCACCATCCAACTATTATAAATAAAGATGCTATGAACATAGTGGAGCATAAGTTCTAGTTATATGTTGGATCATCTTTTGGGTATATGCTCTAGAGTGGTATAGCTGGGTCCTCAAGTAGAAAGAACTATTTCCAATTTTCTCAGGAACTGCCAGACTGACTTCCAAAGTGGTTTTACCGGCTTGCAGTTCCACCAGCAATGAAAGAGTGTTCTTTTTCCACATTTTTGCCATCGTCTGCTGACACCTGAGTTTTTGATCTTAGTCATTCTGATCATTGTGAGGTGGAATTTAAGGGTAATTTTGATTTGCCTTTCCCTGATGACTAAGGATGTTGAACATTTCTTTAAGTGCTTCTCAGCCATTCAAGATTTCTTGGTTGAGAATTCTCTAGTTAGCTTTGTACTCCACTTTTTAATAGGGTTATTTGGTTCTCTAGGGTCTACCTTCTTGAGTTCTTTGTATATTTTGGATATTAGCCCTCTATGGAATGTAGGGTTGGTAAATATCTTTTCCCGATCAGGGGGTTGCTGTTTTGTCCTTTTGACAGTGTTCATTGCTTTATAGAAGTTTTCAAGGTCCAATTGGTCTATTGTTGATCTTAAAGCATAAGCCATTGGTGTTCAGTTCACAAGTTTTCTCCTCTGACCAAATATTCAAGGCTCTTTCACATTTTCTCTTCTATTAGATACAGTGTATCTGACTTTATTTGGAGGTTCTTGATCCACTTGGACTTGAACCTTGTACATGTTTATACAAATGGATCAATTTGCATTCTTATACATGCAGAACCTGCACCATTTGTTGAAAATTCTCTTTTTTCCACTGGAAGGTTTTAGCTTCACTGTCAAAGAGTAAGTAATCATAGATGTATGGGTTCATTTCTGGGTCTTCAAATCTATTCCATTGATTTACTTTCTTGTCTCTGTACCAAAACCATGCATTTTTTTTTAATTACTATTGCTCTGTTGCATAGTTTGAGGTTAGGAATGGTGATTCCCTAGAAGTTCTTTTATTGTTGAGAACAGTTATTGCTATGCTAGGATTTTGTTACTCAAAATGATTTTGAGAATTGATTTGTCTAACTTTATGAAGAATTGAGTAGACTGCTTTGGATAATATGTCTGTTTTTGTTATATTAATTCTGCCAACCCATGAGCAAGGGAGATCTTTCCATCTTCTGAGGTCTACTTTGACTTCTTTCATCAGGGAATTGAAATTCTTGTCATACACAGCTCTTTCCCCTGCTTAGTTATAGTCACATCCATATATTTTATATTGTTTGTGACTATTGTGAAGTGTGTTGTTTCACTAATTTCTTTTTTTTAATTAGATATTTTCTTTATTTACATTTCAAATGATTTCCCCTTTCCTGGTCCCCCCCTCCCCGAAAGTCCCATAAGCCCTCTTCCCTCCCATGTTCCCCAATCAACCCATTCCTGCTTCCCTGTCCTGGTATTCTCCTACACTGCTGCATCAAGCCTTTCCAGGACCAGGGGCTTCTCCTTCATTCTTGAGCATCCTTTGATATGTGAATTGTGTTTGGTATTCCAAGATTCTGGGCTAATAACTACTTATCAGTGATTTTATCAGTGATTGTGATTGGGTTATCTAACTTAGGAAGATATTTTCCAGTTCCACCCATTTGCATAAGAATTTTATGAATTCATTGTTTTTAAAAGCTGAATAGTATTCCACAGTGTAAATATACCACATTTCTGTATCAATTCCTCCATTGAGGGACATCTGGGTTCTTTCTAGCTTCTGGCTATATGAATATGACTGCTAGGAACATAGTGGACATGTGTCCTTAGTTCTTCCTGGAGAATCCTCTGGGTATATGCCCAAGAGTGGTATAACAGAGTCATCCATTAGTATCATGTCCAGTTTTCTGAGGAACCACCAGACTGATTTCCACAATGGTTGTAACAGCTTGCAATCCCAGCAGCAGTGGAGGAGTGTTCCTCTTTCTCCACATCCTCGCCAACACCTGCTGCCTCCTGTGTTTTTGATCTTAGCCATTCTGACTGGTGTGAGATGGAATCTCAGGGTTGTTTTGATTTGCATTTTCCTAATGACTAAGGATGTTGAACATTTCTTTAGGTGCTTCTCAGCCATTCAATATTCCTTAGGTGAAAATTCTTTGTTTATTTCTGTACCCCATTTTTTAATAGGGTAATTTGCCTTTCTGGAGTCTAACTTCTTGAGTTCTTTGTGTATATTGGATATTAGCCCTCTGTCGGATTTCAGGTTGGTAAAGATCTTTTCCCAATTTGTTGGTTGCTGTTTTGTCCAATTGACAATGTCCTTTGCCTTACAGAAACCTCATAATTTTATGAGGTCCCATTTGTAAATTCTTGATCTTAGTGGATAATCTATTGGTGTTCTGTTCAGGAAAATTTCCCCTGTGCCCATGTGCTCAAGGCTCTTCCTCAGTTTCTTTTCTATTAGTTTCAGTGTGTCTGGCTTTATGTGGAGGCCATTGATCCACTTGGAGTTGAGCTTAGTACAAGAAGATAAGAATGGATCGATTTGCATTCTTCTGCATGCTGACCTCAGTTGAACCAGCACAATTTTTGAAAAGGCTATCTTTTTTCCACTGGATGGTTTTAGCTCCTTTGTCAAAGATCAAGTGACCATAGGTGTGTGGTTCATTTCTGGGTCTTCGATTCTATTCCATTGATGTACCTGCCTGTTACTGTACCAATACCATGCAGTTTTTAACACTATTGCTCTGTAGTATTGCTTGAGGTCCGGGATACTGATTCCCCCAGAAGTTCTTTTACTGTTGAGGATAGTTTTAGCTATCCTGTGTTTCTGTTATTCCAGATGAATTTTTGAATTGCTCTTTTAAACTCTATGAAGAATTGAGTTGGGATTTTGATAGGGATTGCATTGAATCTGTACATTGCTTTAGACAAGATGTCCATTTTTGCTATATTAATCTTGCTAATCCATGACCATGGAAGATTTTTCCATATTCTGAGGTCTTCTTTGGTTTCTTTCTTCAGAGACTTGAAGTCCTTTTCATGCAGATCTTTCACTTGTTTGGTTTGAGTCACACCAAGATACTTTATATTGTTTGTGGCTATTGTGAAGGGTGTCATTTCCCTAATTTCTTTCTCAACCTATTTATCCTTTGAGTATAGGAAGACTAATGATTTGCTTCAGTTGATTTTTTATCTGGCCACTTTGCTGAAGTTGTTTATTAGCTGTAGGGGTTCTCTGGTGGAGTTTTTTGGGTTGCTTAAGTATACTACCATATCATATCCAACTAGTGATAGTTTGACTTCTTCCTTTCCAATTTGTATCTCTTTGACCTCCTTATGTTCTCTAATTGCTCTAGCTAGAACTTCAAGTACTATACTGAAAAGATATGGAGAGAGAGTGAGAGCAGCCTTGTCTAGTCCCTGATTTTAGTATGATTGCTTCAAGTTTCTCTCCATTTAGTTTGATGTTGGCCACCGCTTTGCTGTATATTGCTTTTACTATGTTTAGTTATGGGCCTCAAATTCCTGATCTTTCTAATACTTTTAGCATGAAAGGATGCTGAATTTTATCAAATGTATTTTCAGCATCTCATGAAATGATCATGTGGTTTTTTTCTTTGAGTTTGTTTGTGTAGTGGATTACACTGATGGATTTCTGTATATTGAACTATCCCTGCGTCCCTGGGATAAAGCCTACTTTATCGTGAATGATTGTTTTGATATGTTCTTGGATTCAGTTGGCAAGAATTTTATTGAGTATTTTTGCATCAATATTCATAAGGGAAATAGGTCCATAGTTCTCTTTCTTTGTTGGATCTTTGTGTGGTTTTGATATCAGTGTAATTGCTTCTGTGTAGAATGAGTTGGGCAGTGTTTCTTCTGTTTCTATTTTGTGGAATAGTTTGAAGAGTATTGTTGTTAGGTCTTCTTTGAAGGCCTGACATAATTCTGCACTAAAACTACCTGGTCCTCTGCTTATTTTGGTTGGAAGACTTTCAATAGCCACTTCTATTCCTTCAGGGGTTATGGGACTGTTTAGATGGTCTATTTGATCCTGATTTAATTTTGGTATTTGTTATCTGTCTAGGTAATTGTCCATTTCCTCCAGACTTTCAGGTGTGTTGAGTATAGGCTTTCAAAGTAGGATCTGATGATTTTTTAATTTCCTCAGTTTCTGTTTTTATATCTCTCTTTTCATTTTTGATTTTGTTAATTTGATTCTGTCTCTAAGCCCTCTGGTTAGTCTGGCTAAGGGTTTATCTATCTTGTTGATTTTCTCAAAGAACCAGCTCCTGGTTTTGTTGATTTCTTTTATGGTTCTTTTTGTTTCTATTTGGTTGGTTTAGTCCTGAGTTGATTATTTCCTGCCTTCTACTCCTCTTGGGTGTATTAGTTTCTTTTTCTTCTAGAGCTTTCAGGTGTGCTGTTAAGGTGCTAATGTATGCTCTCTACAATTTCTTTTTGGAGGCAATCAGGGCTATGAGTTTTCCTCTTAGCACTGCTTTTATTGTGTCCCATAAATTTGGGTATGTTGTGTCTTCATTTTTATTAAATTCTACTTGGCAACATCAGAGCCCAGTTCTCCCATCACAGCAAATCCAGGATACCCCAACACACCAGAAAAGCAAGTGTTGGATTTAAAGTCTCATCTCACTACGCTGTTAGAGTACTTCAAGCAGGACATAAATAACTCCCTTAAAGAAATAGAGGAGAACATGGGTCAAAAGGTAAAAGTACTTAAAGATGAAACACAAAATCCCTTAAAGAAATATAGGAGAGCATGGATCAACAGGCAGAACCCTTAAAGAGGAAACACAAAAATCCCTTAAAAGAATTACAGGAAAACACAAACAAACAAGTGAAGGAAGTGAGCAAAACCATTCAGGATCTTAAACTCTTAGCAGAAACAATAAAGAAATCACAAAGTGAGACATCTCTGGAGATAGAAAATCTTGGAAAGAATACAGGCGTCATAGATGCAAGTATCAACAACATTATACAAGAGATAGAAGAAAGAATTTCAGGTGCTGAAGATATCATAGAAAACACTGACTCAACAGTCAAAGAAAATGCAAAATGCAAAAAGCTTGTAACCCAAAACATCCAGGAAATCTAGGACACAATGAGAAGTCCAAACCTAAAGATTATAGGTATAAAAGAGAGTGAAGACAACTTAAAGGGTCAGAAAATATCTTCAACAAAATTATAGAAGAAAACTTCCCTCATCTAAAGAAAGATATGCCCGTGAGCATACAAGAAGCCTACAGAACTCCAAACAGACTGGACCAGACCAGAAAGTCCGCCCAGCACATAATAAATCAAAATACCATATGCACTAAACAAAGAAAGAATATTAAAAGCAGTAAGGGAAAAAGGTCAAGTAACCTATAAAGGCAGGCTTATCAGAATTACACAAGACTTCTCACCTGACACAATGAAAGCTAGAAGATCCTGGGCAGATCTCATACAGATCCTAAGATAACACAAATGTCAGCCCAATCTACTATACCCAGCAATACTCTCAATCACCATAGATGGAGAAACCAAGACATTCCATGATAAAACCAAATTTCCACAGTATCTTTCCACAAATCCAGCCCTACAAAGGATAATAGATGAAAAACGCCAACACAAGGAGGGAAATTACACCCTAGAAAAAGCAAGAAAGCAATCTTCTTCCACCAAACCCAAAAGAAAGTAACCACACAAACATAAAAATAATGTTGAAAATAATAGGCAGCAGCAACCACTATTCCTTACTATATTTTAACATCAATGGACTCAATTCCCCACCAAAAAACATAGACTAACAGAAATATTTTTCATGTAAATCTTCAGTTTTATCAGAAAATGATTGTAAGTCTTCTTTCAATTAATTTAGTAATGTTTTTTTATGTCTACCATTTTATCTGTGTAATTTTCCATGAAATAGTCAATTTTAATGTGTTTTTCTATATGTTTCTTGAATTTTATCAGAAATATTTTCCTTGTATATCTTCAATTTTATCAGAAAATGTTTATAATTCCAATTTCCATCAACTTAGGAATGTTTTTATGCCTACCATTTTATCTGTATAATTTTTCCATGAAAATCTTCAATTTTATTATGTTATTTTATATTTTTCTACAATTTTATATTTTTCTACAATTTTATTAGAAATATTAGAAATTAGAAATATTTTCCACTAAAATCAGGGACTAGACAAGATCAAGGACTAGACACTCTCTCCATATCTTTTCAATATAGTATTTGATGTTCTAGCTAGAGCAATTAGAAAACAAAAAGAGGTCAAAGGGATACAAATTGGAAAGGAAGAAATCAAACTATCACTATTTGCAGACGATATGATAGTATACATAAGCGACCCAAAGAACTCCACCAGAGAACTCCTACAGCTGATAAACGACTTCAGCAAAGTGGACGGATATAAAATCAACTCAAGCAAGTCAATAGCCTCCCTAGACTCAAAGGATAAGCAGGCTGAGAAAGAATAAGAGAAATTATACCCTTCAAGATAGCCACAAACCATATAAAGTATCTTGGCGTGACTCTAACCAAACAAGTGAAAGATCTGTATGACAAGAACTTCAAGTCTCTGAAGAAAGAAATTGAAGAAGACCTCAGAAGATGGAAAAATCTGCCATGCTCATGGATTGGCAGGATTAATATAGTCAAAATGACCATCTTGCCAAAAGTAATATACAGATTCAATGCAATCCCCATCAAAATCCCAACTCAATTCTTCATAGAGTTAGAAAGAGCAATTCAAAAATTCATCTGGAATAACAGAAAACCCAGAATAGCTAAAACTATTCTCAGGAGTAAAAGAACCTCTGGGGGAATCAGTATCCCGGACCTCAAGCTGTACTACAGAGCAATAGTGTTAAAAACCTCATGGTATTATGGAACAGAATTGAAGACCCAGAAATGAATCCACACTCCTATGGTCACTTGATCTTTGACAAAGGAGTTAGCACCATCCAGTGGAAAATAGATAGCCTTTTCAAGAAATGGTGCTGGCTCAACTGGAGGTCAAAATGCAGAAGAATGCGAATTGACCCATTCTTATCTCCTTGCACTAAGCTCAGTTCCAAGTGGATCAAGGACCTCCACATAAAACCAGACACACTGAAACTAATAGAAAGGAAACTAGGGAAGAACCTTGAACATATGGGCACAGGGGAGAATTTCCTGAACAGAACTCCAATAGCTTATGCTCTAAGATCAAGAATAGACAAGTGGGATCTCATAAAATTACAAAGTTTTTGCAAGGCAAAAGACACTGTCAAAAAGACAAAGTGGCAACCAACAAACTGGGAAATGATCTTTACCAACCCTACATCCAACAGAGTGCTAATATCCAATATATACAAAGAACTCAAGAAGGTAAACTCCAGAGAGGCAAGTAACCCTATTAAAAAATGGGGTACAGAGCTAAACAAAGAGTTCTCACCTGAAGAATATCTAATGGCTGAGAAGCACCTAAAGAGATGTTCATCGTCCTTAGTCATTAGGGAAATGCAAATCAAAACAACCCTGAGATTCCATCTCACACCAGTCAGAATGGCTAAGATCAAAAACACAGGAGACAGCAGTTGTTGGCGAGGATGTGGAGAAAGAGGAACACTCCTCCACTGCTGGTGGGATTGCAAGCTGGTAAAACCACTCTGGAAAGCAGTCTGGCGCTTCCCCAGAAAACTGGACATGACACTCCCGGAGGATCCGGCTATACCACTCCTGGGCATATACCCAGAGTCTTTACCTGCATGCAATAAGGACACATGCTCCACTATGTTCATAGCAGCCTTATTTATAATAGCCAGAAGCTGGAAAGAACCCAGATGTCCCTCAACGGAGGAATGGATTCAGAAGATGTGGTATATTTACACAATGGAATACTACTCTGCAATTAAAAACAATGAATTCACGAAATACTTAGGCAAATGGTCAGAACTTGAAAATATCATCCTTAGTGAGGTAACCCAATCACAAAAGAACACACAAGGTATGCAGTCACTGCTAAGGTGATATTAACCCAGAATCTCGGAATACCCTAGACACAATTCGCATATCAACAGATTTCTAAGAAGATGGAAAGAGAGACCTCTGGTCCTGGAAAGACTGGATGTAGGGGAACGTCAGGACAGAGAAGCGAGAGGGGGTTGAATGGGTAAAAGAGGGAGGGAAGGGGGCTTATGGGACTTTCGGGGAGGGAAGAAACGGGAAAGGGGAAATGATTTTGAATGTATATAAAAAAAAACTTAGAAAATAAAATTTAAAAAATTAAAAAAAATTAAAAAAAAGAACAAGAGAGAAAAAAAAAGAAATATTTTCCATGTAAATCTTCAATTCTATCATAAAATGTTTCTACTTCCTTTTTCAATTAATTTAGCATTGTTTTTATGTCTACCATTTTACTCTTAATTTTCCCTGAAAACTGTCAATCTTAATGTGTTTTTCTACATACTTCAATTTTGTCAGAAAAATTTTCCATGCAAATCTTTAATTTTATCATAAAATAGTTTTACTTTGTTTTTCAATTAAAAATAAAAAAATTGATAAACAACCACCCTTCAAAAAAAATTAGCCAAGTCACCTTAGGTGTATTTTCTTAAAAAACAATTTCCCCGCTGGATATATTCCATTGATCCACCTGTCTTTCTCTATGCTAATACCATGCAGTGTTTATGACTATTTACTATGGCTCTGCAGTAGTAGAACTTTAGGTCAGGCATGGTGATACCTTCAGAAGTTATTGTACTATTCAGGATTGTTATGATTATCATGTGTGTGTGTGTTTGTGTCTGTGTGTGTATGTATGTATGTATGTATGGTTTGTATTATGAAGTTAGAAATAAAGTAAACAATATAAAGAATCAATGAAAACAAGATGTGGCTCCTTGAGAAAGTCAACAAGATAGACAAACTTTTAGCCAAATTAACAGAAAGTCAGAAGGCAAGAAAAGAGAGAGAGAGAGAGAGAAAGAGAGAGAGAGAGAGAGAGAGAGAGAGAGAGAGAGAGAGAGAGAGAGAGAGAGAGAGAGAGAGAGAGAGAGAGAGAGGAGAGAGGTCTAATTACATCAGAGATGAAAAGTGAGACATATCAATGGACATGAGCATGCTCAAAGAATCATTAAATCTTACTTCAAAAGCATGAACTGCATAAAATTTGAAAAGCTAAATGAAATGGATGATTTCTAGACAGATATCAAATACTAAATCTAAAGCAAGATCAAGTAAACCTTCTGAATAGTCCTATCATCCTTTAGGAAATAGAGTTCTTACAAATAATACAATACCTGGGCCAGATGGCTTTAGATTAGAATTCTATCAGAATTTCAAAGAAGAGTTAATGCAATACTTCTCATAGTATTCCACAAAATAGAAACAGAAGGAACTCTGTCAAATTCGTTCCGTGAGGCCACAGGCCCCCTAATACCTAAACGACACAACGACTTAACAAAGAATGAGAATTTCAGACCAGATTTTGTTATGAATATTATAAAAAGAAAACTCAATAAATCTCACAAACAAAATCCAAGAACACATCAAAGAAATTATAGACCATGATCAAGTAGGCTTTGTACCAGGGATGGAGAGGTAATACAACATACGATAATCCATTAACATATTCTATGCTGTATAGAAATTGAAAGAAAAATACATGATCATCTCACTAGATGTGAAAAGTTATTTGACAAATCCAACAGCCCTTTCTGATAAAAATCTTGAGGAAACCATGGATACAAAGGGCATACTTAAACACACTAAAGGTAATATGCAGGAAGTCAAGAGCCAACATCATACTAAATAGAAAGAAACTAAATCATTTCCACAAAAAACAGGGAAAAGTCATGACTGTCTACTCTGCCGTATATTTTCAATATAATACTTGAAGTTTTGGGTAGAGCAATAATACAACTAAGGTGATCAATGGGGTTCAAATTGGAAAAAATAAGTCAAAGTATTGCTATTTACATATGATATCATAATATATAATGTAACTGTCAAAATTATACAGAGATTTCCTACAGATGCTGAATACATTCAGTAATGTGGCTGGATACAAAATTAACTCAAAGATGTCAGTACCCTCCTTTATATAAGCAATAAACACACTGAAAAAGAAGTTGTGGTAACAGTTTCATTCATAATAACCTCAAATAACATTAATTACCTTGCTGTAACTCTTATCATGTAAGTGAAAGATATTTATGACAAGAATGTTAAGTCTCTGAAGAAAGAATATCAGAAATATATTAGAGGGTGGAAAGATCTCCCTTGCTCATGGATCAATAGAAATAATATATTGGAAATGGCCATCTAACCAAAAGCAGTCTCCAGATTCAGTACAATTCCCATTAAAATTTCAACACAACTCTTCACAGATCTTGAAACAACAATTTTCAGCTTCATATTGAAGTTTACAAATCTCTACACTCTTTTCTTTTAATACCTTCTTTCTATAATAATATTTTTTTCCTCTCAAAATTTTAGCCCAAAGAAATCCATATATATATAATATATATAATGTATATATAATATATATATGGTTTACATGTGTGTGTGTGTGCGTGTTTCTGTGTGTGTGTGTGTGTATAAAGTTAATTTTTGAATGTGTCCTGTGCATGTATAATAACAGTGATTCACAAACTGAGACCAGAGGTCAGGGTTCTGTTTAATAATTATGGTGTACAAGAGTATGCAGCTCAAAGAAATTATAAGCTCTGCAAATTTGAAAATATTGAAAAACAGTGTAATGCTATCTTTTGCAAGTTAAAGGATTAATTCAATATTATTAATGAAATAAAATTGAAACTCTGATGATCAATTATATTTTACACTGGTGGTGGTGCTACCATATAATCCATCTCTAACATGCCTGAATGTATACCTGTAGGACTCTATGTAAATCAGCATAGAGTACTTGCCTATTCCCATACATTAGTTCACTATTGACAAGTGCCTTGATTTAAAATAAGCCTAGAAGGCTCCAATAGCAAATAAATTGATAAAGAAAATGAAGTATACATGTTCATGTCCTTGTGTTCAACTTGACTAGGTTTGGAATCACCTTTGGGTATGTCTATGCTAGAAATTCAGAGAGGTTTTACCAAGGAAAGAGACCTACCTTGAAAGTGCCCAACATCATCCCATGAACTGGCATTCGAAATTGAATGAAAAAGTATTAAAAAGACAGCTTGAACAGAACACCAGCATTGATCTATCTGCTTCCTGAATGTGGGTACAGTGTGAGTAATCCACCCCACACTTGTTTCCACTGACATGTTTTTTATTTTTGGTTTTATTTTATTTTATTTTTTTTTTCTTGTGACAGGGTTTATCTGTATAGCCCTGGCTGTCCTGGAACTCATTCTGTAGGCCAGGCTGACCTCTGCCTCCCAGGTGCTGGGATTAAAGGCATGTGCCACCACTGCCCAACTCACTGACATGCTTTATCTGCTATGATCCATATTGCCTGCAAACCCTGAAGTAAAATGCATCCCATCTTCCATAACCTGGGTTTGCAACTGTGTAACTAATTTTATACAATAAAATTTTACTGTAACAAACACTGAAATTAAGACTTTTTCTGGAAAAAAAGGATGTATAAATATTGTATAACCCAGATACTGTTACATATAAATCTGGGTTCATATATTTTAGACTAGTCATAAAACTTAGAAAAATTTACAAAAGTTATAGAGCATACTATTATAAATTTTTTCTAAATTCCTTCACATCTTCTATTAATGTTCTACTCATGCTTCACATGTTATAAAAACAATTTATTGGATGTATTTTGAGCATTTACTAATGTAATAGAGTCAATTCACTAAACTTCAGCAGAGAATGAAGAGAATTTGAAAACACAAGGTATTTAAGGAGAAAAATAAATTTAGGACTCACATAAAAATGCATTATCTGAAAAATATTAAATGCAAAATACATCCTCTTCTTTAGGTTTAGCATGTTTAAGTTATAAATAATATGTGAATTTTGAGTATTGTCAGATCTAAGGTAGAAGAGAGGGCTAATCCCCACCCCAAAGTGGCCACTGCGTGTTTAGTAGAAATTACTCTAGGTGTCAGTTACTTGGTCTCAGTTTGGTTTGTCCAGTGAGGATCACTGGTAGAAAATATGTGTGGGTATGGTTTTGACATAAAATGATGGATTATCAGCAGAAAAGAGCTACTCTGGGCCAGCACAAGTTTATTGGTGTTGTGGTGGTATTTCTGTATTATTTCTGTGTATCTCAGTATTAGAGAGTTGTAGCTTAAATGTAATGTCGTTACATTTCTATGTCAAATAATCTTATCATGTTCACCCTTTTTACATGCAGACATGAGGTTAAGCTTATTATACATAAGTTCATTGCCTGTTATCAGTCAAATGAAAAGAGTTCCTTAATTTCTGTTATTGCAGCATTAGTGTTTTCTGTCACTCCATCTTTCATTCTTCTTAAAGAGTTTATTTGTAGGGACATCCATTCATTGATACATTACAACAGAAAATGATTTCACTAGCCCTATTTCTAGAGACTTGGAAATAAAGCCCTGCTAATGAAAGCATCCTTAAAGAAATTGTATAGTCAGAAAATCAAGTACTTCTCATTATTGTCTTATATGGAAGAATGGTATGAATTTCTAATACATAACAATATTCTAAAAATGGAGAGGCATATGCAGTGTGATCCCAGTGTTTGATATGTAAAGATGGATTGTGATATAAAATCAATTTAATGAATTATAAAATATAAAAGAAGCCTAAGTTGTTTTCACATGAAAAGTTTTCTGCTTCATCTTTTCAGCCCATTCATCCCAAGGGGAGGTCAACCATGAGCTCTTGGTACTCGATGTCTTGGGTGAAATCATAGTGCCTTTGGCTTTAAAAAATATATACAAACATATTTTTTCAACCTGTTTGACACCTAAATTGATGGGCTCAGGTGCAGGAGCAGAGCCCAAATGAAGAAATCATTTCAGAATTCCTAGTGGCAAGGGAAAAGGCAATAGAAAAATACTTAGAATCATTAGTGTGACTACATCACTCAAAACAATGTTCAAACACACACCTTCACAAATCTATAAGTATATATCTATTGGATACTATGTGTTCTGCATCAAGAAGACATATGTATTAAGAAGATGTTCTGCTGGATTTTTATCCCCTGGTATTTTCAGATTCCTTACAGTGTCTTCAGCTTTAACTGGAGTAAGTGCTATTACTTAATCACTGAAGAGTTTCATCATGAAGGGGATGTGATGATTGGTGCATTTTTCCCTGTTCATACTTACTATACAATCAACAGAATTCCAAATGTACAACTACCAAACATATACTACTATGAAGACTATTTCTTACAGTAAGTACAACTATCCAATTTGAAAGTTCAGAATTCTTATGTCTTATAAGGTGTAGTCATTAAAACTTGCGTGTTACTTGTGATATTTGTTGTGACAATTTCTGTTAGAGATTCTAAAATTTCTTCAATTTATTTGCATTTTGACTTATTTTCATCTCTTACAGGGGAAGTAAAATGATAAAGTTGTCTCTCGTTTATCAGTTTCCTCATTTGATTACTAATTTAACCTCCTGCAATGTACATAATTCCATAAGGTCTGAATATTTTCAATCTTATATATTTTAGAAGATTCACACTTTAATTACAGCCTGATATTGGTGTTCAGGGCATTTCTGAAGTCCTGCTGTGCTTTTATGATATTATATGATGCCACAGAATGGAAGACCCCTTGAGTATATGTGATGCTTGAGAATAGAAGCTATCTTGTTTTACATAACACTAGTTCCAAATTTAGTGTCACAAGTAGAAAGTAAAGATACTTCTGTGCTCTACTAATATGTCATTTGTCTCATGTTTTTATAATTTCTTGTTAATTTATTTTGTTTATTCTCAGACAGCTTTCCAATGTTTATCAATTTGTTCCTTCTGCTTGCAATATTTATTCTATTTTTTATGGATTTGTTCATAAACACACAGTGACTGTCAGAGTCTAACATTTTACTATTTAATAACTTGTGTGAAATGTTCATAATTAATGGATAGTGTCAGATAGATCTTTCTAAATTCAAGAGGAGTGCTGATGAATGTTCCTAAATAAAGGCAATAAGGTTTGTTTATCCCGATCAGACCTTCATACCTCATGCAGACTTATTTTTATCTATATGGTTTCGAGGAGTAATGGCCTGTCCTAGAGTGTTAACACTTATATAAATCTCTTATATAAATGAAGACATGAGAAAATGATTTGGGACTCAACAAGCCAAAAATGACAAAGAAAAATTAGATGTGAGGAGATTTTTGCTCGGTGTGACAATACTATGTTTTTGTAAAGACCTTGGCTGAGTATCAAGTCAGTAAATCAAAGACCATTGAGGACGAAATATGTTGAGATATCAAAGGTCATTAGATGTTTGTTACCATGACAGTTGTCTTTGAAATTTGAAACATAGCAAAGATGGCTATCAAAAATTTGTTATTGGCATTAAATATTTCATGGTAGATCTAATTTCTTAGGACATCTTAGATTATCTCAAATAAGATCACAAAATGTTCTCCTATGCCTAACAAATGTGCTAACTTTTCATGTTGGGTGGAGACTCTTCTGCTTCCTCATAATTAATGCTCCTTATAATGCTACTTTGTCTCTGCTCTTTATTTTGAGCAATTCAGGGAACAGTGTGCATTGGTAGGTGCTTCTCTTTATATATTAAAGGATCAAGCTCATCACTACAAAGGCTATGATTTTAATTACATGAGCATTTAGTGCCTGGCTTATTCATTATAAGCAAGAAAACTGTGTCCTGTCAAAATATTAAACTTGTAAAGAAGTCAGAAAAAAAAGAGTATAATTTATGACAGAAATACTGCTAATTTATTGCTAAGAATTAGCTGCATTATGTTATACAATTCATTAACCAAGCATATATTTTTCCATACAGTGTTAACCAAAGGAGGGAATATTTACCACACAGCTAAGAAACTACTTTTTTCATTCTTACTTAATCTGTTATTTACATATATGTAAGTTTGTATATATTTCAAAGGGTAGATTTTTATCTCTCTTAATTTCTTATTCCTGTATGGTTTAAGTGCTTACGTATATTTCTCATAATTATGTTGTTTACAAATGAATTCATGGGCTCTCATCCAATTTTTCTTCATTAGCATTTGCATAGTGTCCTCGAGATAGATCTTTCTTTTAGTCTAATGCAACATTACAGGAACCATTGAGTTCTTGTTGTTACATAAAGTGTTGAAGGAATTGATGTACAGTTACTGATGTGTATAGAATAACTCTTAGAGAAAAGTGGCTTGTTCTATTGTTACATTCATGGTGAAATCTTTTCAAAGTTCTTATTAAAGACATTATTTGCATGTGTGTGTTCATGGTTTTGATGTAACTCACACTTGCTAGGGAAGGTAAATTGTGGGAACAAATTTCTTGCAAATGTAGAATTACAATGGGAGTGCCGAGATAAATTCAGCCCCTCCCCCTGACCAAGCAGCGTGATCCTGCACTGGCTATGCCATTTTATTGGCCAGTATGTTAAATTTTTTATATTGCTCATTTATTTAAAAACCTAACCTGGAATTTCTTATAGGTGTTTATGAGGGTGAATTATTTTCCTTTGCATGTATAAAATATGGGTTTGAACTTACACACAAAATATATTTCATTAATTTATTCTGAATTGTTCTGTTCATAGTTTGATAAAATTGATCCATCACAAGAATAAATTTCTTGACAGTTTAGATTTAAAACACTTTTATTTGACTAAAGTTATGTACCATTATGAGCAACTTTTCATGTTAAAAGACAAAAATGATTCCTGGAAGGTTATTCTAATTTATATTACTTTATGATATATTTTAAACATATTTGATTTTTCATATTCACTATCCACTCTATGTACTGTTTCACTTTTGCTAAGTTTAATCAATGTTAATTTAATGGTAATCATGAAAATTTAATTATAATTTAAAAAAACAGAGGTGTTTAGGTATAAACACGTTAAATAAATTATTTTCAGAAATGGAGAAACTATAAAAATTATAAAAAATTCTATTGCTCATTTTCTGGAATATTTTTTACTTAGACAATTGTATACTGAATTCTTTTGACCATGTTTTCCCTTTTGTATATTACCAGTGAATATGGCTCCACTCCTACCTACATTTTGATTCTAAATTGGCCTTCTAATTGATATGTCTTTCCTGGATGCCAGCCATGTGATTCTTAGTGCATATAGGTGGACTACCTCTGGAGTGTTCTTTAACTTCCTTTCTGACATTGTTTTTATTTACACTAACTTGTAAAGTCCTTCTTTGGTGACTGACCATGTTACATAATTAAAATTTTCTCCTAGTATTGATATTTGATATATTTTGAGTTACTCAAGGTATTTAAACACACATATATATATTTTTCCTTAATAGATAATATAATTGAGAAAATGTGAGGATTGCCCTATTCCTCTCAGATAAACATTTGCTTTATTAATTTACTTTTGAGTAGACAAACTTCTTCTATTTAATTTTTGTCTATTTTCTTTAAAAAATGTTTACAGCTGGGCACTGGTTGCACATGCCTTTAATCCCAGCACTTGGGAGGCAGAGGAAAGGGGATTTCTGAGTTCGAGGCCAGCCTGGTCTACAGAGTGAGTTCTAGGACTGCCAGGGCTATACAGAGAAAACCTGCCTCAAAAACCAAAACAAAAAAAAATGTTTACTGATTTTTGGCCAATTTTTTAATAAAAATTACATTATTGTACAATCAAATGAGAAATTAGATTGTTTTCAAAACACATACATGCATTCATTATTATAAATATTATAAAAAATCACTATAAGAAATCTCAAACATATGTACAAATAGGTAGTATAAGCAATGAATATATACAACAGCTGCAATGGGTTTGCTCTTGCTTTTATTTTTACATTTTAATACTTCTTTTGAGTCAACTCATTATTTTTATCATTAAGGGGTTCTAATTTATGTTGATTAATGTTTGTGAATATGTGATCGTTTCTACCTAGTCAAGGACACTTTACATTGTCCTAGTAAGCATGAGTGTTGGAAATCTTTATTCTGTGTACTCATCAGACATAGGCAGGTTGATAATTTTGAGTTCAAGACCAGGTGATATACATGGCAATTCTGAGTAAAGCCATAGTTAAATATTTAGCCTTCATCTTATTAAATCATGCAGTCAAATAATCATTCATTAAATCAATGTAATATATAAATAAAAGAGAGAGACAATAGGTGAAGAACGTGGTTAGCTAGTAATAAGTTTGGAGTCTGTCCTCTCTTGTATTTATAGTATTGACCTTCATATATCTGCACATACAGAAAACCACACAAGAACACAAGTGTTAAATACAAACACTGTGAATAGGCACAAAGGTAGAATTATAACCAGCTTGGTGATCTATAAAATATAAATAGTACTGCTTTGGGAAAATATAAAAAATGGTTGTTAATACTAAAGTATCTTGCTGAATCCAAACAAATGTACCCAATACATCCATGGTAAAGTAATTAGAAAATAGGTTTTTTAGAAACAAAGATGAAATATACAATTACTGAACTAAATATGCAGACATTTGCGGTCTATGTGATATTCTTCTTTTTTTTTATTTTTGTGCCATTTACACAGGTATAATTTTAAGAACTACCAGTTTGTTCTGGCTCTGTTATTTGCCATTGAGGAGATCAATGGGAATCCCAATCTTCTACCCAACATAACTCTTGGATTTGATTTCTATAATATCAAGTTCACAGAAAAGGAAACTCTAATGAATGTCTGTATGTGGCTCACAGCTGAAAAGAGGGGAATGGTTTTACCTAATTACAACTGTGAAGAGAAAAGTTTTACTGCTGCAGTTACAGGAACATCATGGACAACATCTGCACACACTGGGACACTGCTACAACTCATCAAATTCCCACAGGTGAGAAAATGTGCATTTGGGGACTGGAAATCAAGGCTCCTTTGTTGACATTATAGGTGTCTCAAAAACTGAAATAGGGATACTTGAATTATTCAACCATCAAATCCAGACACTTGTTGATCAATTCAAACTTCTCTCGATTCCAAGAGAAAGGAAAATGAAGTGAATGAAACCAGGTAAATCCTTGATAATAACAGATTTACCTGGAGTTTTTGTAAATTTCTGTATGTGGGATTTGCCTTTAAACTGTGATAAAACATTAATGTTTTGTGTTATAATTGTAAGATATGTGTTAAATCTTACCATTTTGTTGATTTTATGATGTATCTTAGGTTTCTATTAATTAACTATTCTGGTATTGTTTATTTTTTTCTTGTGAACTCTTGAATGTGTTTGTTCTTTTCAAGCTGAAAAATTCTTTCTAATATTCTCTGTAGAGGTGCTTGGTCACAAATTCTCCTAATTTCTTAGGAACGTGTTTTTTTCCCTTTCAATTTAGTAGATAATTCTGCAAGGATTAATAATCTTAATTGACGGGATCTTTCAGAACTTGTAATACACCCTCTTAGACCCTCCTAGCATTAAAACTTTCTGTCAAATAATTATGTTATTAATAAAAATATTATTATTGACCTCTTTTTATAAGTGATGCCTCTTATCTCTTGAAGATTTCAATGTCCTCTCATCCATCTGTGCTTTTAATATTTTTAATTTATTCATATTAATGTTCTCAATTCTTCCCTAAATACACACAATCTAGAATATTAGAACATAGGGTCCATGTTTATCTTGCTCTCAAGAAACATACCTCACAATCAACAATGGATACTTCCTTTAAAGTGGGTGTGTGTTGTAAAAGATATTATAAACAAATGAACTAGCAGAAAACAAATGTGACAAAATAGACTCCACTACCTGACAAAATAGACTTCAAACAAATACTAGTCAAAATTGATGAGTAGGATCACTTCTTGGTTATCAAAAGTACATTACCACAAAAGGAAGTTGTGCCAAATTTCATTTCAATAATACTGATAGATATTAAAAAACCAAAGCAAAACACAATAACCCTAGCACAATGTTAGAAGATGACTCTAATACCCAACTCTCACCAATAGACAGGTCATATGTACAAAAGCTAAACAAAATAACAGAATATTGAACAAAGCAAGATCTCTAATATTTCTTAAGTTTCTAAATATGTATTTGGCGATATGAAAAATTTCTATACAATATTGTCCACAAATCAAAACAATTCTGTTCTTCCAAAAAAACTGTGATGAACCTAACTTTTTTCCTGTTGTCATCAAAGTTTCAGGACTGAAATTGTCTTTGAAGCTAACATTCTTCCACTTCTTTCTCATTTGGTTCAGCTTTCTATTGGACCTTATGATCCTACCTTGAATGACCGAGGTCAGTATCCTTCACTCTACCAGATGGCCCCTAAGGACACATCTCTCTCACATGGCATTGTCTCTTTGATGCTTCACTTTAGGTGGTTCTGGGTTGGTCTCCTCCTCCCGGATGACCACAAAGGGAATAAAGTTTTATCAGATTTCATGGATGAGATGGAGAGAAAAAGAGTCTGCATAGCTTTTATAAAAATGATCCCAACCACCTGGACTTTATATTTTAACAAACAGTGGAAAAATATGGAAGAGATTGAGAAATCTTCTACAAACGTGATAATTATTTATGGTGATGTTGATTCTTTACAAGGTCTAATGCGAAATATCGGGCAAAGGTTATTGACAGGGAAAGTCTGGGTAATGAATTTTGAGCATGATATTACTGACCATGCTGATTATTTCATGTTAGACTCATTCCATGGGAGTTTCATTTTCACACAATATTATGGGGAGAGTTTTGAGTTTACCAAGTTTATTCAAACAGTTAATCCTTATAAATACCCAGAAGATATTTATCTTCCTAAGATGTGGCATTATTTCTTCAAGTGCTCATATTCTGAAATTGATTGTAAACTTTTAGATAACTGTCAAGCCAATGCATCCTTGAATGTATTACCTAGACACATATTTGATGTGTCCATGAGTAAAGAGAGCTACAATATATACAATGCCGTGTATGCTGTGGCTCACAGTCTCCATGAGATTACTCTTAAGGAAGTACAAATGCAACCACACATAAATGGAGAACGGATGGTGTTTTCTCCCTGGCAGGTAATATCCTTTCTATTGTATTGTAATATCAGCACTGTGACATATAAGAATTTTTAATGAAACTAACATAGATATTGTAAAATTCAGTATATTTTACCCAAAATCACAGAAGTGTTTGTGTTCCTAATCTTCCATGGAGGTCAAGGCAGTCTCAGTTCTGTGTTGCAGAGACATGTGTTGCTTGATGCCAGAAGGAAATCTGTATAATCAACATCAAGACCATGTCATTAATTGCTACCTGTATTCTCACATAAATAATGCCAATAATAAAGAAATCTATATTTTCCATATACATTTCTTACAACAGATTTCCTTTAAAAAATGGATATTAAAGGTAAAGGAAAACAATGCTTTTGGTTTTTGGTTTTGCTTTGGTTTTTTTTCTGTTTTTTTTTTTTTTGTTTATTTTTTACTTAAATGATTAGTTTTAATTGCTCTTTATACATCATTAGCCTCTTTTTAGATACTGGATCTCTGAAGATATTATGAAAGTAAATAGGTCTGATTTGCTTTCAAAATTAACATTTGAATGAGTTAGCAGTCATGGATTCATTATTTGTGGTTGCTTCAAACATTTCTTTTGAAGTAAATTAATCTTTCAGAAGCAGAATGGTATCCTACTCACCCAGAATACTATTTACTCAACATCATTGAAAAGTTAATTCATGTTGACTTCTACATCCATGATTAAAAGCAATTAGAGACTTTGCACAGCATAGGTTCTATTCTGACTCCTGGACATTAATCTATTTCAGCTTAACTCTTTCCTGAGTGCTATCCATGTGAAAGACAACAAAGGATTAGATTGGGGACAGAAAATAAATGAAGAATATGACATTCTTAATGTTTGGAATTTTCCAAAGGGTCTTGGACTAAAGATCAAAGTAGGAACCTATTCTGCAAATGCTCCTGATGGCCAACAGTTGACTTTATCTGACCAGATGATTCAATGGCCAGAAAAATTTTCAGAGGTGTGTCTTGCTATGTTTTCTAATACAATAAAAGCTTTTCTCTGATACAAGGTCCATTAATCTTTCATTACATATGTAAAATACCACAGAAGTAATATTATAGTAGATTTTTTTTCCTTCCTTGAATCAGAACATGGCAGTTTTAATGTTTATAAATCACACAAAGTTAACTCATATAATAGTTTATCTCAAAATAGCATAGATTTAAGTCATATTGGAAGAGAGGATTGCTCTGTGCAAAATGTCACATGAATATCTTTTTTTGGAGATAATCTGTCATTTATGTTTAACATCATGAAACAATGTAAAATCATTTTTTGTTATTATGATCAAACACTATGAACCACAGTGACTTTTGAACAAAAAGAACCTATGAGTCTTATGGTTCCTGAGGTATAAAGTTTACCACAAATGACACAATAACAACAAGAGGTAGCCCTGGATACAAAAAAAAAGAACTAAATAGTTTTCTTTTCCACAAACAATTATAGTACATAATAATAAAACTGTGCCTGAGGCAAGGATTATAAAGTTTCAAACCCTACCTCAGGTAATAATTTCAATAAAAAAAATTCAATGTTTTTCTATACATTTTTTAACAGCTGAAATAAAAAAGATAGATATTTGAGTGAAAAGATGATACCACTTTTTTAATTTAAATAATGCATTTTCATTGCCCATTAGACATCAGTGATCACATTTTAGACTCTGAATCTCTGAAGATATTCTGTAAGCAAATACATTTAGCTTGCTTTCAAAAAAAGTTAATATTTGAAGTTCTTGTCATACAGATCTTCCACTTGCTTTATTAGAGTGAGTCATACCAAGGTATTTTATATTATTTGTGACTATTATGAAAGGTGTCATTTCCCTAATTTCTTTGTCAACCTGTATGTCCTTTGAGTAGAGAAAATCTACTGATTTGTGTGAGTTAATTGTACTCCCTGCTAAGTGGATATTAGCTCTGAAGTTTGGAACAGCCAAGATATAATTCACAGATGACATGAAGCTTAAGAAGGAAGACAAAAGTGTGGATACTTTGGTCCTTCTTTGATAAGGTACAAAATACACATATGAGGAAATACAGAGACAAAGTGTTGGGCAGAGACTGAAGGAAAGACCGTTCATAAACTGCCTGACCTGGAGACCCATCCCATATAGAGTTACCAAACCCAGACACTATTGTGGATTCCAAGAAGTGCTTGCTGACTGGAGCCTGATATTGCTGTTTCCAGAGAGCTGTCAATGCCTGATAAATACAGAAGGGGACGGTCTCAGCCAACCATTGAACTGAGCACAAAGTCCCCAATGGAGGAGCTAGAGAAAGGACCCAAAGAGTAGAAGGGGTTTACAGAGCCATAGGAAGAAGGACAATATGAACCAAACAGTAGCCCTGGAGCTCCCTGGGACTTAAACAATGACCAAAGAATAGATATGGAGGTTCTCATGGCTCCAGTCATGTGTGTAGATAAGGATGGCCTTGTTGAACATCAGAGAGGCCCTTGGACCCATGAAGGCTCATTGCCCCTGGGTAGGTAAATGTCAGGTCAGGGAAGCAGGACTGGGTGGGTTAGTGAGCAGGTGGAGGGGGCATGGGATAGGGGGTTTATGGAGGGAAAACAAGGAAAGGGGATTGCATTTGAAATGTAAATAAAGAAAATATCTAATAAGTGTAAAACACACACACACACAACTTCATATACAGCAACTTTGCTGAAGTTGTTTATCAGGTTTAGGAGTTCTCTGGTGGAATTTTTGGTGTCACTTAGTCATACTATCATATCATCTGCAAATAGCGATGTTTTAACTTTTTCCTGTCCAATTTGTATCCTTTTGACCTCCCTTTATTGTCTAATTACTCTGTCTAGTACTTCAAGTACTATACTGAATAGTTAGGGAACTAGACAGCCTTGTCTAGTCCCTAATTTTAGTGAGATTTCATCAAGTTTCTCTCCATTTAGTTTGATGGTTTGCCATATATTGCTTTTACTATGTTTAGGTATGTGCCTTGAATACCTTGCCTTTCCAAGACATTTACCTTGAAGGGGTATTAAAGATTGATTGTCGCTGTTATTTTGAGTTTGGTGGTTTTTCTTTTTCTCTCTATTCCTCTCTCTCTCTCTCTCTCTCTCTCTCTCTCTCTCTCTCTCTCTCTCTCTCTCTCTCTCTCTCTGTGTGTGTGTGTGTTTGTTTGACTTTTTTTTTGGTCTATAGCTTTCAGGTGTGCTGTCAAGCTGCAAAGTGTATGCTCTCTCCAGTTTATTTTTGGGGGCACTCATGGCTATGAATTATACTCCTAACACTGCTTTCATTGTGTCCTATATGTTTGCATATGTCTCACCATCATTTTGATTAAATTCTAAAATGTCTTTAATTTCTTTATTTACTTCTCCCTTGACCATGTTATCATTGAGTAGAGCGTTGTTCAGCTTCCATATGAATGTGGGCTTTCCATTGTTTTTGTTCTTATTGAAGACAAAATTTAGTCCTCTGTTATCTGATAGGAAACATGGGGTTTTTTTCAATCTTCTTGTATCTGTTGGGGCCTGTTTTGTGACCAACTATATGGTCAATATTGGAGAAGGTACCATAAGATGCTGAAAAGAATGTATATTCTTTTGTTTTAGCATGAAATGTTCATTAATATCCTTTAAATTCATTTGGTTCATAACTTCTGTTAGTATCACTGTGTCTCTGTTTAGTTTCTGCTTCCAAGATCGGTCCATTGCTAGATGTGGGATGTTGAAGTCTCCCACTATTATTGTGTGAGGTGAAATGTGTGCTTTGAGATTTACTAAAGTTTCTTTTATGAATGTGGGTTCCACTGCATCTGGAGCATAGATGTTCAGAATTGAGAGTTCATCTTGGTAGATTTTATCTTTGATAAAATCTTTGGTAGATTTTATCAAGTATGAAGTGTCCATTCTTATCTTTCCTGATAACTTTTAGTTGAAAATATAATTTATTTGATATTAGAATGGCTATTCCAGCTTGCTTCTTGGGACCATTTGCTTGTAAATTATTTTTTCAGCCTTTTACTCTGAGGTACTATCTCTCTTTGCCACTGCGGTGCATTTCTTATATGCATTAAAATGCTGGGTCCTGCTTATATATCCAGACTGTTGTTCTATTTCTTTTTATTGGGTTATTGAGTCCATTGATATTAAAAGTTATTAAGAAACATTGATAGTTTCTTCCTGTTATTTTTGTTGTTAGAGGTAGAATTACATCTGTGTGGTTATCTTCTTTTGATTTTGTTGTAGGAAGATTACTGTCTTGCTCTTTTTAGGGTGTAGTTTCCCGCATTGTGGCTTTTTCCATCTATTATTCTTTGTAGGGCTGGATTTCTGGGAAGATATGGTATAAATTCAGTTTGTCATGGAATATCTTGGTTTCTCCATCTATGTTAATTTAGAGCTTTGTTAGGTATATCTAACAAACCTCTGTATGACATCTTCCCCGCATCATTTGGCATTTATAGGCTCTGGTGAGAAGTTTGGTGTAATTCTGGTATATCTGCCTTTATATGTTACTTGACCTTTTTCCCTTAATGCTTTTGATAGTCTTTCTTTGCTTTGTGCATTTGGTGTTTTGATTATTATGTGATAGGAGGAATTTCTTTTCTCATCCCATCAATTTGAAGTTCTCTAGGCTTCTTGTATGTTCATAGGTATATCTTTCTTTAGGTTAGTGAAGTTTTCTTCTATAATTTTGTTGAAGATATTTACTGGCCCTTTAAGTTGGAAATCTTCACTCTCTACTATACCTATAATCCTTAGCTTTGGCCTTCTCATTGTGTCCAGGATTTCCTAGATGTTTTGTGTTAGGACCTTTTTCCATTTTGTGTTATCTTTGACTGTTGAATTCATGTTTTCAGTGGTTTCTTCTGCACCTGTGATTCTTCTATCTTTTGTATTCTGTTGGTGATGCTTGCTGTTGGTTGATGACTCCTGATCTCTTTCCTAGGTTTTCTATCTCCATGGTTGTCTCTCTTTGTGATTTCTTTATTGTTTCTACTTCCATTTTTTGATCCTGGATGTTTTGTTCAGTTCTTTTACATTTTTGGTTGTGTTTTCCTGTATTTCTTTAAGAGTTTTCTATGTTTCATATTTAAGGACTTCTACCTGTTTGCCTGTGTTCTCCTGTGTTTCTTTAAAAGAAATATTTATATCCTTCTTAAAGTCCTCTTCCATCATTAGAAGTGATTTTACATCTGAATCTTTCTGTTTTGATAGGATATCCAGGTCTTGCTATGGTGGGATAACTGCGTTTTGATAATGCCAAGTAACCTTGGTTTCTGCTGCTTACCTTCCTACACTTGCCTCCTGCAAACTGGTTATCTCTAGTGCTACCTGCCCTTGCTCTCTCTGACTTGAGCCTATCCCTCCTGTGATCCTGGATACGTCAGAACTTCTCAAGTCTAACTGTCTCTGTGATCCTATGATTCTGGGGTCCTGTAATCCTGATATCCTGGATGTGTCAGAGCTTGTGGGAGTCAAACTGCCTCTGGGATCCTGAAATCCTCTGATCGTGGACATGTTAGAGCACCAGGGCGTCGAGCTTCCTCTTAGTGTTGTGGGAATGGGTACATATCTATCACTCACACTTTGGTCAGGGCATCATCACAGAGTGGACAGAACCCATGATCCCGGGTGGGTGGGGGTATTGCTTCTCTCTACCCCAGTAATCCCAGTTACTCTGTATTGAGTCTGATGTTGTGACCTTTTCACCTGTGATCCTGGGTGTGTTAGACAGCATGAGAACTGAGCTACCTCTGGGTATTGTGGGACTGGTTACATAACCAGCACCAAAAGTCTGCCCAGGGCACCAGCTCAGACTGGAAGTCGAATGATTGTTATTTTTAAAATCCCATTTTAATGAGATACCAAAAACCTATATATTGTTAATATCTTAAACATTCCTTTTGATCACTCTGTTTTAATGATGTCTAATTACTTTTAAAATATTTTATCATAGTATTTTCTGCTATCCTTTTGAAAGGTATCCAAGGCTGGTAGATTTTATCTGTTCTCCATGTAATGGAAGAACTTTTATTTATTCACTCTCTGTTTATTTTATAGCCTAAAATTTATTATATTGTTTGCTTTCTTGTTTATTGATTAAATTTTGTAAGATAGGTTAAAATTTTCAGATCATTTGAAAAAATTAAGAGAAAACATGAGTACAAGCTCTTTCTCTTTTTTATTACATTTGTAAGAACTAAAAACTATGTGAAATATGTGAGTGCTCTTTGAATCCCATGTTAAATGAATTAAAGTATCTAATGTCCCTCCTTGTGAGATTATTATACATGTATTCAATTACCTAGTAAACACCAAGCTATAAATTATAAGCTTGTAACTACTTGACAGGACAGAAAATGTTTTACATATAAATATTAAAATATTCAATGAAAGAAAAGAAATTGATTCACAATCATTATAGAATTAAAGCTGTTCACCCAGTAGTTAGTAAATACATAGATAGTCAGCCTGGAAAGACCCCATGCCTTTCTATATCATGATTCCTGTAACCTATCTTTCCGAAAAATGTCCCTGACACATTAAGATTCCAATTTGTCCAGCACTGTTAAAATTTTCTGACAAATCTTTGAACATGTTTGCATTTTAAAGGGCATAATAATACCAGTAATTTTCTGTATTTACAAGAATCCTTGAAAATTGATTGCCTTAGATAACATTTTTTTATTCTACGTAGATTCCTCAGTCTGTGTGCAGTAAGAGTTGTGGGCCTGGATTCAGGAAAGTCACCTTGGAGGGTCAAGCTGTCTGCTGCTACAATTGCACACCTTGTGCAGATAATGAGATTTCCAATGAGACAGGTAAATTCAGGTTTTACAAAAACTTCTCCAAAGCATTCCACAATACCCTGGGAAATATAACTGGTATGAATAGAAGTCAGAGATAAATGATTTCTTCCCTCCGTTTTGAAACTTTAAAGTCACAATTTAGCACCATCTCCTTGAAATAGTTAACCATAAACATGAAATATCATATTTGATTTAAAGATTTCATTCACTGTCAATGTTGATAGTGGCATTAAACATTTTCTCCTGGACTTAACAGTAATTTATTTTTGTGTGCCTTTTAGCAAAAATGAATAAAGTATTGAACGTTTATGTACTTCACACTTTATTTAAATCACTTCTGAGACACATGCAAGGTTCAGATCTGCAGTACCTTCATTGTGACTATTCAGAGCTTATTTTAAAAGATAAGTAAGCAGTTGTTTCAGAGATGTGCTTTTGTATTGTGTGCCTTTTAATTCCTAAATTATTATAAATACATGAAGAAATAAAAAGAAATATTTTGATAAAAATAAAAGAGTGTTTCCCATTTGTATTATTTTTTAATGATTTGGTACAACATATTTTGATGATATCCACACAGACCATTCCTCATACTACCATTCCTCTATCCATAAAAACTCATATTTAGTTATTTATAATTTATATAACTAATAGAGTCTATGATGCTCATCTACACTTTGGTGTGTGGATGTCACTTGAATGTTGTCAATCAAACAGGGTTAGCACTCTTTAAAATAAAACTGACTCCCCTCCCAATGGCTAGCAACATTAAATAGTTCTTTTCTTGGGGCTATGTCTTCATGACAACCAATACTTTCTATGTTAGAATTTTGTTTGGCTTAAATTTGAACACATCTAATGGAGTATCTTAATGCTATAAATTTGTAAATATAACTGCCCTATATGTCCAGAAAACAGTGTTTTCTTGTAGTAATCTGAATATTTCAGTCCTTTTTTGGTCTAATCTCTCTTAGATGATAAGAGTTCTATAAGAATTTTTATATTGTTAATTTACTCTTAAGAAAATATTGTAAGGTGTGCCCTTTTAGGAGAGGTGTGTCAACTTTTAAGGGAAAACTTTGAGGTGTTAAAGTCCAAGCTACATCTCATCTTTTTGCTTGCTTCTGCTTCCTGCCTTCAAATTAGGATTTAAGCATCTAGGGAGTGAGCATTTGTTCTGTTACTGAGCACAGTAAATGTGTATGACAGAAACATCATAGTAGGGAGCATGTGTTGTAATTAATGAATCACTTTCAAGAGTATTATGAATATTCATGTAGATTCTGCAATCATGAGTCCACAATTTATTACTAATCTCAGTTTTCAATACTGTTGCTTTTAGAAATGAATATCTCTCACATGAGTTAGAGTTACAGATATGAAGCACATGTACATACGCATATTAAACACATATATGCGAGAAAACAATGTTACAGGCATTTCTTATTAAAAAAAGTTACAGTGCTCGCTTCGCCAGCACATATACTAAAATTAGAACGATACAGAGAAGATGAGCATGGCCCCTGTGCAAGGATGACACGCAAGTCGTGAAGCATTCCATATTTTTAGATAACCACTCAAACATAAAGATAGCGTCAAGAATGCCAGGTGGCAATAATTACTATTCCTTAATCTCTCTTAATATCAATGGTCTCAATTCCCCAATAAAAAGACATAGACTAACAGACTGGATACATAAACAGTACCCAGCATTTTGCTGCGTGAGGAAAACGCACCTCAGTGTCAAAGACAAACACTACCTCAGAGTAAAAGGCTGGAAAACAATTTTACAAGCAAATGTTCCCAGGAAACGAGCTGGAGTAGCCATCGTAATATCATATAAAATTGACTTTCAACCTAAAGTCATCAAAAAAGACACAGAAGGACACTACATATTGATCAAGGGAAAACTCCACCAAGAAGAACTCTCAATTCTGAATATCTATGCTCCAAATGCAAGGGCACCCACATTCGTAAAAGAAACTTTACTAAAGCTCAAAGCACACATTGCACCTCACACAATAATAGTAGGTGTCTTCAACACCCCGCTCTCTGAAATGGATGGTTCAGGAAAGCAGAAACTAAACAGGGATACAGTGAATCTAATAGAAGCTTTGGATCCAATGGAACTAACAGATATATATAGACCATTTCATCCTAGAGCTAAAGAATACACCTTCTTCTCAGCACCTCATGGTACCTTCTCCAAAATCGACCATATAATTGGTCACAAAGGAGACCTCAAGAGATATAAGAAGATAGAACTAATCCCATGCCTCCTAGCAGATCACTGTGGAATAAGGGTGGTCTTCAATGGCAACAAAAACAACAGAAAACCCACATAAACATGGAGGCTGAACAGGGCTCTACTCAATGATAACTTGGTCACGGTGGAAATAAAGAAAGATATCAAAGACTTTTTAAAATTTAATGAAAATGAAGGCACAACATACCCTAATTTATGGGACACAATGAAAGCAGTGCTAAGAGGAAAATTCATAGCCCTGAGTGCCACCAAAAAGAAACGGGAGACAGCATACACTAGCAGCTTAATGGCTCACCTGAAAGCCCTGGAACAAAAAGAAGCAAATACACCAAAGAGGAGTAGAAGGCAGGAAATGATCAAACTCAGGGCTGAAATCAATCAGGAAGAAACAAATAAACCATAAAAAGAATCAACAAAACGAGGAGTTGGTTCTTTGAGAAAATCAACAAGATAGATAAGCCTTTAGCCATAGTAGCCAGAGGGCACAGAGACAGTATCCAAATTAATAATATCAGAAATGAAAAGGGAGAGATAACAACAGAAACTGAGGAAATTCAAAAAATTATCAGAACCTACTACAAAAGCCTGTATTCAACACAACTAGAAAATCTAGAGGAAATGGAAAATTTCCTTGACAGATACCAAATACCAAAATTAAATCAGGATCAAATAGACCATCTAAACCGTCCTATAACCCCTGAAGAAATAGAAGTCGTCATTAGAAGTCTTTCAACCAAAAAAAGCACAGGTCCAGATGATTTTAGTGCAGATTCTATCAGACCTTCAAAGAAGACCTAACACCAATACTCTTCAAACTGTTCCACAAAATAGAAACGGAAGGAACACTACCCAACTCATTCTATGAAGCCACAATTATACTAATACCAAAAGCACACAAAGATCCAACAAAGAAAGAGAATCTCAGGCCAATCTCTCTTATGAATATCGATGCAAAAATACTCAATAAAGTTCTTGCCAACCGAATCCAAGAGCACATCAAAACAATCTTTCACCACGATCAAGTAGGCTTCATCCCAGGGATGCAGGGATGGTTCAATATAAGGAAATCCATCACTGTAATCCACTATATAAACAATCTCAAAGGAAAAAAAAATGGTCACCTCATTAGATGCTGAGAAAGCATTTGTCAAAATTCAGCATCCTTTCAGGCTAAAGGTCTTGGAAAGATCAGGAATTCGAGGCCCATATCTAAGCACAGTAAGAGCAATTTACAGCAAACCGGTAGCCAGCATCAATCTAAATGGAGAGAAACTTGAAGCAATCCCACTAAAATCAGGGACTAGACAAGGCTGCCCTCTCTCTCCATATCTTTTCAATATAGTACTTGAAGTTCTAGCTAGAGCAATTAGACAACAAAAGGAGGTCAAAGGGATACAAATTGGAAAGGAAGAAGTCAAACTATCACTATTTGCAGTCGATATGATGGTATACTTAAGTGACCCAAAGAACACCACCAGAGAACTCCTACAGCTGATAAAAAACTTCAGCAAAGTGGCCGGATATAAAATCGACTCAAGCAAGTCAGTAGCCTTCCTATACTCAAAGGATAAGCAGGCTGAGAAAGAAGTAATAGAAATGATACCGTTCACGATAGCCACAAACCATATAAAGTATCTTGGTGTGACTCTAATCAAACAATTGAAAAATCTATCTGACAAGAACTTCAAGTCTCTGAAGAAGGAAATTGAAGAAGACCTCAGAAGATGGAAAAATCTGCCATGCTCATGGATTGGCAGGATTAATATAGTAAAAATGACCATCTTTCCAAAAGCAATATACAGATTCAATGCAATCCCCATCAAAATCCCAACTCAATTCTTCATAGAGTTAGAAAGAGCAATTCAAAAATTCATCTGGAATACAGAAAACCCAGGATAGCTAAAACTATTCTCAAGAGTAAAAGAATCTCTGGGGGAATCAGTATCCCGAACTTCAAGAAGTACTACAGAGCAATAGTATTAAAAACCGCATGGTATTGGTACAGTGACAGGCATGTAGATCAATGGAATAAATTGAAGACCCAGAAATGAATCCATACTCCTATGGTCACTTGATCTTTGACAAAGGAGCTAAAACCATCCAGTGGAAAAAAGATAGCCTTTTCAACAAATGGTGCTGGCTCAACTGGAGGTCAACATGCAGAAGAATGCAAATTGACCCATTCTTATCTCCTTGCAGTAAGCTCAATTCCAAGTGGATCAAGGACCTCCACATAAAACCAGACACATTGAAACTAATAGAAAGGAAACTAGGGAAGAACCTTGAACATATGTGCACAGGGGAGAATTTCCTGAACAGAACTCCAATAGCTTATGCTCTAAGATCAAGAATAGACAAATGGGACCTCATTAAATTACAAAGTTTTTGCAAGGCAAAAGACACTGTCAAAAGACAAAGCGGCAACCAATTAACTGGGAAATCATCTTTAACAACCCTACATCCGACAGAGGGCTAATATCCAATATATACAAAGAACTCAAGAAGGTAAACTCCAGAGAGGCAAGTAACCCTATTAAAAATTGGGGTACAGAGCTAAACAAAGAGTTCTCACCTGAAGAATATCTAATGGCTGAGAAGCACCTAATGAGATGTTCATCATCCTTGGTCATTAGGGAAATGCAAATCAAAACAACCCTGAGATTCCATCTCACACCAGTCAGAATGGCTAAGATCAAAAACACAGGAGACAGCAGTTGTTGGCGAGGATGTGGAGAAAGAGGATCATTCTTCCACTGCTGGTGGGATTGCAAGCTGGTACAACCACTCTGGAAAGCAGTCTAGCTGTTCCTCAGAAAACTGGGCATGACACTCCCGGAGGATCCAGCTATACCACTCCTGGGCTTATATCCAGAGGCTTTATCTGCATGCAATAAGGACACATGCTCCACTATGTTCGTAGCAGCCTTATTTATAATAGCCAGAAGCTGGAAAGAACCCTCAATGGAGGAATAGATTCAGAAGATGTGGTATATTTACACAATGGAATACTACTCTGCAATTAAAAACAATGAGTTCACGAAATTCCTACGCAAATGGTCAGAACGTGAAAATATCATCCTTAGTGAGGTAACCCAATCACAAAAGAACACACATAGTATGCAGCCACTAATAAGGGGATATTAACCCAGAAACTCAGAATGCTCTAGACACAATACACATATCAATAGACTTCCAAGAAGATGGAAGGAGAGACCCCTGGTCCTGGAAAGACTGGATGTAGTGGAATGCCGAGAGAGAAGCGAGAGGGTGTTGAATGGGGAAAAGAAGGAGGGAAGGGGGTTTATGGGACTTTTGGGGAGGGAGGGAACGGGAAATGGGAAATGATTTTGAATGTAAATAAAAATATAAAAATTAAATAAATAAAAAAAATTTACAGGTGAATTTCTATTACTTTTTTCTTTAAATAAGGTTAGATCTATTGGCATGAAATCATGAAAATCAGAGTGAATTTCATAATCTTACACTATAATTATATAATGAATTGGAGAAATATATTTTAATTATAAGATAAATTTCAATGAATGATAATTAATGAAGGTTTACTATTAAATTCAATGTGTTAAAAAGTAATAAATGATGGTAGTGCATAGAAGTCTGAACTTATACACTGTAGAAAATTGCTTGGATGATTATTGTGATATCTGTCAACCATATTCTCTTCTAAACCTATTTGGGAAAACTTTGTCATATGACAATATCTTGATTTAGTTATGTAAAATTTGATTCCATAGAAAACATATTTCTTATTTTTGAAAGATCCACTGTCACCTTTCTTAGTGACATGATTGCTAATGCATTATTTTAAATGAAAGTTTTCTATTAAATTTAAGTTGACTATATTATAGGTGGGAAATTATTATAGTTGATTTCAAGCAAGTCATTATAAACATGTGATGTATATTCATAGCTTTCTTTCTCACTCATTTTGGGATTTATGAAATTTAGGGAGTCTTTTAACGACAATTCTGACCTATGGTATTCTGGACTTAGGAACTCAAGAGTACACAAATCTAGTCATATAAAAGACAGTGGCTAGGGACAGCCTTATTTCTATGAAAGCATTAGAAAGAGAATGAAGAGTTTGCTTCTTGATTTAAAATAGACTATCAGACATTTATAACTATACGACCTTATTTATATCCTAAAGTCATAGAATATATTTCCCATATAAACAATTCTTTTGAGCTACAAGGGACCACTTTGTTATTTTCTGCTTAATAGAAGATTGCTCTTCTACTCCAATAGTGTTAACACACATTTTTTTTTTTTGCATGGACATTTTCTCTTATGTTTTGAGATTAAAAAAAAAAACTACCTGTATTTATACCCACCCATGGAATGTATATGTTGATTCACAATCCCCTTCAAGGTGATATCTTATCTGAGATTAAATTTGAAAACTCCCATGCTTCTTAATATTACGTGGCTGATAACCAAACCTTTACCCACCATAACTATTAGGGAAAGTTAAGAGTCAAGCAATATTTAAGCATTATGAAAGATAAATAATACACATGTATGTATTGAATCTCTACATCATCCCTACAGTTTGAATTGATTATATTAATAATATTTTGCTAAATTTCAAATATGTCATCTAACATGCCTGAATGTAGATATCTTGTATTTGAACCCAAAGTACTTATTCTACCCTATCATTCTATATATGGAGTCAATTTGGATAAATTTACTAAAAATCGTGTGCTGCTACATTTGTAGTTCACTTATATCAAATTATATTTCAGTTTTATACTGGATAGAAGATTGAATTGTCTTTATTTCATATACATACATACAAATATAAATATTTAGATATACCCATAAGTATATTATACATATGTATATGTATATTATCCACTATAATTATGAAGTCACATTTGCTTAATGTGTAGGATTATTTTTATATTTTCCATCTCTATTTAAGAGAAACAATACTTGCAACTATAACTTCAATAAAGTACAGAACTCAATAGAAATATACTGAGTTCTAAGAGCTTAAATAGAACATAGAAGAATAGTTAATGGACAAAATCATGGCATCTTCCACAAAAGAAAAAAGAATTACGTTCAATTTTTTGTACATGGTTAAGTTGAACCTAGAGTTGCATTAATTTGGCAATTTGTAAAATAGAATTTATTTTCTTCTTTCAAAATAATACACAGTATATCAAACATATTAATGATCCACAAGGTTTCTGGATGCACCTTTTATCTATACTTTTGTCTTTCTTTAAAAAAATCTCTTCACTCTAATTTGTTCTACCTGAATGCGCTTGAGTGACCTGCACTATAGAATTGTCTACATTCTTGTCACAATATTAAAGAACACTAGTTTCTACTCTCATATAAAAAATTAAAAGAGCTCCTCTGGTAATGATATGAGTTCAAGTCAATTTCACTCATGTGATGATAATCAGTCAGACCCAATCATGAACCCTTCATGAGCATGCTGTCACAGCAATGAATTCATACAGCTGTCATGATGTAGCTGAATATCACTGTTTCTTTAAAGGCCTTTCATTCCTTTGACTCTTATGAAGTTTCCACACTCTCTTCTTCTCTTCTTTAAATGTCATCCATTTTATGGTGCAGTATATTTTTAAGTTTACAGCCAAAGAAAACTTTGATACATGTATGTATGTATGTATGTATGTATGTATTCATGCCTGTTTATTGCAAAGTAGGTTTAACAGTATATCCAATAATACATAATAAAAGTCATTCACTCATGAAGAAAAAATACAAATGTACTTCTATGTAATAAGCATATTTTTTAATATACTACTCAAAGAATTGCTAAACCCTTCAAATGTGTTGCTCATAGAAAGTTGGAAAATAAGCTAGTATTATCTTGAAATTAGAGAGATACTAATTCGACATTATTAATGAAATAAAATTCAAAAAATGGTGGTAATTACAACTTCTAAGAAACACTCGTATATGTTGATAATGTGACACATAAAAATAAGCATATAAATATTTTATAATTAACATAAAATTTACCAAATTCTAATAGAGTATAATGAAACTTTTTTCTAAGATATTCTTACTCTTCACTAATTCTCTATTTAAAAATAGATGATTGACACCAAATGTTATGCATAGATTTCCCTGGGAGCATTTTGAGCATTTAAGAATTTCATAGCATTTATTCAATACACTCCAGTAGAGATTAAAAAGAATTTGAAAATACAAGGAATTTTGAGGAGATAAGTAAATTTAGGAATCATATATGAAAACAGCATTATCTGAAAACTATCACAAATGAAAACATTCTTTTTTCTTCTTTCTATATAGATTTCAGATGTCAAATTCATAATTTATAAAGGTAATTTTTAAGGTGACTTAAGGGCCCAAGTAGATTTATGCTATGTATCTTAGTATTCTACTTACTTTCAAGAAAGTTACAGTAATATATGTGTGTGTATGTATGAGTGTATACATACATATGTATGCATATGTATGTATATATTATGTATATGTTTATATTGTGCATATATATAGGCATAATAAATATATACATATATATGTGTGTGTATGTGTGAGTATAAATATACATATATATATACATACATATATGTACACAATATGTATATATATGTATATATTATGTATATGTTTATATTGTTCATATATATAGGCATAATATACATATATATATATATATATATCTATATCTATCTATATATATATATATATAAACAGCACCAAATAAAATCAGTGGTAGTAAAGTATAAAAGTATAAAAGTAGAGATAGAGGGTGCATTAAGTTTGTAGTGAAAACTGATACATAGGAAGGAGTGTGGTAGTTGAGAGGGATTAGATAAAATCCTTTAATATTCCAGCACAAAATATTAAAAAAAAATCAATGAAAAAAATAGTCAGTCTAAATACAGAATTATTCACAAGAGTTGGCATAATACTTTTTTTCCGTGAGAAAACAAGGGCTGGTGACTTCTGTGTCTGTCCCCAGTAAGCATGAAGTTAGTAATGTCGCAGTAAGGACTCATGGTTACCTTCTTTTCTGACCAGATGTAGATCATTGTGTGAAGTGTCCAGAAAGTCATTATGCAAATACAGAGAAGAACCACTGCCTCCAGAAAGCTCAAAGCTTTCTGGCCTATGATGACCCCTTGGGAATGGCTCTCAGCAGCATAGCCCTGTTATTGTCTACAGTTACAGCAATTGTTATTGGTGTATTTGTAAAACACAGACACACTCCCATAGTCAAGGCCAATAATCGAGCTCTCAGTTACACTTTGCTCATCACACTCACCTTCTGTTTCCTCTGCTCTTTGAACTTCATTGGCCAGCCCAACACAGCCACTTGCATTCTGCAGCAGACAACATTTGCAGTTGCATTCACTGTGGCTCTTGCCACTGTGTTGGCCAAAGCTATTACGGTGGTTATTGCTTTCAAGGCCACTTTTCCAGGGAGAATCGTGAGGTGGCTAATGGTATCAAGGGCTCCCAATTACATCATTCCTATCTGCATACTGATTCAACTTGTTCTTTGTGGACTATGGATGGCAACTTCTCCTCCATTTATTGACCAAGATTTCCAGGCTGAACATGGACACATCCTAATTTTTTGCAACAAGGGATCATCTGTTGCCTTCTACTGTGTTCTGGGATACCTCTGCTCCTTGGCACTTGGGGGTTACACCATGGCCTTCTTATCTAGAAATCTGCCTGATACATTCAATGAATCTAAATTTCTGTCATTCAGCTTGCTGGTGTTCTTTTGCGTCTGGATCACCTTCCTCCCTGTCTACCACAGCACTAAGGGGAAAATTATGTTGGCTATGGAAGTCTTCTCTATCTTGGCTTCCAGCACAGCACTCCTTGGCTTCATATTTGCCCCTAAGTGCTGCATCATCTTGTTGAGACCAGAAAAAAACTCCTTTCAGCATATTAGGAACAAAACACATTCTAAAAGAAATAAATATCAGAAACCATAACTCAAAAACAAATTTAGCTTTTATAATAACATCTTAATACAAGATTTGAATTCATGACCTATACCATCCTAAACATGTATAACAGATTTATCATGTGGTATTGATTTTATCAGAATTTGTGTCTTTATTCAGTTGTATTAAAGTGATTCTAGTATTGCACCAGGTGTTTTCTTATGTTTGAAAATTATAATATACTTTTTGCATGATTACTTTTTAAGTATAAACACAGGTTCTCTGGAATCTTCTTTGCAGAACAAGACATTTAGAAATTACATACATCTCCTCTGTGGTGTCTCAATTGTTCTGAATTTCAAAATTGGTGGAACCACACCAGTATCATTTTAGCATCCTTTTTTGTTGTGAACAGTTTATTTTCATGTTACTAGTTTAGTTTGCTTATTAGCTTGAGAAATATTCATTCCTTTTCCTGAATTAGTAACATATTTTTTATTTTAAAAGTGCATTCTAATATAATTTCTTCATGTCCTTTAATAAAACAAATTAAAAATTTAATTGTTTTACAAGCACATTACAATGTTATTATATATTCAATTATCAGTACACCAGTTTTTAAATGAATAACATGATATTTTTGAAACTTTTAAGACACTTACTGACATTATTTTGCTTCATGTTTATGATTTTATATAGAAAAACATCAGATAATGTGCTGAAAAATAACCTAGTATGTAGAAGTATTTTCAACTGGATTTTACTACTCATAGTCAAATGTCAGTCAACTCAAAAAATTATTTTACAGTGAAGTATACAGCCCCTATTCATAGTATGACAAAATATATCTCATATCTTTCTGTTTGAAGCCTAGTTGACTCAACTTACTTTTGTTCTTTCTACATACATCTTTCATTTTCTCTGTTCTAATTCAACACTTTTCCAAAAATTGATATACTTTCCTCAATTAAAACACTAAATTTGATACAACTTTCAATTTTATTAGTACCCATTTTCCTGCCATCATTATTGTGTAAAAAGCTGTACAGTTACTACACTGTCACTCTTTCCCTTCCCATTATATCCTAGGATATAGGCTTTCAAAAATGGGATTGGTAACTACAACTGGATATAAAATCAGATTAACAAGGTTGAAATCTTGTCTCTATTAAAAATCCATCCATGATGTCCAAGGGCTAGAGAAACATTCAGTCATGGAGGAAATTGTAGAGCCTCCATTTTCCTAAAATATTGTAATCCCTAAACATTCTTAATAAATGTGCTTATACTCACACACACACAATTTACTTCTATATACCAAGGAACAATTGTTTTCTTTTTTTTTTTCTTTTTTGCAAAAGACTTGTGATTCAAGAAAGTCATCACAATCAAATGCGGAATTGTGAAGCTCAGTCTAAACTCATAGAAGTACAACATACACCCACACATAAGGGTCTTCATTGATGAAGAGGGACAGAAAGTTTTAAAACCCAAAGAATCAGGTAAATTCTTGACTAGTTGTATCTCCGGAACATAAGCAGCAATGTATAAAGATATTTAAAGCGTCACCAGCACGATGGGTAAAAATGACCTGAACAGAATTACAGACAGCTATGAAATTCTGAGAAAATAATAAATAGAGATCTCCAGAAAATAGCACATTAATTGGTTAACCAATGCAAACTTGTCAGTTCTAAATACAGATACAAAGATGAAATTATGAAGACAGAAGAGGGTATACATATATATGCAGATACACATAAATATACATGTATATATATGCATATATCTATATCTTTGCCTTCACCTATACCTATATTGTTATATACTCCTCAATATATATATATATACATATATAATATATTATATAATATGTAATATACTACATACATATATAATATATATGTATCATATTTATATATGTGTGATATTATACATGAGAAATTCATGTAGCATTTCTATATAACAATTAGTAATGAAAAACAGGGTTGAACTTGAAAGAGAGCTAGAAAGGTATATGACAAAGTGTGAAAAGAGAAAAAGCAGAAATGAAAGCAATATATTATATTTTCATTAATCAATGCTATATTATTAATTGAAATGTCAAGTTGCTGTATTTGTTCTATGTTTTTAATGTTTGCTGCTAACTCTGGTAAGTAATTGTACATATTTTTGTATGTTTTCCTGAAAGTTGTATCAATCACATTTTTAAAAGTAAATATTCTTGATGGAAGGAGAGATCTCTGGTCCTGAAAAGACTGGATGTAGGGGAATACCAGGACAGAGAAGTGAGTGGGTGTTGAATGGGTAACAGGGGGAGGAAAGGGGGCTTGCGGAACTTTCAGGGAGGGAGGAAACGGGAAAGGGGAAATCATTTGGAATGTAAATAGAAAAAATATAGAAAATTAAAAAAGTAAGTATTTCTTTTTAAATAAACACCAAGGGATAGATTGATTTCTAAATGAATTACCAATAATGCATGGAAATATATCATTTAATTCTTCATTTATATCTAATAGTAAAAAGCAAGACTAAAATTGCTTGTAGTATAGATATGAAAGTATTCCAGTTCATATTCTACGAATGTCATATAGATTTTCACATGAGCATCTGTAAGGAAATTATTTGAGGACAGTTAAAACAGGAATTAAAAAAATACAAAATCTATGTTTCAAAAAAGAAAGAACTAGGAAAGTACAAAAATATTGTTGTCAAATTCCTGTCTTTGACGGGACATTAGTAACATCTACTACTTTTTTCTGAGGCTCCAGTGATAACCTAAAGCTAGTAATCACTAAAAAATTTTCTAGGCAACTGAGGAGTTTATTGAACTCTTAATGAATGTATATTCATTTTAATTTACAGGAGTGTGGGCACTCATCACACCCAAGTGTTGTCTCTGAAAAGCCTTACTCAGCAGGGAGAAGAGAATCTCCTTAAACTACAGAGGAGTCCATCCTCTACTTCCCCAATAAACTCCCCTCTTTTCTTTCCCAGGGAATAGAAAGGTTGGTATTTGATAAGGAGTACTTCATACTCAGGTTGGAAGATATATTGTCAACAATTTCAACTTGGGTATGTTTGACAAGGGAGCACAGCTACATTCCCAAAATGGCAGTTGCTTGACTCTGAGGTCAGTTAGTCAGAGTCAGTACAGGTGTATAGACATATTGAAACTAAAATTGATACAAGCAAGTTTTCTTTCCAAGAACTATTTACCATATTCCTAATTTCTATTATTTTCTGAAAGAATTAGCATCACAATATAACCTCTTTCAATGTCTGCATCCCATTTTTATGCTAAATGAGAGGAAATGAAATCTCCCATTATAGACAAAGTAATACACTACCAGACTTCTGAAAAGTAGAATAAGATGTAAAATGAGGGGGCTGAAAAAGTGATAGAATGTTACTAGAATAGTACAGTGGAGGAGAGGAAGGCAAGGTGAGCTCAATGAGTAACAGTTATTGATTAATATAAGATTATCAATCCCAGCAAGGAGATACTATGGAGGTTATTTAATTAATTCAAAATGATTGAGCTCATTCATAAAGAAGTGGAAGTACTTTATAACTAAGGATGATGGATATGGAAATTGTTCTTAAAAATAAAATGAGTGATCATTTGGATCACATTAGGATATCTCATCTCCCTTGAAGAGAATACATTTTGCTGAACAGAAAATAAAAACAGGCAATGCTAAGGATTGCTTTTCCTTATAACCACACACGTTCAATATGTTTGAGTCTATATCAGGGAAGTACATTTGGAAGTGTTTACAATACAATTGGTTCTTTGGATTTGGTTTGATTACTCATGTGACATTGAACAACTTTACAGATAAGTTAAGTAATATAGATGGATTAAGACGAGCCACTTACTTCTCACTGGGAAGAAGACATACCATAAACATCATGACAGGTGATGGGACTGCATACCTACAAATTTATGAGAGTGACTCTCAGTAAGATTACTAGTAATGAGGAACACAGGACCTGAACTTGCCATCATCTGTAACGAGGCAAGGCTTCAAGTGGTAAGACTTGGACATTAATCCAGCCATAAAACTTTTGACCTACAGTACCCATTAGAGCTATCAGTCACAGTAGATGAAAATATTACAGTATATACATTAATTTAAGCAATATCTTCCTATCTTGCTGCATGTGCATAAAGTGTTAAAAGTTAAGCTTACTCCTGAAAAAGTTAAATCATACTTAAGAAGACTGAATGAATAAATAATCCAAAAAAGTAAATCAAAAGAAGGGAAAAATTTCAATCCCTAATAACAAGTAACTGAAATTATTTACTGAACTTGTTTCATTGATAATTCTCAATATTCATGCTCCCAAATAACTTAATAATTAAATACACAGACTGAAGGCAAGAATAGAAAATGAGATCTACCTTTCTTCTGTATCTATATATAACTCATCACAACCAGCTATAAGCATCACTTCATTACAAATAGAATTTCAAATTAAGAGATCAAAGAAGCAAACACTTGTGGCTTCAAATCAAAACAAATCAAAAGGGAAAGGATAGGGCACATCATATTCATCAAAGAAACAATTTCCTAAGTTCTTAACATTTATTCACTGTACAAATAACAACAATTTTCTAGTTTCCATAACGGTAAACATTTGAAATTCTTAGGACAATAATCTTTATAACAAGTTTTACCTAAATTAAACCCATTTCAAATTATTCTCTGTGTCTATCAGCTGAGTGCATTAACAACACTTCAAGAGTTTTCCAGTTCTTGTTAGATTCTGGTAAAATGGCAGAACTTACACATCTGTAGGAAACTGTTAGAGAATCTGAAGATCATGTTTACTTTGTCTGTTTTTCTCTTTTTCTCTTCCCTTTCTCCCACCCTAGCCCTCTTTCTGCCTTCTTCCATTCTCTGTTTCTATTTCTCTGTCTGACTCTGTTCCCTGACTCATTCTCTCTGTTGCTCTTTCTCTCTCTGTCTCTTTCTCTCTGTCTCTCTCTGTTTCTCTGTCTCTGTCTCTTCTCTCTCTCTCTCTCTCTCTCTCTCTCTCTCTCTCTCTCTCTCTGTCTCTCTCTCTCCTCTCTCTCTCTCTCTGACTTTCTCTATCATTTGTAATTCATTGGAATATGCATATTCTGCAAGTGAGAAAGCATCACATGGAGTCCTAGCAGGTCTAAAAGTATTGAAATGAAAGTAGTTAGCTAAATGGGATGAGTTGAACAGAGATTGAAACCAATTACTTTCTCGTTGGTAGTTTAAGTATATGTTTTTAACATCATGTACCCTGGATAAGGTACACAGGTTTGTTATGTATGGTGGGCAATAAGGCTTCTTTGCCTCTGTCTCTGTCATGATACCAAGAAATCAAATCTCTTCCAAATACATTATTGTAGAGAGAATCTCTAATGTACTGTGTAGAAGTGATAACTGTCAATAAAAAACTGATGGCCACTTAATTGAAGCAGGAAATTGAAGTCAGAGAGGGACTTGAATTCAAGGAGTTAGAGGTGAGATTCACTCCAAACTCTGAGGAAGTTCGATACCTGTAGCTAAGGGAGTGGACCAATTCCCTGACAGACACTGACTAGAATAAATGTTTGATTCTAGTTAGGAGGTAGCCAGTGCATGAGAATAAGGTCAAGGCCTAGGTATTTATTCAAAAATAATTAAGTCCTAGAGTCATTATTCAGGAACTGTCGCATGAGTGGAAAAGCACAAGATTACACAGCCAAGAAGACAGAAAAGGAACAACCATAGAGTAACAGAGGCCACTAGCAGATATGTCCAATACAGAACTATCTTGAACCAAAATGCTTGCACTTGATTCATTGAATGATTACTTTGATCTGACTTGATACCTAATGAAAAAATCTGTTTTGTCTATAACTTAGCTGCCACATAGTTGGTCACTAATGCAGCTTGATATTTGAAGCACAAGGAGACACTTAGCAAATTTCTGTAAAATAAACAGACTCCAACCATAACCTTTCATAATGACAACACATTTGGGTCCAAAGCAAAGTCTGGTCCTAAGATTATCTAAATAAGTATCTGCACCTAGAGCTGCTACTACATGAACTCTTAAGAATCCAAAGCCGAACCCTCAATGACACACACCTTTTGAAAAGAAGATACATTCTAATATTTCTAATCCCTTCAAAGTATCCAGTCCCTTGCTTATATGGAAATATTTTATGGAAACCACGATAAAGATTATGTTAGTTTTGTTGGATGTAATTTACCATTAGTTATTATTAGCATCTATATCTAGCCACTGTCAATCATGGGTTTGTTCACTTCAGTATTAATTATTATTAACAACCCTCAGGTAGTACTGACAAGGATGTGGAGAAAGAGGAACACTCCTCAACTGCTGGTGGGAGTGCAAGCTGGTACAACCTCTCTGGAAATCAGTTTGGCGATTCTTCAGAAAATTGGACATAGTACTATCTGAGGACCCAGAAATACAACTCCTGGGCATATACTCAGAAGATGCTTCAACATGTAATAAGGAAACATACTCTACTATGTTCGTAGCAGGCATATTTATAATATCCAGAAGCTGGAAAGGACCCAGATATCCCTCAGCAGAGGAATGGACACAGAAAATGTGATACATTTACACAATGGAATACTACTCAGCTATTAAAAACAATGAATTCATGAAATTCTTAGGCAAATAGATGGAACTAGAAAATATCATCCTGAATGAGGTAACCCAATCACAAAAGAACATGCATGGTATGCACTCACTGATAAGTGAATATTAGCTCAGAATCTCGGAATACCGAAGATACAATTCACAAACCAAATGAAACTCAAGAATGAAGATCAAAGTATGGATAATTTGGTTCTTCTTAGAAGTGGGAAAAAATATCCATGGGAGAAGGTACATATACAAAGTGTGGAGCAGAGACTGAAGGAAAGACCATCCAGAGAGTACTCCCCCTGGAGATCCATTCCATATGCAGTCAACAAACCCAGACACTCTTGTGGTGCAAACAAGTGCTTGCTGACAGGAGCCTGATATAGCTGTCTCCCAAGAAGCTCTGCCAGTATCTGTCAAATACTGAGGTGAATGCTCTCAACCAACCATTGGACTGAGCACAAGGTTCCCTATGGAGTAGCTAGAGAAAAGACTGAAGTAGCTGAAGGAGCTTGCAGTCCCATAGGAGGAACAACAATATGAACCAACCAGTACCCCCCAGAGCTCCCAAGGAGTTAACCACCAACCAAAGTGTACTCATGGAGGGACCCATGGCTCCAGCTGCATATGTAACAGAGGATGGGCTTTTTGGACATCAAAGGTAGAAGAGGCCCTTGTTCCTGAGAAAGCTTGATGCCTCAATATAGGGGAATACCAGTACAGGGAAGCAGGAGTGGGTGGATTGGTGAGCAGGTGGCAGTGGGTTGAGATAGTGTGTTTTCAGAGAGGAAACCAGGAAACGCGATAACACTGGAAATATAACTAAAGAAAATATCAATAAAAAAAGAGGGAAAAAAACCAACCCTCAAGTCAGTTATTTGACTTTGTTTATATTTACATGAATATATATTTATATTTCTGTTATCATTAGATGAGAGTTGATACAAAGGAGTTTAAGAGGCAGCAGAGTTCAGAGACATTTTAGTGGAGTTAGAGGCAGAGAGCTGATATAAATTATAGTCTATTGAGTACAGAAGATCAGATGTGTAGATAAGATATTGAACAATCCTTATTGAAAGGGTCATGTGACCAGCAAAGGCAAAGGACTGGTCCTCAGTGGGTGGATTAATATAATATATATATATATATATATATATATATATATATATATATATTTGAGTAGAAATTTGAGAATTCTGTGTTAACTAGTTAAGACTATGTTGTAATGATGAACCACTGACATATATGTAAAGGATTGATAAGTCCATTTCCCATGTGAAATTTTAGTTTTTATCCATGATATTTAATTTTGATGTTGCACACTTCATTGTTATATGGTGTTTTTCTCAAGGTGATATAGTCGTGCACTATGTGCTACTAATATACTTTGATAAGTTTTTTGGTTCCTTATTACTTGTAGGATTTTCAATCATTCCTTTATGTCTGTGGTCTCTACATTTTGTTTTGTTTTGTTTTATTCTCATTTCATTTCTCTTTTTTACCATGAATAAGGTCTGTTATTTGATACTAACACACATGTTTTACTGTGGAGGACAGGACTCCTGTTCAAGAGCTTTGTGTGCAGATTCAGGGAAAGCCTAGACCCATGAAATTCTCACATTCTTGAAAAAGTACTGGGAAAAAGTGACCTATTTACACTTATACCAAGTGAAATTATTCCCCATTCACTCTTTGTTTCAAATATCACAAATGGTGGAAATTTCAACTGTAGAAATTTGAAAAGTGACATTTGAATGTTCTAAATATTCAAGTTTTCTAAGATACTGTAGAGGAGTCCACTTGTCTCTGAACATTCTAAAGCTTTTCTAGTTGAAAGTTCAAATTCTACAAAAATCGTCCCCAAAGTAAATAGTCATGTCTTTTAGAGCAATACCTTATTACTGTTATCAATTACTGTCTTAGTTTTAAGTCTTAGACATGTGATAAAACTAATGATATAAAGTTGGTTGGGAATGATAGAATTCATTTCAGCCAACAACTCTCTGGTTACCCTCCATTATTGCATGAAATCAGAATAAAAACTCAATCAGGTCAGGAACCTGGAGGCATGAGCTGATTCAGGCAACAAGGAGGATGGCTTCTCAGTGGCTTGCATTCATGGTTTGCTCACCCTTCTTTATTAAAGTATTCCAGATCAAGAGATTAAGGGTCACACCAACCACAGTAATCTTGTTCATTGACATAAATTATCAATCAAAAATATGTACTACAGACTTAATCCCCATGTAATCAGCTGGGGTACATTTTTCAATTGAGGTTCCCTTTTTTAAAATTTCTTCAGCAAGTACGAAATTGATATCAATCTGTCTAGTACAACCTGCATTTCTTAAAGACAAGGGTGCTTACTTTTCTGGTTTGTTAGGTTGGTACTCTGAAGATAAATGTGGAAACATTTCTTATTTTGAAGATAATTTTTAATAATTTGAAAAGCATTTCTCTGAAATAAACATTGAAGAAGATTTTGGGGGAGAGTGTGGAAAGGTGATGATACACTATTTCCATTTAGGAATGAGTTTCACTAGAAAAAAGCAGGTCAAGACCATGAGATTTTTCATCAGGACTGAAAGTGTGTATCATTAAAAAGCATGGGTCCTTTATTTCAAAACCAATAGCAGTGGAACATGACAGACATAGGACTACTTCCTTAAAAAAACAAGAAAGAAGATTTATTAAGGAAGAGAGCACAGAACAACAGGTAAAAATAAAAGTGCCACTGTGGACAGGGTGATGTAATACAGTGGAAAAGACCAGAGCAGAGTTATGAGAAACCTCCCAAAGGACAAACCCTTCTAATTTTACATTTTTAATAGCTAGTGGGGAAAAATTAGTAAAGTTTTTACTTCAGTATTTGAATTTTACTTCAGTATTTGAACTTTAATAGGGACCATGGCAGGGCAAAATTAAAAGTAGCAAAGATGTCACATATTACTTTTTTTTTTCTTACAGGGAGAGCTATGAGAGGTGATATAGTGATAATTTCAAGATTGTATGAAATGGCATCTTACAAAGACAGGTGCTTCTTTTGGGTATATGCCCAGTAGTGGTAGAGCTGGGTCCTCAGGTAGTAAGTACTATGTCCACATGCTCCACTATGTCTATATCCACCTTATTTATAATAGCCAGAAGGTGTAAAGAACTCAGATGACCTTCAATAGAGGAATGGATATAGAAAATGTGATACGCTTACACAATGGAGTACTACTCAGCTATTAAAATATAACTGCATGAAATTCTTAGGCAAATACATGGAACTAGAAAATATCCTGAGTGAGATCACAAAAGAACACACATGGTATGCACTCGTTGATAAGTGGTTATTGGTCCAAAAAGCTCGGAATATACAAGATACAATTCACAGACCATATTAAGCACTAAAGAAGGAAGACCAAAATGTGGATGCTTCAGTCCTTCTTAGAAGGGGAAACAAAATACTACTGGAGTTAGAGGGTTGGAGAGACTTGGGAGGAAAAGAGAAGCGGTGGAGAAAGGGGGCAGGTTCAGGTATGAGAGGAGACAGGATGATATACAGAGGTTCAGGAGTTTGAACAGAGGTGTATAGCAATGGGAGATGAGGAACCAGGGGTAGCCACCAGCAAATCCCAGATGCCAAGAAAGAAAGAGTCTCCCAGGACCTAATAGGGTCCTGAAAATACCCAAAAAGGGGAGAGAGAACCGGTAGAGACCATATCCAAAGGTTAGGCAAGGCCCCCAGTTGGGGCGTGGAGTAACCCACTCATCTCCAAATTCTTAACCCAGAATGGCTCCTATCTGAAATAAATAGGAGGACAAAGTGTGGAGCAGAAACAGAAAGAAAGGACATCCGGTGATCCATCTCATAAACAGACCCCAAACCCAGATACTATTGCAGATGCCAAGAACTGTTTGCTGACAGGAGCCTACTATAGCTATCTCCAGAGAGGCTCTACCAGAGCCTGACCAATGGAAGTGTAGATGCTTGCAGCCAACCATTGGATTTAGCACAGAGTCCTCAATGGAGGAGTTAGAGAAAGGACTGACGGAACTGAAGGGGTTTGCCACCCCATAGGAATAACAACACTATCAACCAACCAGATTCCCCTGAGCTCCCAGAGACTAAACCACCAACCAAAGAGTACAAATGGAGGGACCAATGGCTCCAGCAGCATATGTAGCAGAGAATGTCATTGTCTGGTATCAATAGGAGAAGTCCTTCATCCTGTGGAGGCTCGATTCCTCAGTGTAGAGAAATGCCAGGGCATCGAGGTCGGAGTGGGTGGATAAGAAGGGGAGCATCTTCATAGAAACATGGGGGAGGAGGGGATAGGGTGTTTCAGAGAGGAAATTGGGAAAGGGGCTAACATTTTAAATGTAACTACAATTAAAAAATTAAATTAAAAAATAAAAATAAAGACAGGTGCTTTAAAAGATAAAGCTCATCCTATTATATTTCGGATGTAAAGAAGATTAAGTATACTGTATTGAAGGTTCATTAGCAATTTTGAGAATCTCTGACAAATTTTATAGTCTTCATAGGTTGCTTCATAATGAAATGTGGATGTTTGCCCTAGAGATAACATTGTTTAAAAATATATCTTTATAACTCAGTAACTGGCGAATATGGAAGTAAGTCTAAAAATGACTTAATTTATTCCTCTTGTAAAGAGGAGGAAATTTTGCACAGTGTTTTACAGTATCATCTTAATAGTTGAGGCAGAAACCATATCCACAGTCAATCGTAGATGCATATTCACTAATTTATTTTCTTTCACTTTTATTGTTTAATTAATTAATCAATTAAATAATTATATCTCAAATATTGGCCCCTGCTGGTCCCACCTCGCAGGGTTTTTCCTCCCATCCCCTCTTCCCTTCAACTCTGAGAGTTGCAGTACCCTGCTAATATCCCCCTACCCTGATGTATCAAGTCTGTGCAGGATTAGGAGCCGCGTCTTTCACTGAATCTAGAGGTGGCAAACCTCTGCTAGAGATTTGTCAAAAATCTCTGAACAGCCTACATATAATCTTTGGATGGTGATTCCATCTCTGGGAGCTCCATGGGGCCCAGGATAATTGACACCTTTGATCATCCTGTGGGGTTGTCATGTCCTTGAGCATATTCAATTCTTCCCCTCCTTCAAAGGGATCACTAAACATCTTCCAATGTTTATCTGTGGGTATCTGCATTAGTCTCAATGTGCTGTTGTGTAGAGCCTCTCAGAGGGCTGCTATGCTAGTCTCTTGTCTGAAAGCACAGCACAGTATCATTAACAGTGTGAGGGATTCATGTTTGCCCATGGGATAGATCTCAAAATGGTCTGGTAACTGGTCAAACATTCCTTCAGTCTTTGTCCCAGCATTTACCTGCAAAGCTGCTGTTCTGTCCTATTGACAGTTTCCTTTGCCTTATCAAAGCTCTTCAGATTCATGAGATCTCATTTATTAATTTCTGACCTCACTGAACATGCCATTGCTTTTCTGTTCAGGAAATTTTCTCCTGTGTCAATGTGTTCAAGGCTGTCTCCCACTTTCTCTTTGATTAGTTTAAGTTTGTCTTCATTTATGTTGATTTGTGATCCATTTGGATATGAGTTTTATACTGGGTAATAAATATAGATCTATTTGCATTCTTCTACATGCCAACATCCAGTAAGACCAGCACCATTTGTTGAAGATGTTGTCTTTGTTCCATTGTATAATTTTGTTTTCCTAGTTAAAAACTCAAATATCTGTAGGTACGTGGGTTTATTTCTGTACCTTTGATTTGATTCCATTGTTCCACCTATCTTTTTTTATACTAATAAAATGCAGTATTTATCACTATTGCTATGTAGTACAGCTGTAATTCAGGGATAGTGGTACCTCCAGGAGTTCTTTACTCTTCAGGATCATTTTGACTATCTTGGACTTTTCGTTTTCCAAACAAAGTTAACAATTGTTCTTTTGAGACCTGTGAAGAACTGTGTCAGAATTTTGATGGAGATGGCATTGTATCTAGAGACTGCTCTTGGTAAGATGACTATTTTTACTATTTTAATTCTGTCTCCGTGTCTTTCTTCTTAAATACATTTGAGTAACAGTTTCATACTATTTTCTTTTCCTCTTGTTCTGTGTCTGTATCTACATTGAATAGATTGTTTTCATAATCTATCATTTTGCACACCATAGCATTTTTGTTCAAATTGTTATTTTATTCTATATTTCAAATTAAATTTAATTAATTAATTAATTATATGAGTAGCTGTCTTCAGACACACCAGAAGAGGGTATCAGACCTGTTATAGATGGTTGTGAGCCACCATGTGTGTGCTGGAATTTGAACTCAGGACCTTTGGAACCGCAGTCAATGCTCTTAACCACTGAGCCATCTACCTAATCCATTCTAGAAAGCCTTAATCAACATTAGAGCAAGGCAGAGATCTCCTGTCTACAACATTATTAAAATCTAGTTGCCTATCAATAACCCCTTTATTACTTATTATATTTCATGTAGGATACTCTTAACTCCAATTGATCAGCTATTAGGGTCATCTTTTCATGATTGACCTAACCCATGCTAATTTTTCTCTCTTCCTTCACCTTTTGTTTCTCTTATGGATACTCTCAACTCCCTCACGCCTGTCAGCCATAAAAGCCACGTATGTCTCTTTTGCCCTGCTATTGTCTATAAGCATATTTATTTGCCAATCATAAATAACTTGCCTCCTGCCCTTCACAACCCTCTCAGCCCCCCCCCCCCAACCGCATCTTTCTTACCCCTCTTGCCTCTGCTGCAGCTGCTTCTGTTCCACCAACTACATCTGGGCATAGGCACAATGCCTAAGTAAGAGTATCAAAATTAATCTTAAATTTTGTATAAATATACAAAAGTTTATACCAACAAAAACCGTAAAAGTTCTATCAATATACTATTTTCTGTATCAATTTAACAAATTATAACCTCAATTCTATAGGAAAATATAAAGATCTCTAACAATGTAAGATTATGGCTATAAAATACTTTTGTTTAAGAGTAGATTTAATAATCCAACCCTATTTGTCTAATTTCTTACAATATTACTGTATTCCTTTTTTCTTTTCTTTTCAAAACCCTTCCCTTTACCTAAGACTAGAGAAGGGAAAAGGGAATAAAAAAAAATCAATGAATCTAAGCTTCCTACTTTGTTTTATCCTAAGACAATAATTATTTGTAAGCTATCCTTTAAAATGACAGCATATCTATAATTTATAAAATAACCAAAAACATCTACCCCAACTTAAGGGATTGGACAATAGTCACTTTATAATTGCCTCCTCATGACTATGGGCAAAGAATCCCCATTTGGGACCAAAAACACATTGGAAAATTTGTTAAGTCTAAATAAAGCTAGCTGGAATCATTTATTGTGCAGTCTTTATGTTTTGAAAAAGTTTAGGACTTAACTGAAGTCTTGAGTAGAACAGTTTGAAAGATTGAATGAACTGAGGTCATCTGGGAATAGCAAATCTTTCTAAATCTGTTCTCTAGAAACAGCATCAGTTTAAACATCTGGCAGGGTGATGGATCAGCAGGTTATTCCAGCATTCCCAAGAGTGAATCTTTTCAGGTTGCACTCTTTTTTTTTTTAATTTTATTTTCTAAGTTTTTTTTTTATTTACAATCAAAACCATTTCCCCTTTCCCATTTCCTCCCTCCCCAAAAGTCCCATAAGTCTCCTTCCCTCCCTCTTTTCCCCATTCAACTCCCTCTCGCTTCTCTGTCCTGGCTTTCCCCTACATCCAGTCTTTCCAGGACCAGGGGTCTCTCCTTCCATCTTCTTAGAAATCTATTGATATGCGAATTGTGTCTAGGGTATTCCGAGATTCTGGGTTAATATCCCCTTATCAGTGACTGCCTACCATGTGTGTTCTTTTGTGATTTGGTTACCTCACTAAGGATGATATTTTCAAGTTCTGACCATTTGCCTAGGAATTTCGTGAATTCATTGTTTTTAATTGCAGAGTAGTATTCCATTGTGTAAATATACCACATCTTCTGAATCTATTCTTCCGTTGAGGGACATCTGGGTTCTTTCCAGCTTCTGGCTATTATAAATAAGGCTGCTATGAACATAGTGGAGCATGTGTCCTTATTGCATGCAGGGAAAGCCTCTGGGTATATGCCCAGGAGTGGTATAGCCGGATCCTCTGGGAGTGTCATGCCCAGTTTTCTGAGGAACCGCCAGACTCCTTTCCAGAGTGGTTGTACCAGCTTGCAATTCCACCAGCAGTGGAAGAGTGTTCCTATTTCTCCACATCCTTGGCAACACCTGTTGCCTCCTGTGCTTTTGTTCTTAGCCATTCTGACTGGTGTGAGGTGGAATCTCTGGGTTGTTTTGATTTGCATTTCCCTAATGACCAAGGATGATGAACATCTCTTTAGGTGCTTCTCAGCCATTCAATATTCCTCAGGTGAAAATTCTTTGTTTATTTCTGTACCCCCTTTTTTTAAATTTTATTTTATTTTTTAAGTTTTTTTTATTTACATTCAAAATCATTTCCCCTTTCCCATTTCCTCCCTCCCCGAAAGCCCCATAAGCCCCCTTCCCTCCCTCTTTTCCCCATTCAACCCCCTCTCGCTTCTCCATCCTGGTGTTCCCCTACATCCAGTCTTTCCAGGACCAGGGGTCTCTCCTTCCATCTTCTTAGAAATCTATTGATATGGGAATTGTGTCTAGGGTATTCCGAGATTCTGGGTTAATATCACCTTATCAGTGACTGCCTACCATGTGTGTTCTTTTGTGATTGGGCTACCTCACTAAGGATGATATTTTCAAGTTCTGACCATTTGCCTAGGATTTCGTGAATTCATTGTTTTTAATTGCAGAGTAGTATTCCATTGTGTAAATATACCACATCTTCTGAATCCATTCCTCCGTTGAGGGACATCTGGGTTCTTTCCAGCTTCTGGCTATTATGAATAAGGCTGCTATGAACATAGTGGAGCATGTGTCCTTATTGCATGCAGTTAAAGCCTCTGGGTATATGCCCAGGAGTAGTATAGCCAGATCCTCTGAGAGTGTCAAGCCCAGTTTTGTGAGGAACCGCCAGACTGCTATCCAGAGTGGTTGTACCAGCTTGCAATCCCACCAGCAGTGGAGGAGTGTTCCTCTTTCTCCACATCCTCACCAACAACTGCTGTCTCCTGTGTTTTTGATCTTAGCCATTCTGACTGGTGTGAGATGTAATCTCAGGGTTGTTTTGATTTGCATTTCCCTAATGACTAAGGATGATGAACATCTCTTTAGGTGCTTCTCAGCCATTAGATATTCTTCAGGTGAGAACTCTTTGTTTAGCTCTGTACCCCATTTTTTAATAGGGTTACTTGCCTCTCTGGAGTTTAACTTCTTGAGTTCTTTGTATATATTGGATATTAGCCCTCTGTTGGATGTAGGGTTGGTAAAGATCATTTCCCAGTTAGTTGGCTGCCGCTTTGTCTTTTTGACAGTGTCTTTTGCCTTGCAAAAACTTTGTAATTTAATGAGGTCCCATTTGTCTATTCTTGATCTTAGAGCATAAGCTATTGGAGTTCTATTCAGGAAATTCTCCCCTGTGCCCATATGTTCAAGGTTCTTCCCTAGTTTCCTTTCTATTAGTTTCAGTGTGTCTGGTTTTATGTTAAGGTCCTTGATCCACTTGGAATTGAGCTTATTGCAAGGAGATAAGAATGGGTCAATTTGCATTCTTCTGCATGTTGACCTCCAGTGGAGCCAGCACCATTTGTTGAAAAGGCTATCTTTTTTCCACTGGATGGTTTTAGCTCCTTTGTCAAAGATCGAGTGACCATAGGAGTATTCATTTCTGGGTCTTCAATGTTGTTTCATTGATCTACATGCCTGTCACTGTACAAAATACCACGCGGTTTTTAACACTATTGCTCTGTAGTACAGCTTGAGGTCCGGGATACTGATTCCCCCAGAGGTTCTTTTACTCTTGAGAATAGTTTTAGCTATTCTGGGTTTTCTGTTATTCCAGATGAATTTTTGAATTGCTCTTTCTAACGCTATGAAGAATTGAGTTGGGATTTTGATGGGGATTTCATTGAATCTGTATATTACTTTTGGCAAGATGGTCATTTTGACTATATTAATCCTGCCAATCCATGAGCATGGCAGATTTTTCCATCTTCTGAGGTCTTCTTCAATTTCTTTCTTCAGAGACTTGAAGTTCTTGTCATACAGATCTTTCACTTGTTTGGTTAGAGTCACGCCAAAATACTTTATATGGTTTGTGGCTATTGTGAAGGGTATCATTTCACTTACATCTTTCTCAGCCTGCTTATCCTTTGAGTATAGGAAGGCTACTGACTTGCTTGAGTTGATTTTATATCCGGCCAATTTGCTGAGGTCGTTTATCAGCTGTAGGAGTTCTCTGGTGGAGTTCTTTGGGTCGCTTAAGTATACCATCATATCGACTGCAAATAGTGATAGTTTGACTTCTTCCTTTCCAATTTGTATCCCTTTGACCTCTTTTTGTTGTCTAATTGCTCTAGCTAGAACTTCAAGTACTATATTGAAAAGATATGGAGAGAGAGGGCAGCCTTGTTTAGTCCCTGATTTTAGTGGGATTGCTTCAAGTTTCTCTCCACTTAGTTTGATGTTGGTTATGGGTTTGCTGTATGTTGTTTTACTATGTTTAGGTATGGGCCTTGCATTCCTGTTCTTTCCAATACCTTTAACATGAAAGGATGCTGAATTTTGTCAAATGCTTTTTCAGCATCTAATGAAATGGCCATGTGTTTTTTTTTTTTCTTTGAGTTTGTTTATGTAGTGGATTACATTGATGGATTTCCTTGTATTGAACCATCCCTGCATCCCAGGGATGTAACCTACTTGATCATGATGTATGATCATTTTGATATGTTCCTGGATTCTGTTGGCAAGAATTTTATTGAGTATTTTTGTATCTATATTTATAAGGGAAATTGGTCTGAAGTTTTCTTTCTTTGTTGGATGTTTGTGTGGTTTTGGTATCAGTGAAATTGTGGCTTCATAGAACGAGTTGGGTAATGCTCCTTTTGTTTCTATTTTGAAGAATAGCTCGAAGAGTGCTGGTGTTAGGTCTTCTTTGAAGATCTGATACAATTCCGCATTAAAACAATCTAGTCCTGAGCTTTTCTTGATTGGAAGACTTTCAATGACCTAATCTATATCTTTAGAGGTTATGGGACCAATTCCATAGTCTATCTGATCCTGATTAAACTTTGGTAGTTGGTATCTGTGTAGGAAATTGTCCATTTCCTCCAGATGTTCCAGTTGTGTTGAGTATAGTCTTTTGTAGTAGAATCTGATGACTTTTTGAATTTCCTCAGTTTTTGTTGTTATTTCTCCCTTTTCATTTCTGATTTTGTTAGTTTGGATACTGTCTCTGTGCCCTCTGGTTAGTCTGGCTAAAGATTTATCTATCTTGTTGATTTTCTCAAAGAACCAACTCCTGGTTTTGTTGATCCTTTTTGTTTCTACTTGGTTAATTTCAGTCCTGAGTTTGATGATTTCCTGCCTTCTGCTCCTCTTGTGTGTATTAGCGTCTTTCTGTTCTAAAGCTTTCAGGTGTGCTGTTAAGCTGCTGGTGTATGCTCTCTCCAGCTTCTTTTTGGCGGCACTCAGAGCTATGAGTTTTCCTCTTAGCACTGCTTTCACTGTGTCCCATAAATTTGGGTATGTTGTGCCTTCATTTTCATTAAACTCTAAAAAGGTTTGGATTTCTTTCCTTATTTCTTCATTGACCAAGGTTCATTGAGTAGAGTATTGTTCAGCTTCCATGTGTATGTGGGCTTTCTGTTGTTTTTGTTGCAGTTGAAGACCACCCTTATTCCATAGTGATCTGATAGGAGGCATGGAATTAGTTTGATTTTTTTTGTATCTGTTGAGATCTGTTTTGTGACCAATTATATGGTCAACTTTGGAGAAGGTACCATGAGGTGCTGAGAAGAAGGTATAGTCTTTTGATTTAGGATGAAATGTTCTATAGCTATCTATTAAATCCATTTGTTACAAAAATTCTGTTAGTTTTACTGTTTCTCTGTTTAGTTTGTGTTTCCCTGATCTGTCCATTAAGGAGAGTGGGGTGCTGAAGTCACCCACAATTATTGTGTGGGATACGATGGGTACTTTCAGCTTCAGTAAGGTTTCTTTTACGAATGATGGTGCCCTTGTATTTGGAACATAGATGTTCAGAATTGAGAGTTCTTCCTTGTAGATTTTTCCTTTGATGTGTATAAAGTGTCCTTCCATGTCTTTTTTGTTGACTTTTGGTTTAAAGTCAATTTTATCAGATATTAGAATGGCTACTCCAGCTTGTTTCCTGGGACCATTTGCTTGGAAAACTGTTTTCTAGCCCTTTACTCTGAGGTAGTGTTTGTCTTTGACACTGAGATGCGTTTCCTGTAAGCAGCAAAATGTTGGGTCTTGTTTAAGTATTCTGTCTGTTAGTCTATGTCTTTTTATTCGGGAATTGAGCCCATTGATGTTAAGACTGCAAATAGTGATAGTTTGACTTCTTCCTTTCCAATTTGTATCCCTTTGACCTCTTTTGTTGTCTAATTGCTCTAGCTAGAACTTCAAGTTCTATATTGAAAAGATATGGAGAGAGAGGGCAGCCTTGTCTAGTCCCTGATTTTAGTGGGATTGCTTCAAGTTTCTCTCCATTTAGATTGATGCTGGTTACTGGTTTGCTGTAAATTGCTTTTACTATGTTTAGATATGGGCCTCGAATTCCTGATCTTTCCAAGACCTTTAGCATGAAAGGATGCTGAATTTTGTCAAATGCTTCCTCAGCATCTAATGAGATGACCATGTGGTTTTTTTCTTTGAGATTGTTTATATAGTGGATTACATTGATGGATTTCCTTATATTGATCCATCCCTGCATCCCTGGGATGAAGCCTACTTGATCGTAGTGAATGATCGTTTTGATGTGTTCTTGGATTCGGTTGGCAAGAATTTTATTGCGTATTTTTGCATGGATATTCATAAGAGAGATTGGCCTGAGATTTTCTTTGTCGGATCTTTGTGTGATTTTGTTATTAGCTTAATTATGGCTTAAAAGAACGAGTTGTGTAGTGTTCCTTCTGTTTCTATTTTGTGGAATAGTTTGAAGAGTATTGGTGTTAGGTCTTCTTTGAAGGTCTGATAGAATTCTGCACTAAAACCATCTGGACCTGTGCTTTTTTTGGTTGGAAGACTTCCAATGACCACTTCTATTTCTTCAGGGGTTATAGGATAGTTTAGACGGTCTATTTGATCCTGATTTAATTTTGGTATTGGATATCTGTCAAGGAAATTGTCCATTTCCTCGAGATTTTCTAGTTGTTTTGAATACAGGTTTTTGTAGTAGGATCTGATAATTTTTTGAATTTCCTCAGTTTCTGTTGTTATCTCTCCCTTTTCGTTTCTGATTTTATTAATTTGGATACTGTCTCTTTGCCCTCTGGTTAGTCTGGCTAAGGGCTTATCTATCTTGATGATTTTCTCGAAGAACCAACTTCTCGTTTTGTTGATTCTTTGTATGGTTTTATTTGTTTCTACTTGATTGATTTCAGCCCTGAGTTTGATGATTTCCTACCTTCTACTCCTCTTTGGTGTATTTGCTTCTTTTAGTTCCAGGGCTTTCAGGTGTGTCATTAAATTGTTAGTGTATGCTGTCTCCTGTTTCTTTTTGGCAGCACTCAGGGCTATGAATTTTCCTCTTAGCACTGCTTTCATTATGTCCCATTAATTAGGGTATGTTGTTCCTTCATTTTAATTAAATTTCAAAAAGTCTTTGATTTCTTTCTTTATTTCCACCTTGACCAAGTTATCATTGAGTAGAGCATTGTTCAGCCTCCATGTGTATGTTTGTTTTCTTTTGTTTTTGTTGCCATTGAAGACCACCCTTATTCCATAGTGATCTGATAGGAGGCATGGGATTAGTTCTATCTTCTTATATCTGTTGAGGTCTCATTTGTGACCAATTATATGGTCGATTTTGGAGAAGGTACCATGAAGTGCTGAGAACAAGTTGTATTCTTTAGCTCTAGGATGAAATGTTCTATATATATCTGTCCTTTCCATTTGGTCAAAGGCTTCAATTAGATTCACTGTGACCCTGTTTAGTTTCTGCTTTCCTGAACGATCCATTTCAGAGAGCGGGGTGTTGAAGTCACCCACTATTATTGTGTGAGGTGTGATGTGTGCTTTGAGCTTTAGTAAAATTTCTTTTACGAATGAGGGTGCCCTTGCATTTGGAGCATAGATATTCAGAATTGAGAGTTCTTCTTGGTGGATTTTTCCCTTGATCAGTATGTAATGTCCTTCTGTGTCTTTTTTGATGACTTTAGGTTGAAAATCAATTTTATCTGATATTAGGATGGCTACTCCAGCATGTTTCTTGGGGCCATTTGCTTGTAAAATTGTTTTCCAGCCTTTTACTCTGAGGTAGTGTTTGTCTTTGACACTGAGGTGCGTTTCCTGCATGCAGCAAAATTCTGGGTCCTGTTTACGTATCCAGTCTGTTAGTCTATGTCTTTTTATTGGGGAATTGAGACCATTGATATTAAGAGAGATTAAGGAATAGTGATTATTGCCACCTGCCATTCTTGATGCTATCTTTATGTTTGAGTGGTTATCTCCTTTTGGGTTTGAAGCAAGAAAGTTACTATCTCATTTTTTCCAGGGTGTTGTTTCTCTCCCTGTATTGGCGGTTTCCACCTATTATCCTTTGCAGGGCTGGATTTGTGGAAAGATATTGTGAAAATTTGGTTTTATAATGGAATATCTTGGTCTCTCCATCTATGGTGATTGAGAGTTTTGCTGGATATAGTAGTCTAGGCTGGCATTTGTGCTCTTTTAGTGTCTGCATGAGATCTGCCCAGGATCTTCTGGCTTTCATAGTCTCTGGTAAGAAGTCTGAAGTGATTCAGATAGTTCTTCCTTTGTATGTTACTTGGCCCTTTTCTATTACTGCTATTAATATTCTTTCTTTGTTTAGTACATTTGGTGTTTTGATTATTATGTGATGGGAGGTATTTCTGTTCTGGTCCAGTCTGTTTGGAGTTCTGTAGGCTTCTTGTACGTTCATCGGCATCTCTCTCTTTAGGTTAGGGAAGTTTTCCTCCATAATTTTGTTGAAGATGTTTACTGGCCCTTTAAGTTGCAAATCTTCACTCTCATCTATACCTATAATCCTTAGGTTTGGTCTTTTCATTGTGTCCTGGATTTCCTGGATGCTTTGGGTAACACGTTTTTTGCATTTTGCATTTTCTTTGACTGTTGAGTCGATGCTTTCTATGGTATCTTCAGCACCTGAGATTCTTTCTTCCATCTCTTGTATTCTATTGTTGATGTTTGCATCTATGACTCCTGATTTCTTCCCAAGGTTTTCTATCTCCAAAATTGTCTCCCTTTGTGATTTCTTAGTTGTTTCTACTTCCTTTTTTAGATCCTGGATGGATTTGCTGAGATCCTTCACTTGTTTGTTTGTATTTTCCTGTATTTCTTTAAGGTATTTTCGCGTTACCTCTTTCAAGATTTCTGCCTGTTGACCCAAGTTCTCCTGCATTTCTCTGAGCGATTTCTGTGATTCCTTCTCATGGGATTCCATCTGTTGATCCATCGTCTCCTGCATTTCTTTAAGAAGTTCTCGTGTTTCCTTTGTAAGGGCATCTATCCGTTGAATAATTTCTTTAAGCACTTTTTGTGTTGCATCCCTCTGGGCATCCGTCTGTTGACCTATATTCTTCTGCATTTTTTATGCAATTTTTGTGAGTCCTTTGAAAGTGCATCTACCCGTTGATTCATTTCTTTAAGCGTTTTTTGTGTTGTCTCCTTGTGGGCCTCCATCTGTTGATCCATGTTCTCCTGCATTTCTCTAAGCTATTTTTATGTTTCCTTTGTAAGGGTTTCTAACCGTTGATTCATGGTCTCCTGTAATTCTTTATTAGATTTATTTGTGTCCTTCTTGTAATCCTCTAATAGCATCATGAGAAGTGATTTTAAATCCAGATCTTGTCTTTCGGGTGTGGTGGGGTATCCAGGACTTGCTGCTGTTGGAGAGTTGGGTTCAGATGGTGCCATATTACTTTGATTTCTGTTAGTAACGTTCCTACATTTGCCTTTTGCCATCTGACTACCTCTGGTGTTAGTTGGTCCTGCTGTCACTGGCTGTTGGTTGGACCTCCTGTGAGCCTGCAAAGCTATTTCTGGCCCCCCTGGATTACTGGGATTCCCCTAGCACCTATTTCTGGGGCCTGCCCTGCTCCTGAGTGACTTTGGAGCCCTGATGTGCCTTGCCCCAGGTTATGTTATATTCGGGAGTTCCTGCACATCCAAAGGCTCAGTGTAACAGATTCCCTGAGCAGAGGTCGCCAAAGGGAGGCTGGTATGCTCCTGCCCTGTGCAGGGATTTGTGATCTCTCCCAGAGGTGGGGGAGGGGGCGTCCCTCTGCAGGGCAGAAGTCCCACAGCAGAGCTGGTGTGCTGGTTACTGCAGATCCTCCCTGCTCTTGGGAGCAGGGTACACACAAGCTGCCTGAGACCCAAGCGATATTATGCCTGTCTGTTTCTGAGCCTGGCTGTCCCAACTACCTGGCCACTGGAGCAAAGATGGTGGAGTGCACTCTTCACTCTCTCGGCGGTGCAGGTCACCCTGTAGAGGGGATGGCCCACAGCAGAGCTGTCGCCCAGATGACCACAGCGCTGTCCCTTTCTTGGGAGCAGACGGAAGCCCCAACAGGCTGTGTCCCAAGGGATGTTATATTGGGGGGATCCTGGGTACCTGTATCCTCCGTGCAGTCTACAGGAACAGAGGTCCCCAAAGGGAAGCTGGTAGGCTCCTGCCAAGTGCGGGGGTCCCTCTGCAAGGCAGAAGTCCCAGAGCAGAGCTGGTGCTTCGATTCCTGCAGTCCTTCCCAGCTCTTGGGAGCAGAGTACACACAAGCTGCCTGAGACCCAAGCGATATTATGCCTGTTTGTCTTTGAGCCTGGCGGTCCCAACTACCTGGCCACTGGAGCAAAGATGGCGGAGTCTGTACCCCATTTTTTAATAGGATTATTTGCCTCTCTAGAGTCTAACTTCCTGAGTTCTTTCTGTATATTGGAATTTTAGCCCTCTGTCGGATTTCGGGTTGGTAAAGATCTTTTCCCAATTTGTTGGTTGCTGTTTTGTCCAATTGACAATGTCCTTTGCCTTACAGAAACTTCATAATTTTATGAGGTCCCATTTGTAAATTCTTGATCTTAGTGCATAAGCTATATGTGTTCTGTTCAGGAAATTTTCCCTTGTGCCCATGTGCTCAAGGCTCTTCCTCAGTTTCTTTTCTATTAGTTTCAGTGTGTCTGGTTTTATGTGGAGGCCTTTGATCCACTTGGAGTTGAGCTTAGTATAAGAACATAAGAATGGATCGATTTGCATTCTTCTGCAAGCTGACCTCAGTTGAACCAGCACAATTTTTGAAAAGGCTATCTTTTTTCCACTGGATGGTTTTAGCTCCTTTGTCAAAGATCAAGTGACCATAGGTGTGTGGTTCATTTTTGGGTCTTCAATTCTATTCCATTGATGTACCTGCCTGTTACTGTACCAATACCATGCAGTTTTTAACAGAATTGCTCTGTAGTATTGCTTGAGGTCCGGGATACTGATTCCTCCAGATGTACTTTTACTGTTGAGGATAGTTTTAAGTATCCTGTGTTTCTGTTATTCCAGATGAATTTTTGAATTGCTCTTTTAAATTCTATGAAGAATTGAGTTGGGATTTTGATGGGGATTGCATTGAATCTGTACATTGCTTTAGACAAGATGGCCATTTTTGCTATATTAATCTTGCCAATCCATGAGCATGGAAGATTTTTCCATATTCTGAGGTCTTCTTTGGTTGCTTTCTTCAGAGACTTGAAATTCTTTTCATACAGATCTTTCACTTGTTTGGTTAGAGTCACACCAAGATACTTTATATTGTTTGTGGCTATTTTGAAGGGTGTCATTTCCCTAATTTCTTTCTCAACCTGTTTATCCTTTGAGTATAGGAAGACTGCAGATTTGCTTGAGTTAATTTTTTATCTGGCCACTTTGCTGAAGTTGTTTATCAGCTGTAGGGGTTCTCTGGTGGAATTTTATGGGTTGCTTAAGTATACTACCATATCATATGCAAATAGGGATAGTTTGATTTCTTCCTTTCCAATTTGTATCTCTTTGACCTCCTTATGTTCTCTAATTGCTCTAGCTAGAACTTCAAGTACTATACTGAAAAGATATGGAGAGAGAGTGAGAGCAGCCTTCTCTAGTCCCTGATTTAGTGTGATTGCTTCAAGTTTCTCTCCATTTAGTTTGATGTCGGCCACCGCTTTGCTGTATATTGCTTTTACTATGTTTAGATATGGGCCTCAAATTCCTGATCTTTCTAATACTTTTAGCATGAAAGGATGCTGAATTTTGTCAAATGTATTTTCAGCATCTCATGAAATGGTCATGTGTTTTTTCTCTTTGAGTTTGTTTGTGTAGTGGATTACATTGATGTATTTCTGTATATTGAACCATCCCTGCGTCCCTGGGATGAAGCCTACTTAATCGTGGTGAATGATTGTTTTGATATGTTCTTGGATTCAGTTGGCAAGAATTTTATTGAGTATTTTTGCATCGATATTCATAAGGGAAATAGGTCCATAGTTCTCTTTCTTTGTTGGATCTTTGTGTGGTTTTGATATCAGTGTAATTGTTTCTGTGTAGAATGAGCTGGGCTGTGTTCCTTCTGTTTCTATTTTGTGGAATAGTTTGAAGAGTATTGTTGTTAGGTCTTCTTTGAAGGTCTGATATAATTCTGCACTAAAACCACCTGGTCCTCAGCTTTTTTTGGTTGGAAGACTTTCAATAGCCACTTCTATTCCTTCAGGGGTTATGGGACTGTTTAGATGGTCTATTTGATCCTGATTTAATTTTGGTATTTGTTATCTGTCTAGGTAATTGTCCATTTCCACCAGACTTTCAGGTATGTTGAGTATAGGCTTTCAAAGTAGGATCTGATTATTTTTTGAATTTCCTCAGTTTCTGTTGTTATATCTCTCTTTTCATTTTTGATTTTGTTAATTTGGATTCTGTCTCTAAGCCCTCTGGTTAGTCTGGCTAAGGGTTTATCTATCTTGTTGATTTTCTCAAAGAACTAGCTCCTGGTTTTGTTGATTTCTTGTATGGTTCTTTTTGTTTCTATTTGGTTGGTTTAGCCCTGAGTTTGATTATTTCCTGTCTTCTACTCCTCTTGGGTGTATTAGCTTCTTTTTCTTCTAGAACTTTCAGATGTGCCGTTAAGGTGCTAATGTATGCTCTCTACAATTTCTTTTTGGAGGTAATCAGGGCTATGAGTTTTCCTCTTAGCACTGCTTTTATTGTGTCCCATAAATTTGGGTATGTTGTGTCTTCATTTTTATTAAATTCTACTTGGTAACATCAGAGCCCAGTTCTCCCATCACAGCAAATCCCGGATACCCCAACACACCAGAAAAGCAAGTGTTGGATTTAAAGTCTTATCTCACTATGCTGATAGAGTACTTCAAGCAGGACATAACTCCCTTAAAGAAATAGAGGAGAACATGGGTTAAAAGGTAAAAGTACTTAAAGATGAAACACAAAATCCCTTAAAGAAATATAGGAGAGCATGGATCAACAGGCAGAACCCCTTAAAGAGGAAACACAAAAATCCCTTAAAGAATTACAGGAAAACACAAACAAACAATTAAAGGAAGTGAGCAAAACCATTCAGGATCTAAAACTGGTAGCAGAAACAATAAAGAAATCACAAAGTGAGACATCTCTGGAGATAGAAAATCTTGGAAAGAATACAGGGGTCATAGATGCAAGTATCAACAACATTATACAAGAGATAGAAGAAAGAATTTCAGGTGCTGAAGATATCATAGAAAACATTGACTCAACAGTCAAAGAAAATGCAAAATGCAAAAAGCTTGCAACCCAAAACATCCAGGAAATCTAGGACACAATGTAAATTCCAAACCTAAGGATTATAGGTATAAAAGAGAGTGAAGACAACTTAAAGCGTCAGAAAATATCTTCAACAAAATTATAGAAGAAAACTTCCCTCATCTAAAGAAAGATATGCCCGTGAGCATACAAGAAGCCTACAGAGCTCCGAACATATTGGATCAGATCAGAAAGTCCGCCCAGCAAATAATAATCAAAATACCATATGCACTAAACAAAGAAAGAATATTAAAAGCAGTAAGAGAAAAAGGTCAAATAACCTATAAAGGCAGGCTTATCAGAATTACACAAGATTTCTCACCTGAGACAATGAAAGCTAGAAGATGATGGGCAGATCTCATAGAGACCCTAAGAGAACACAAATGTCAGCCCAAACTACTATACCCAGCAAAACTCTCAATCATCATAGATGGAGAAACCAAGACAACCATTATAAAACCAAATTTCCACAGTATCTTTCCACAAATCCAGCCCTACAAAGGATAATAGATGAAAAACGCCAACACAAGGAGGGAAAATACACCCTAGAAAAAACAAGAAAGCAATCTTCTTCCACCAAACCCAAAAGAAAGAAACCACAGAAACATAAAAATAATGTTGAAAATAACAGGAAGCAGCAACCTTTTTTTCTCTATATTTCTTCAATTTTAGCAAAGATATTTTCCATGTAAATCTTCAATTTCATCACAAAATGTTTATAATTCCACTTTTAATCAACTTAGAAATATTTTATGCCTACCATTTTATCTGAAATTTTTCATGATAATCTTCAATTTTTTATGTTATTTCATATTTTTCCACAATTTTATTAGAAATATTTTCCCTGTAAATCTTCAATTCTATCATAAAATGTTTCTACTTCCTTTTTCAATTAATTTAGAATTTTTTATATCTACCATTTTATTCTTAATTTTCCCTGAAAACTGTCAATCTTAATATGTTTTTCTATATACGTCTTCAATTTTGTTAGAAACATTTTCCATGAAAATCTTTAATTTTATCATCAAATAGTTTTACTTTGTTTTTCAATAAAAAATAAGAAAATTGATAAACAACCACCCTTCAAAAAAAATAGCCAAGTCACCTTAGGTGTATTTTTTTAAAAAGCAATTTCCCCCCTGGATATATTCCATTGATCCACCTGTCTTTCTCTTTGCTAATACCATGCATTGTTTATGACTATTTACTATGGCTCTGCAGTAGTAGAACTTTAGGTCAGGCATGGTGATACCTTCAGAAGTTATTGTACTATTCAGGATTGTTACGATTATAGTGTGTGTGTGTGTGTGTGTGTGTGTGTGTGTGTCTGTATGTATGTATGGTTTGTATTATGAAGTTAGAAATAAAGTAAACAATATAAAGAATCAATGAAAACATGTGGCTCATTGAGAAAATCAACAAGATAGACAAACTTTTAGCCAAATTAACAGAAAATCAGAAGCCAGGAAGAGAAAGAGAGAGAGTGAGAGAGAGAGAGAGAGAGAGAGAGAGAGAGAGAGAGAGAGAGAGAGAGAGAGAGAGAGAGGTCTATTTACATCAGAGATGAAAAGTGAGTCATATCAATGGACATGAACATGTTCAAAGAATCATTAAGTGTTACTTCAAAAGCCTGAACTGCATAAAATTGGAAAAGCTAAATGAAATGGACGATTTCTAGACAGATATCAATTACTAAATCTAAAGCAAGATCAAGTAAACCTTCTGAATAGTCCTATAATCCTTCAGGAAATAGAGTTATTACAAATAATATAATACATGTGTCAGATGGTTTTAGATTATAATTCTATCAGAATTTCAAAGAAGAGTTAATGCAATACTTCTCATAGTATTCCACAAAATAGAAACAGAAGGAACTCTTTCAAATTCGTTCCTTGAGGCCACAGGCACCCTAATACCTAAACCACACAAAGACTTAACAAAGAACGAGAATTTCAGACCATATACTGTTATGAATATTATAAAAAGAATACTCAATAAAACTCACAAACAAAATCCAGGAACACATCAAAGAAATTATAGACCATGATCAAGTAGGCTTTGTACCAGGGATGGAGCGTTAATAGAACATATGATAATCCATTAACATATTCTACGCTGTATAGAAATTAAAAGAAAAATACATGATCATCTCACTAGATGTGAAAAGTTATTTGACAAATCCAAAACCCCTTTCTGATAAAAATCTTGAGGAAACCATAGATACAAAGGGTATACTTATACACACTAAAGGTAATATGCAGGAAGTCAATAGCCAACATCATATTAAATAGAAAAAAACTAAATCATTTCCACAAAAAACAGGGAAAAGTCAGTCATGACTGTCTACTCTGCCGTATATTTTCAATATAATACTTGAAGTTCTGGCTAGAGCAATAATACAACTAAGGTGATCAATGGGGTTCAAATTGGAAAAAATAAGTCAAAGTATTGCTATTTACATTTGATATCATAATATATAATGTAACCCTCAAAATTATACAGAGATTTCCTACAGATGCTGAATACATTCAGTAATGTGGCTGGATACAAAATTAACTCAAAGATGTCAGTACCCTCCTTTATATAAGCAATAAACACACTGAGAAAGAAGTTGTGGAAACAGTTCCATTCATAATAACCACAAATAACATTAATTACCTTGCTGTAACTCTTATCATGTAAGTGAAAGATATTTATGACAAGAATGTTAAGTCTCTGAAGAAAGAACATCAGAAATATATCAGAAGGTGGAAAGATCTTCCTTGCTCATGGATCAGTAGAAAAAATATATTGGAAATGGCCATCTAACCAAAAGCAGTCTCCAGATTCAGTACAATTCCCATTGAAATTTCAACACAACTCTTCACAGATCTTGAAACAATAATTTTCAGCTTCATATGGAAGTTTACAAATCTCCACACTCTTTTCTTTTAATACCTACTTTTTATAATAATAAATTTTTCCTCTCAAAATTTTAGCCCAAAGAAATCCATATATACAATTTATATAATTTAGATAATATATATATATACATATATATATATATATATAGATTATATGTGTATGTGCGTGTTTGTGTGTGTATAAAGTTAATTTTTGAATGTGTCCTGTGCATGTATAATAACAGTGGTTCACAAACTGAGACCAGAGCTCAGGGTTCTGTTTAATAATTATAGTGTACAACAGTATGCAGCTCAAAGAAATTATAAGCTCTGCAAATTTGAAAATATTGAAAAACAGTGTAGTGCTATCTTTTGCAAGATAAAGTATTAATTCAATGTTATTAATGAAATAAAATTGAAACTCTGATGATCAATTATATTTTACTCTGGTGGTGGTGCTACCATATAATCCATCTCTAACATGCCGGAATGTATACCTGTAGGACTCTATGTAAATCAGCATAGAGTACTTGCCTATTCCCATACATTAGTTCACTATTGACAAGTGCCTTGATTTAAAATAAGCCTAGAAGGCTCCAATAGCAAATAAATTGATAAAGAAAATGAAGTATACATGTTCATGTCTATGTGTTCAACTTGACTAGGTTTGGAATCACCATTGGGCATGTCTATGCTAGAAATACAGAGAGGTTTTTACCAAGGAAAGAGACCTACCTTGAAAGTGCGCAACATCATCCCATGAACTGGCATCCGAAACTGAATGAAAAAGTATTAAAAAGAGAGCTCAAACAGAATACCAGCATTGATCTCTCTGCTACCTGACTGTGGGTACAGTGTGAGTAATCCACTCCACACTTGTTTCCACTGACCTATTTTTTATTTTTGGTTTTATTTTATTTTATTTTATTTTTTTTCTTGTGACAGGGTTTATCTGTATAGCCTTGGCTGTCCTGGAACTCATTCTGTAGACCAGGCTGACCTCTGCCTCCCAAGTGCTGGGATTAAAGGCATGTGCCACAACTGCCCAACTCACTGACATGCTTTATCTGCTATGATCCATATTGCCTGCAAACCCTGAAGCAAAATGCATCCCATCTTCCATAATCTGGGTTTGCAACTGTGTAACTAATTTATATTCAATAAAATTTTACTGTATCAATCATTGAAATTAAGACTATTTCAGGTACAAAGATGTATAAATATTGTATAACCCAGATACTTTACATATAAATCTGGATGCATACATTTTAGACTAGTCATAAAATTTAGAAAAATTTACAAAAGTTATAGAGCATACTATTATAATTTTTTTCTAAATTCCTTCACATCTTCTAATTATATTCTATTCATGCTTCACATGTTATGAAAACAATTTATTGGATGTATTTTGAGCATTTACTAATGTCAATTCACTAAACTTCAGCAGAGAATGAAGAGAATTTGAAAACACAAGGTATTTAAGGATAAAAATAAATTTAGGACTCACTTATAAAAATGCATTATCTGAAAAATATTAAACACACAAAATACATCCCCTTCTTTAGGTTTTGCATGTTTAAGTTATAAATAATTTGTGAATTTTGAGTATCGTCAGATCTAAGGTAGAAGAGAGGGCTAATCCCCACCCCAATGTGGTCACTGTGTGTTTAGTAGAAATTACTCTAGGTGTCAGTTACTTGGTCTCAGTTTGGTTTGTCCAGTGAGGATCACTGGTAGAAAATATGTGTGGGTATGGTTTTGACATAAAATGATGGATTATCAGCAGAAAAGAGCTACTCTGGGCCAGCACAAGTTTATTGGTGCAACCCAGGAATAGACAAATATGAAAGTTAGCATAGTTAAACCTTGGTGGTATTTCTGTTGAGAGATGAGGTAATGCGTCTCAGTATTAGAGAACTGTAGCTTGAATGTAATGTCTTTACACTTCTATGTCAAATAATCTTATCATGTTCACCCTTTTTACATGCAGACATGAGGATAAGCTTATTATACATAAGTTCATTACCTGTTATCAGTCAAATGAAAAGAGTTCCTTAATTTCTGTTATTGCATCATTAGTGTTTTCTTTCACTCTATCTTTCATTCTTCTTAAAGAGTTTATTTGTAGGGACATCCATTCATTGATACATTACAATAGAAAATGTTTTCAGTAGCCCTATTCCTACAGACTTGGAAATAGAACCCTGCTAATAAAAGCATCCTTAAAGAAACTGTATAGTCAGAAAATCAAGTACTTCTCATTATTGTCTTATATGGAAGAATGGTATGAATTTCTAACAATATTCTAAAAATGGAGGGACATATACAGTGTGATCCCAGTGTTTGATATGTAAAGATGGATTGTGATATAAAATCAATTTAATGAATTATAAAATATAAAAGAAGCCTAAGTTGTTTACACATGAAAAGTTTTCTGCTTCATCTTTTTAGCCCATTTATCCCAAGGGAGGTCAACCATGAGCTCTTGGTACCCGATGTCTTGGGTGAATTCATAGTGCCTTTGGCTTTAAAAAATATATACAAACATATTTTTCAACCTGTTTGACACCTAAATTGATGGGCTCAGGTGCAGGAGCAGAGCCCAAATGAAGAAATCATTTCAGAATTCCTAGTGGCAAGGAAGAAGGTAATAGAAAATACTTGGAATCATTAGTGTGACTACGTCACTCAAAACAATGTTCAAACACACACCTTCACAAAACTATAAGCATATATCTACTGGATACAATGTGATCTGCATCAAACAGACATATGTATTAAGAATATGTTCTGCTGGATTTTTATCTCCTGGTATTTTCAGATTCCTTACAGTGTCTTCAGCTTTAACTGGAGTATGTGCTATTACTTAATCACTGAAGAGTTTCATCATGAAGGGGATGTGAAGATTGGTGCATTTTTCCCAGTTCATACTTACTATACAATCAACAGAATTCCAAATGAACAACTACCAAATATATACTTCTATCAAGACTATTACTTACAGTAAGTACAACTCTCCATTTTGAAAGTTCAGAATTCTTATGTCTTATAAGGTGTAACCATTAAAACTTGCATGTTACTTGTGGTATTTGTTGTGACAATTTCTGTTAGAGATTCTAAAATTTCTTCAATATTACTTGCATTTTGACTTATTTTCATCTCTTACGGGGAAGTAAAATGATAAAGTTGTCTTTGGTCTATCAGTTTCCTCATTTGATTACTAATTTAACCTCCTGCAATGTATATAATTCCATAAGGTCTGAATATTTTCAATCTTATATATTTTAGAAGAATCACACTTTAATTTCAGCCTGATATTGGTGTTCAGGGCATTTCTGAAGTCCTGCTGTGCTTTTATGATATTATATGATGCCACTGAATGGAAGACCTCTTGAGTATTTATATGTGATGCTTGAGAATAGAAGCTATCTTGTTTTACATGACACTAGTTCCAAATTTAGTGTCACAAGTAGAAAGTAAAGATACTTCTGTGCTCTACTAATATGTCATTTGTCTCATGTTTTTATAATTTCTTGTTTGTTAATTTATTTTGTTTATTCTCAGACAGATTTCCCATGCTTATCAATTTGTTCCTTCTGCTTGCAATATTTATTCTATTCTTCATGGATTTGTTCATAAACACACAGTGACTGTCAGAGTCTAACATTTCACTATTTCATAACTTGTGTGAAATGTTCATAATTAACGGACAGTGTTAGATAGGTCTTTCTAAATTCAAGAGGAGTGCTGATGAATGTTCCTAAATAAAGGCAATAAGATTTGTTTTTCCCAATCAGACCTTCATATCTTATGCAGACTTTCTTTTATCTATATGGTTTCAAGGAGTAATGGCCCGTCCTAGAGTGTTAACACTTATATAAATCTCTGTGAAGACATGAGAAAATGTTTTGGGACTCAACAAGCCAAAAATGACAAAGAAAATTTAGATGTGAGGAGAATTTTGCTCGGTGTGACAATACTATGTATTTGTAAAGACCTTGTCTGAGTATCAAGTCAGTAAATCAAAGACCATTGAGGAGGAAATATGTTGAGATATCAAAGGTCATTAGATATTTGTTACCATGACAGATGTCTTTGAAATTTGAAACAAAGCAAAGATGGCTATCAAAAATTTGTTATAGACATTAAATATTTCATGGTAGATCTAATTTCTTAGGACATCTTAGATTATCTCAAATAAGATCACAAAATGTTCTCCTATGCCTAACAAATGTGCTAACTTTTCATGTTGGGTGGAGACTCTTCTGCTTCCTCATAATTAATGCTCCTTATAATGCTACTTTGTCTCTTCCCTTTATTTTGTGCAATTCAGGAAACAGTGTGCATTGGAAGGTGCTTCTCTTTATATATTAAAGGATCAAGGTCATCACTACAAAGGCTATAATTTGAATTACATGAGCATTTAGTGCCTGCCTTATTCATTATAAGCAAGAAAACTGTGTCCTGTCAAAATATTAAACTTGTAAAGAAGTCAGAAAAAAGAGTGAAATTTATGACAGAAATACTGCTAATTTATTACTAAGAATTAACTGCATTATGTTATACAATTCATTAACCAAGCATATATTTTTCCATACAGTGTGAACCACAGGAAGGTATATTTACCACACAGCTAAGAAACTACTTTTTTCATTCTTACTTAATCTGTTATTTACCTATATGTAAGTTTGTATATATTTCAAAGGGTAGAATTTTATCTCTCTTAATTTCTTATTCCTTGTATGGTTTAAGTGCTTACATATATTTCTCATAATTATGTTGTTTACAAATGAATTCATGGGCTCTCATCCAATTTTTCTTCATTAGCATTTGCATAGTGTCCTCCAGATAGATCTTTTTTTTAGTCTATTGCAACATTACAGGAACCATTGAGATCTTGTTATATAGTCTTGAAAAAATACCTGTACAGTTACTGATGTGTATAGAATAACTCTAAGAGAAAAGTGGCTTGTTCTATTGTCACATTCATGGTGAAATCATGTCAAAGTTCTTATTAAAGACATTATTTGCATGTGTGTGCTCATGGTTTTGATGCAACTCACACTTGCTAGGGAAGGTAAATTGTGGGGACAAATTTTTAGCAAATGTAGAATTACAATGGGAGTGCCGAGATAAATTCAGCCCCTCCCCCTGACCCAGCAGCGTGATCCTGCACTGGCTATGCCATTTTATTGGCCAGAATGTTAAATTTTTTATATTGCTCATTTATTTAAAAACCTAACCTGGAATCTCTTCTTGGTGTTTATGAGGGTGAATTATTTTCCTTTGCATGTTAAAATATGGGTTTGAACTTATACACAAAATATATTTCATTAATTTATTCTGAATTGTTCTGTTCATAGTTTGATAAAATTGATCCATCACCAGAATAAATTTCTTGACACTTTAGATGTAAAACACTTTTATTTTACTAAAGTTATGTACCATTATGAGCAACTTTTCATGTTAAAAGACAAAAATGATTCCTGGAAGGTTATTCTAAATTATATTACTTTATGATATATTTTAAACATATTCGATTTTTCATATTCACTATCCACTCTATGTAATGTTTCACTTTGACTAAGTTTAATCAATGTTAATTTAATGGTAATTATGAAAATTTAATTATAATTTGAAAAACAAAAGTGTATAACTATAAACACATTAAATAATTTGTTTTCAGAAATGGAGAAACTATAAAAATTATAAAAAATTCTATTGCTCATTTTCTGGAATACTTTTTACTTAGACAATTGTATACTGAATTCTTTTGACCATGTTTTCCCTTTTGTATATTATCAGTGAATATGGCTCTACTAATACTTCCATTTTGATTCTAAGTTGGCCTTCTGCCAGCCATGTGATTCTTAGTGCATATAGGTGGACTGCCTCTGGAGTGTTCTTTAACTTCCTTTCTGACATTGTTTTTATTTACATTAACTTGTAAAGTCCTTCTTTGGTGTTTACCTTGTTTTACACATGATAGGCCTTCATTCGTTTCCAGTTTATGCTTACCTTTGGGGCTTAGGTCTTGCTGTCTAGCTCTAGTTTTCCAGTATATTCTATAAGGAAAATATAATCTGCAGAGGTATATTTCAGCAAAGCCAGAAATAAAAACAAAAGCAGCTCATTAGATATGAACCAAACTTTCAGTGTAAGAGATTTTGACAAGATCTCATGGAGGTAAGTTGATGGTTATTGTTTGTCATCATATAGGAATTCTGTTAGTAAGAAATGAAAACTAAACAGGGTGGAGTATTTTTGTTCAAATCATTGTTGTATTGTTTACTCTTCACATTAACTTCCCTTTTCCTTTCTCTGGGTCTTTCTTGGAAGCTATCTAGGACTTAAGTGTTTTTCTGTGATTCAGTGAGATGTTCTACTTTATTTGAATCTAATTGTCTCATCATATAAAGGCTACTCTAGTATGTGTTTAAATTATGATCCTGCTTATTCAAGCTTCATGGCTTTTATTATTCTTACCTCCATTTTCCTCTAGACAGTTCCTCAGGTTGACAGCTGGCCTTCCCTTTGGATTTTCCTAATAAATTTTACTGATATTGTGTTGAGTTTTTAAAACCTTTCAGTCTTTATGCTTTTACATATGCATGAATATATAATATATATTCAGCACTGAAAATTCCACACAAAGTAAGCAAAATATATTTACTGTATACAATGCGCTTTACAAAAGAGGTATTCAAAAGAGACTGACCATATTATGTAATTAAAATTTTCTCCTAGTGTTACTATGTGATATATTTTTGAGTTATTCAAGGTATATATATATATATAATTCCTTAATATACAATATAATTGAGAAAATGTGAGGATTGCCCTATTCCTCTCAGTTAAACATTTTTCTTTATTAATTTACTTTGGAGTAGACAAACTTCTTCTATTTAATTTTTATATGTCTATTTTCTTTGAAAAATGTTTACAGCTGGGCACTGGTGGCACATGCCTTTAATCCCAGCACTTGGGAGGCAGAGGCAGGCAGATTTCTGAGTTCGAGGCCAGCCTGGTCTACAGAGTGAGTTCTAGGACAGCCAGGGCTATACAGAGAAACCCGGCCTCAAAAAACCAAAACGAAAAAAATGTTTAGTAATTTTGGCCAATTTTTTAATAAAAATTACATTATTTTACAATCAAATGAGAAAATAAGTTGTTTCAGAACACATACATGCATTAATTATAAGAAATATTATAAGAAATCACTATAAGAAATATCAAACATATGTACAAATAGGTAGTATAAGCAATGAATATATACAACAGCTAAAATGGGTTTGATCTTGCTTTTATTTTTACATTTTAATACTTCTTTTGAGTCAACTCATTATTTTTATCATTAAGGGGTGTTTTATTAAATTTATGTAGATTTAATGTTTTTGAATATGTGATCCTTTCTACCTAGTCAAGGACACTTTACATTGTCCTATTAAGCATGAGTGTTGGAAATCTTTATTCTGTGTACTCATCAGACATAGGCAGGTTGATAATTTTGAGTTCAAGACAAGGTGATATACATGGCAATTCTGAGTAAAGCCATAGCTAAATATTTAGCCTTCATCTTATTAAATCATGCAGTCAAATATTCATTCATTAAATCAATGTAATACATAAACAAATAAAAGAGAGAGACAATAGGTGAAGAACATGGTTAGCTAGGAATAAGTTTGGAGTTTGTCCTCTCTTGTATTTATAGTATTGACCTCCATATACCTGCACATACAGAAAACCACATATGAACACAAGTGTTAAATACAAACACTGTAAATGGCACAAAGGTAGAATTGTAACCAGCTTGGTGATCTATAAAATATAAATAGTACTGCTTTGGGAAAATATAAAAAAATGGTTTTTAATACTAAAGTATCTTGCTGAATCCAAACAAATGTACCCAATGCATCCATGGTACAGTAATTAGAAAATATGTTTTTTAGAATCAAAGATGAAATATACAATTACTGAACTAAATATGCAGACATTTGCGGTCTATGTGATATTCTTTTTTTTTTTAATTTTTGTGCCATTTACACAGGTATAATTTTAAGAACTACCAGTTTGTTCTGGCTCTGTTATTTGCCATTGAGGAGATCAATGGGAATCCCAATCTTCTACCCAACATAACACTTGGATTTGATTTCTATAATATCAAGTTCACAGAAAAGGAAACTCTAATCAATGTCTGTATATGGCTCACATCTCACAAGAGGAGAAAGGTTATTCCTAATTACAACTGTGAAGAGAAAAGTTTCACTGCTGCAGTCACAGGAACATCATGGACAACATCTGCACACATTGGGACATTCCTACAACTCTTCAAATTTCCACAGGTGAGAAAATGTGCATTTGGGGACTGGAAATCAAGGCGCCTTTGTTGATATTATAGGTGTCTCAAAAACAGAAATAGGGATACTTGAATTATTCAACCATCAAATCCAGACACTTGTTGATCAATTCAAACTTCTCTCGATTCCAAGAGAAAGGAAAATGAAGTGAATGAAACCAGGTACATCCTTGATAATAACAGATTTACCTGGAGTTTTTGTAAATTTCTGTATGTGGGATTTGCCTTTAAACTGTGATAAAACATTAATATTTAGTGTTATAATTGTAAGATATGTGTTAAATCTTGCCATTTTGTTGATTTTATGATGTTTCTTAGGTTTCTATTAATTAACTATTCTGGTATTGTGTATTTTTTTCTTGTGAACTATTGGATGTGTTTCTTCTTTTCAAGCTGAAAAATTCTTTCTAGTATTCTTTGTAGAGGAGCTTGGTCACAAATTCTCCTAATTTCTTAGGAACGTGTTTTTTCCCTTTCATTTTAGTAGATTATTCTGCTAGGATTAATAATCTTAATTGACAGGATCTTTCAGAACTTGTAATACACCTTCCTAGACCCTCCTAGCATTAAAACTTTCTGTCAAATAATTATGTTATTATTAATAAAAATATTATTATTGACCTCTTTTTATAAGTGAACCCTTTTATTTCTTGAAGACTTCAATGCCCTCCCATCGTTCTGTGCCTTTAACATTTTTAATTTATTCATATTAATGATCTCAATTCCTCCCTAAAAACACACAATCTAGAATATTAGAACATAGGGTCCATGTTTATCCTGCTCTCAAGAAACATACCTCACAATCAACAATGAATACTTCCTTTAAAGTGGGTGTGTGTTGTAAAAGATATTATAAACAAATGAATTAGCAGAAAAAAAATGTGACAAAATGGACTCTACTACCTTACAAAATAGACTTCAAACAAATACTAGTCAAAATTGATGAGTAGGATCACTTCTTGATTATCAAAGTACATTACCACAAAAGGAAGATGTGCCAAATTTCATTTCAATAATACTAATACTAAAAAACCAAATCACATAATAACCCTAGCACAATGGTAAAAGATGACTCTAATACCCAACTCTCACCAATAGACAGGTCATGTGTACAAAAGCTAAACAAAATAACAGAATATTGACCAAAGCAAGATCTATAATATTTCTTAAGTTTCTAAATGTATATTTGGCGATATGAAAAATTTCTCTACAATATTGTCCACAAATCAGAACCTAACTTTTTCCTGTGGTCATCAAAGTTTCAGGACTGAAATTGTCTTTGAAGTTAACATTCTTCCACTTCTTTCTCATTTGGTTCAGCTTTCTATTGGACCTTATGATCCTACCTTGAATGACCGAGGTCAGTATCCTTCACTCTACCAGATGGCCCCTAAGGACACATCTCTCTCACATGGCATTGTCTCTTTGATGCTTCACCTTAGGTGGTTCTGGGTTGGTCTCCTCCTCCCGGATGACCACAAAGGGAATAAAGTTTTATCAGATTTCATGGATGAGATGGAGAGAAAAAGAGTCTGCATAGCTTTTATAAAAATGATCCCAACCGCCTGGACTTTATATTTTAACAAACAATGGAAAAATATGGAAGAGATTGAGAAATCTTCGACAAACGTGATAATTATTTATGGTGATGTTGATTCTTTACAAGGTCTAATGCGAAATATCGGGCAAAGGTTATTGACAGGGAAAGTCTGGGTAATGAATTTTGAGCATGATATTACTGACCATGCTGATTATTTCATGTTAGACTCATTCCATGGGAGTTTCATTTTCACACAATATTATGGGGAGAGTTTTGAGTTTACCAAGTTTATTCAAACAGTTAATCCTTATAAATACCCAGAAGACATTTATCTTCCTAAGATGTGGCATTATTTCTTCAAGTGCTCATTTTCTGAAATTGATTGTAAACTTTTAGATAACTGTCAAGCCAATGCATCCTTGAATGTATTACCTAGACACATATTTGATGTGTCCATGAGTAAAGAGAGCTACAATATATACAAAGCCGTGTATGCTGTGGCTCACAGTCTCCATGAGATTACTCTTAAGGAAGTACAAATGCAACCACACATAAATGGAGAACGGATGGTGTTTTCTCCCTGGCAGGTAATATCCTTTCTATTGTATTGTAATATCAGCACTGTGACATATAAGAATTTTTAATGAAACTAACATAGATATTGTAAAATTCAGTATATTTTACCCAAAATCACAGAAATGTTTGTGTTTCTAATCTTCCATGGTGGTCGAGGAAGTCTCAGTTCAGTGTTGCAGAGACATGTGTTGCTTGATGCCAGAAGGAAATCTGTATAATCAGCATCAAGACCATGTCATTAATTGTTACCTGTATTCTCACATAAATAATGCCAATAATAAAGAATTCTATATTTTCCATATACTTATCTTAAAACAGATTTCTTTTAAAAATGGATATTACAGGTAAAGGAAAGCAATGCTTTTGGTTTTGCTTTGGTTTTTTTTCGGATTTTTTTGTTTATTTTTTACTTAAATGATTAGTTTTAATTACTCTTTATACATCATTACCCTCTTTTTAGATACTGGATCTCTGAAGATATTCTGAAAGTAAATAGGTCTGATTTGCTTTCAAAATTAACATTTGAATGAGTTAGCAGTCATGGATTCATTATTTGTGGTTGCTTCAAACATTTCTTTTGAAGTAAATTAATCTTTCAGAAGCAGAATGGTATCCTACTCACCCAGAATACTATTTACTCAACATCATTGAAAACTTAATTCATGTTGTCTTCTACATCAATGATTAGAAGCAATTAGAGACTTTGCACAGCATAGGTTCTATTCTGACTCCTGGACATTAATCTATTTCAGCTCAACTCTTTCCTGAGTGCTATCCATGTGAAAGACAATATAGGATTAGATTGGGGACAGAAAATAAATGAAGAATATGACATTCTTAATGTTTGGAATTTTCCAAAGGGTCTTGGACTAAAGATCAAAGTAGGAACCTATTCTGCAAATGCTCCTGATGGCCAACAGTTGACTTTATCTGACCAGATGATTCAGTGGCCAGAAAAATTTTCAGAGGTGAGTTTTGCTATGTTTTCTAATACAATAAAAGTTTTTCTCTGATACAAGGTCCATTAATCTTTCATTACATATGTAAAATACCACAGAAATAATATTATAGTAGATTTTTTCCCTTCCTTGAATCAGAACATGGCAGATTTAATGTTTATATATCACAAATTTAACTCATATAACAGTTTATCTCAAAATTGCATAGATTTAAATCATATTAGAAGAGAGGATTGCCCTGTGCAAAATGTCACATGAATATCATTTTTTGGAGATAATCTGTCATTTGTGTTTAACATCATGAAACAATGTAAAATCATTTTTTGTTATTATGATCAAACACCATGAACCACCGTGACTTTTGGTCGAAAAGAACCTATGAGTCTTATGGTTCCTGAGGTACAAAAGCTTACCACAAATGACAGAATGACAACAAGAGGTAGCCCTGGATACAAAAAAAAAAAAAAAAAAAGAACTAAATAGTTTTCTTTTCCACAAACAATTGTAGTACATAATAATAAAACTGGGCCTGAGGCAAGGATTATAAAGTTTCAAACCCTACCTCAGGTAATAATTTCAATAAAAAAAAAATCAATGTTTTTCTATATATTTTTTTAACAGCTGAAATAAAAAAGATAGATATTTGAGTGAAAGATGATACCACTTTTTTAATTTAAATAATGCATTTTCATTACCCATTAGACATCAGTGATCACATTTTAGATTCTGAATCTCTGAAGATATTCTGTAAGCAAATAGATTTGGCTTGCTTTCAAAAAAGTTAATATTTGAAGTTCTTGTCATACAGATCTTTCACTTGCTTAGTTAGAGTGAGTCATATCAAGGTATTTTATATTATTTGTGACTATTATGAAAGGTGTCATTTCCCTAATTTCTTTTTCAACCTGTATGTCCTTTGAGTAGAGAAAGTCTACTGATTTGTGTGAGTTAATTGTACTCCCTGCTAAGTGGATATTAGCTCTGAAGTTTGGAATACCCAAGATAAAATTCACAGATGACATGAAGCTTAAGAAGTAAGACCAAAGTGTGGATACCTTGGTCCTTCTTTGATAAGGTACAAAATACACATGTGAGGAAATACAGAGACAAAGTGTGGGGCAGAGACTGAAGGAAAGACCATTCATAAACTGCCTGACCTGGAGACCCATCCCATATAGAGTTACCAAACCCAGACACTATTGTGGATGCCAAGAAGTGCTTGCTGACTGGAGCCTGATATAGCTGTTTCCAGAGAGCTGTCAATGCCTGATAAATACAGAAGGGGATGCTCTCAGCCAACCATTGAACTGAGCACAGGTTCCCCAATGGAGGGCTAGAGAAAGGACCCAAAGAGTAGAAGGGGTTTACAGCCCAATAGGAAGAACAACAATATGAACCAAACAGTAGCCCCAGAGCTCCCAGGGACTTAACCACCAACCAAAGAATACACATGGAGGTTCCGATGGCTCCAGTCATGTGTGTCGATAAGGATGGCCTTGTTGAACAACAGAGAGGCCCTTGGACCCATGAAGGCTCATTGCCCCAGGGTAGGTAAATGTCAGGTCAAGGAAGCAAGAGTGGGTGGGTTAGTGAGCAGGTGGAGGGCAGATGTGATAGGGGGTTTATGGAGGGAAAACAAGGAAAGGGGATAACATTTGAAATGTAAATAAAGAAAATATCTAATAAGTGTAAAACACACACACACACACACACACAAAACTTCATATACAGCAACTTTGCTGAAGTTGTTTATCAGGTTTAGGAGTTCTCTGGTGGAATTTTTGGTGTCACTTAGTCATACTACCATATCATCTGCAAATAGCGATGTTTTAACTTTTTCCTGTCCAATTTATATCCTTTTAACCTCCCTTTATTGTCTAATTATTCTGTCTAGTACTTCAAGTACTATACTGAATAGTTAGGGAACTAGACAGCCTTGTCTAGTCCCTAATTTTAGTGAGATTTCATCAAGTTTCTCTCCATTTAGTTTGATGGTTTGCTATATATTGCTTTTACTATGTTTAGGTATGTGCCTTGAATTCCTTGCCTATCCAAGACATTTACCTTGAAGGGGTATTGAATTTTATCAAATTCTTTCTCAGCATCCAATGAGATGATCATGTCTATTTTACTTTGAATATGTTTATATAATATGTTAAGTTGATGGATTTCCATATATTGAACCAACTCTGCATTCCTGGGGATGAAACCTACTTGAAGTGATCTATTGTAATGTCAATTTTGGATTAGTTTTTGTGAGATTCTCAGATGAAGCTATATTGTTTTCTGTTTGTCTGAAAAGTTCTATAGATATAATTTATGTCCTTTTCATTCATGACTTCTCTAAGTTTCATGATTTTCGTCTTTAGTTTTTGTTTTGGTGAAACTGGAGTTTTGAAGACTATCCAGTTACTGTGAAAGGTTTGATGTGCGATTCAAGCTTTGGCAATGATTGTTTTGCTAATTTTGGTGCCTTGGCATCTGTGACATAGATGTTCAGAATTAATTGGGGTAGATTTTTTCTTTAATGAGAATGAAGTGTCTTTCCCCATTTCTTGTGATTACTTTTAATTGATGGTCTAATTTATTAGACATTAGAATCCTTACTCCAGTTTCTTTTTTGTTCCATGTGCTAGGAAAATCTTTTTCCAACCCCTTACTCTCAGGTACTGTCTATTTTTTCTGAGGAGGTATATTTCTTGCAAGCTACATAGTGGTAAATTCTGTTTATGTCTCCATTCTGTTAGCCTGTGTTGTTTTATTCTTGAATTGATTTCATTGATATTGAGAGGTATGAAAGACCAGAGATTGATTGTCACTGTTATTTTGAGGGTGGTGGTATTTCTCTCTCTCTCTCTCTCTCTCTCTCTCTCTCTCTCTCTCTCTCTCTCTCTCTCTGTTTCTCTTCTTTTGCATTTGTCATGAGATTATCAATTTCCTATGTTTTCTAGGAATTGTTCACCCACCTTGTGTTGTAATACTCCTTTTATACGCTCTCTAGGGGTATTTCATAGAATGATCTTGTTTAAATTTGATTTTTCATGAAGCATCTTGGCTTCTCCATTTGTGGTGCTTAAAAGTTTTGCTAAGTATAGTAGTCTGGGTTGCTATCCCTGGTTCTTTGGTTCTTAACAGCATCTGTCCAGTCCTTCCGACTTATAGAGTCTCTGTTAAAAATCTGGTATACTTCTGATAGATCCATTTTTATGTGTTACTTAGAATTTCACCCTTGTAACTTTTAATATTCTTTCTTTGTTCTGCATCTTTATTATTTTGATTATTATGTGGCAAGAGGATATTCTTACTGATACTATCTATTTGGTTTACTGTAAGCTTCTAGATATTTGTGTTGCAAACTCTTTTAGATTTGGCATTTTCTTTGATGGATGTTAAAATGGCTTCTATTCTATCTTCAAAGCCTGAGATTCTCTTTTCCATCACTTGTGTTTACTTAGTGATGCTTCATTCTGTGGTTCTTCTTCTCTTTCCTGGCTTTTCCGTCTCTAGGGTTGTCTCCATTTGTGTTTTCTTTATTGCTTCTTTAACTTCTTTAAGGTGTTGGATGGTATTTTTATTTCCTTCTACTCTTTCAATGTATTTTCCAGTATTTCTTTATACGGTTTATTCGTATCCTTTTTAAATGTCTCCAAGCATTTGATTGTGGTTTCCTGTATTTATGTAAGCTATTTATGTTTCCTTTTCAAAGGCCTCTATCTTTTCTTTAAGATGAGATTTAAATTCATAGTCTTGTCCTTCAGCTATGTAAAGATATCCAGAACTTAATGCAGTAGAGGAGCTAGGTTCTATAGGTACTACACACACACACACACACACACACACACACACACACACACACACACACACACACACACACACACATCTATATATTGCAGTGGGTTGGTACTTTTTTTCTTTTTTTGGATAATTTCTTTATTTACATTTCTAATGTTATCCCTTCTCCCGGTCTTCAGTCCAGAAACCCCCATCCCATCTCCCTCCACCCCCACCTCTATGAGGATGCCCTCACCCAACTACCCCTCCTGCAATCCTGCCCAGAATTAACCTCTACTGGGTCATCAAACACCACAGGACTAAGGCCTTCTCCTTCCTCTGGTGTCCAACAAAGCCATCCTCTGCCGCATAAGCATCCAGAGCCATAGTTCCCTCTATGTGTACTCTTTGGTTGGGGTGTCCATTCTCCGGGATCTCAGGGGGTTCTGTCCTGTTGATTCCCCCAGAGGGCTGAAAACCCCCCTCAGCCCCTTCAGTACCTTCTCTTACTCCTCCATCAGGAACCCTGTGATCAGTCCAAAGATTGGCTTGAGCATCAGCCTCTGTTTTTGTTAGGCTCCAGTTGAGCTTCTCAGGAAATAGCCATTTCAGCCTCCTAATAGCAAGCACTTCCTGGAATCTGCAATAGTGTACCAGTTTGGCTAATGTATGATTTTTCCAAGACTTTTAACATGAAAGGCTACTGAATTTTGTCAAATGCTATCATAGCATCTAATGAGATGATGATATGTTTTTATTTTTTGAGTTTGTTTACATAGTGGATTACATTGATGGATGCCCTTATGCTGAACCATACCTGTATCCCTGGGTTGAAGCTTAATTGGTCATGTTGGATGATTGTTTTGGTATGTTGTTGGATTCAGATTGTGAAAATTTTATTATTTTTCCATCAATATTCATAAGGAAAATTGGTCTGAAGTTCTCTTTCTTTGATGGGTCTTTTTGTAGTAGAGGTATAAGCCTAACTGTGCCTTCATAGAATGAACTGGTCAACATTTAATGACTGCTTCTAATTCTTTAGGGGTAATGAGACTCTTTTCAAGGTTTATTTGATCCTGATTTAATTTCAGAACCTGTCATCTGTCTAGTAAATGTTCATTTCATCCAAATTTTCCAGGGTTTTCATATAACCTTTTGTAGTAGTATCTGATGATTTTTTTTAATTTTCTTGTTTTCTGTTATTATATCTCCCTTTTTATTTCTGATTTTGTTAATTTGGATACTGTCTTTGGACTTTCTAACTTGTTTGGCTAAGGGTTTATCTATCTTGTTGATTTTCTCAAAGAACCAGCTCCTTGTTTTGTTGATTCTTTGTATAGTTATTTTTGCTTCTTCTTGGTTGATTTCAGCCCTGAGTTTGATTATTTCCTGCTGCCTACTCCTCTTCAGTGTGTGTGTGTGTGTGTGTGTGTGTGTGTTTGTGTGTGTGTGTGTGTGTGTGTGTGTAGGTGGGTGGGTGTGTTTGATCTTTTTTGTTCTATAACTTTCGGGTGAGCTGTCAATCTGCAAAGTGTATGCTCTCTCCAGTTTATTTTTGGAGGCACTCATGGCTATAAATTATACTCTTATCACTGCTTTCATTGTGTCCTATATGTTTGCATATGTCTCACCATCATTTTCATTAAATTCTAAAATGTCTTTAATTTCTTTATTTACTTCTCCCTTGACCATGTTATCATTGAGTAGAGCGTTGTTCAGCTTCCATATGAATGGGGGCTTTCCATTGTTTTTGTTCTTATTGAAGACAAAATTTAGTTCACTGTTATCTGATAGGATACATGGGGTTATTTCAATCTTCTTGTATCTGTTGGGGCCTGTTTTGTGACCATCTATATGGTCAGTTTTGGAGAAAGTACCATAAGATGCTGAAAAGAATGTGTATTCTTTTGTTTTAGGATGAAATGTTCCATAAATATCTTTTAAATTCATTTGGTTCAAAACTTCTGTTAGTTTCACTGTGTCTCTGTTTAGTTTCTGCTTCCAAGATCGGTCCATTGCTAGATGTGGGATGTTGAAGTCTCCCACTATTATTGTGTGAGGTGAAATGTGTGTTTTGAGATTTACTAAAGTTTTTTTTTTATGAATGTGGGTTCCACTGCATCTGGAGCATAGATGTTCAGAATTGAGAGTTCATCTTGATAGATTTTATCTTTGTCAAGTATGAAGTGTCCATTCTTATCTTTCTCGATAACTTTTTGTTGAAAATCAACTTTATTTGATATTAGAATGGCTATTTCAGCTTGCTTCTTGAGACCATTTGCTTGGAAATTATTTTTTCAGCCTTTTACTCTGAGGTAGTCTCTCTCTTTGCCACTGTGGTGCATTTCCTATATGCATCAAAATGCTGGGTCCTGCTTACATATCCAGACTGTTGGTCTATTCGTTTTATTGGGTTATTGAGTCCATTGATATTAAGAGTTACTAAGAAACATTGATAGTTTCTTCCTGTTATTTTTGTTGTTAGAGGTAGAATTACATCTGTGTGGCTTTTTTTTTTTTTTGATTTTGTTGTAAGAGGATTACTAGCTTCCTCTTTTTAGGGTGTAGTTTCCCGCATTGTGGCTTTTTCCATCTATTATTCTTTGTAGGGCTGGATTTCTGGGAAGATATGGTGTAAATTCAGTTTGTCATGGAATATCTTGGTTTCTCCATCTGTTAATTTAGAGCTTTGTTGGGTATAGTAGCATTGGAATGGCATTTGTGTTCTCAGGTTCTGTATGACATCTTCCCAGCATCATCTGGCATTTATAGGCTCTGGTGAGAAGTCTGGTGTAATTCTGGTATATCTGCTTTTATATGTTACTTGACCTTTTTCCCTTACTGCTTTTGATAGTCTTTCTTTGCTTTGTGCATTTGGTGTTTTGATTATTATGTGATAGGAGGAATTTCTTTTCTCATCCATCAATTAGAAGTTCTCTAGGCTTCTTGTATGTTCATAGGTATTTCTTTCTTTAGGTAAGTGAAGTTTTCTTCTATAATTTTGTTGAAGATATTTACTGGCCCTTTAAGTTGGAAATCTTCACTCTCTTCTATACCTTTAATCCTTAGCTTTGGCCTTCTCATTGTGTCCAGGATTTCCTAGATGTTTTGGGTTAGTACCTTTTTTCCATTTTGCATTTTCTTTGACTGTTGAGTTGATGTTTTCCGTGGTATCTTCTGCACCTGAGATTCTTCTATCTTTTATATTCTGTTGGTGATGCTTGCTGTTGGATGATGACTCCTGATCTCTTTCCTAGGTTTTCTATCTTCATGGTTGTCTCCCTTTGTGATTTCTTTATTGTTTCTACTTCTATTTTTCGATATCCTGGATGCTTTTGTCCAGTTCTTTTACCTTTTTGTTTGTGTTTTCCTGTAATTCTTTAAGGGTTTTCTATGTTTTATCTTTAAGGGCTTCTACCTGTTTGCCTGTATTCTCCTGTGTTTCTTTAAAGGAAATATTTATATCCTTCTTAAAGTCCTTTTCCATCATCATTAGAAGTGATTTTAAATCTGAATCTTTCTTTCTGTTTTGTTAGGATATCCATGTCTTGCTATGGCAGGATAACTGTGTTTTGATAATGTCAAGTAACCTTGGTTTCTGCTGCTTACCTTCCTACACTTGCCTCCTGCAAACTGGTTATCTCTAGTGCTACCTGCCCTTGCTCTCTCTGACTAGAGCCTATCCCTCCTGTGATCCTGGATGTGTCAGATCTTCTCAAGTCTAGCTGTCTCTGTGATCCTATGATCCTGGGGTCCTGTAATCCTGATATCCTGGATGTGTCAGAGCTTGTGGGAGTCAAACTGCCTCTGGGATCTTGAAATCCTCTGATCGTGGACATGTTAGAGCACCAGGGAGTCGAGCTTCCTCATAGTGTTGTGGGAATGTGTACAGATCTAGCACCCACACTTTGATCAGGGCATCATCTCAGACTGGACAGAACCCATGATACCGGGTGGGTGGGGGTTCTGCTTCCCCCTACCCCAGGAATCCCAGTTGCTCCGTGTTGAGTCTGATGTTGTGACCTTCTCACCTGTGATCCTGGGTGTGTTAGACCACATTGGAATTGAGCTTCCTCTGGGTTTTGTGGGACTGGTTTTATAACCAGCACCCAAGGTCTGTTCAGGGCACCGGCTCAGACTGGAAGTCAAACGATTGTTATTTTTAAAATCCCATTTTAATGAGATACCATAAAACTATATATTGTTAATATCTTAAACATTCCTCTTGATCACTCTGTTTCAATGATGTCTAATTACTTTCAAAATATTTTATCATACTATTTTCTGCTATCCTTTTGAAAGGTATCCAAGGCTGGTAGATTTTATCTGTTCTCCATGTAGTGGAGGAACTTTTGTTTATTCACTCTTTTTGTTCATTTTATAGCCTAAAATTTATTATATTGTTTGCTTTCATGTTTATTGATTAAATTTTGTAAGATAGGTTAAATTTTTAAGATCATTTGAAAAAATTAAGAGAGAACATGTGTGCAAGCTATTTCTCTTTTTTATTACATTTGTAAGAACTAAAAACTATGTGAAATATGTGAGTGCTCTTTGAATCCCATGTCAAATGAATTAAAGTATCTAATGTGCCTCCTTGTGAAATTATTATACATGTATTCAATTTCCTAGTGAACACCAACCTATAAATTGTAAGCTTGTAACTACTTGACAGGACAGAAAATATTTTAAATTTAAATATTAAAATATTCAATGAAAGAAAAGAAAATGATTCACAATCATTATAGAATTAAAGCTGTTCACCCCATAGTAAGTATATACATAAATAGTATCAGCCTGGAAAGACCCAATGCCATTCTATATCATGATTCCTGTAACCCACCTATCTGAAAAATGTCCCTGACACATTAAGATTCCAATTTGTCCAACACTATTAAAATTTTCTGACCAATCTTTGAAAATGTTTGCATTTTGAAGGGCATAATAATACCAATAATTTTCTGTATTTACAAGAATCCTTGAAAATTGATTGCCTTAGATAACATTTTTTTATTCTACGTAGATTCCTCAGTCTGTGTGCAGTAAGAGTTGTGGGCCTGGATTCAGGAAAGTCACCTTGGAGGGTCAAGCTGTCTGCTGCTACAATTGCACACCTTGTGCAGATAATGAGATTTCCAATGAGACAGGTAAATTCAGGTTTTACAAAAACTTCTCCACAGCATTCCACAATACCCTGGGAAATATAACTGGTATGAATAGAAGTCAGAGATAAATGATTTCTTCCCTCCGTTTTAGAACTTTAAAGTCACAATTTAGTACCATCTCCTTGAAATAGTTAACCATAAACATGAAATATCATATTTGATTTAAAGATTTAATTCACTGTCAATGTTGATAGTGGCAGAAAAACATTTTCTCCTGGACTTAACAGTAATTTATTTTTGTGTGCCTTTTAGCAAAAATGAATAAAGTATTGAACGTTTATGTACTTCACACTTTATTTAAATCACTTCTGAGACACATGCAAGGTTCACATCTGTAGTACCTTCATTGTGACTATTCAGAGCTTATTTTAAAAGATAAGTAAGCAGTTGTTTCAGAGATGTGCTTTTCTATTGTGTGCCTTTAAATTCCGAAATTATGATAAATACATGAAGAAATAAAAAGAAACATTTTGATAAAAATAAAAGAGGTTTTTCTCATTTGTATTATTTTTTTAATGTTTTGGTACAACATATTTTGATGATATCCACACAGACCATTCCTCATACTTCCATTCCTCTATCCATAAAAATTCGTATTTAGTTATTTATAATTTATATAACTAATAGAGTCTATGATGCTCATCCACACTCTGGTGTGTGGATGTCAGTTGAATGTTGTGAAACGAACAGGGTTAGCACTCCTTAAAATAAAACTGACTCCCCTCCCAATGGCTAGCAACTTCAAATAGTTCTTTTCCTGGGGCTATGTCTTCATGACAACCAACACTTTCTATGTTAGAATTTTGTTTGGCTTAAATATGAACACATCTAATGCATTATCTTAATGCTATAAATTTGTAAATATACCGCCCTATATGTCCAGAAAACAGTGTTTCCTTGTAGTAATCTGAATATTTCAGTCCTTTTTTGGTCTAGTCTCTCTTAGATGATAAGAGTTCTATAAGAATTTTTATGTAGTTAATGTACTCTTGATAAAATACTATAAGGTGTGCCATTTAGATATACCCTTAAGTATATTATACATATGTATATGTATATTATCCACTATAATTATGAAGTCACATTTCCTTAATGTGTAGGATTACTTTTATATTTTCCATCTCTATTTAAGAGAAACAATACTTGCAACTATAACTTCAATAAAGTACAGAACTCAATAGAAATATACTGAGTTCTAAGAGCTTAAATAGAACATAGAAGAATAGTTAATGGACAAAATCATGGCATCTTCCACAAAAGAAAAAAGAATTACATTTAAATTTTTTGTACATGGTTAAGTTGAATCTAGAGTTGCATTAATTTGGCAATTCGTAAAATAGAATTTATTTTCTTCTTTCAAAATAATACACAGTATATCAAACATATTAATGATCCACAAGTTTTCTGGATGCACCTTTTATCTATATTTTTGTCTCTCTTTAAAAAAATATCTTCACTCTAATTTGTTCTACCTGAATGCGCTTGAATGACCTGCGCTATAGAGTTGTCTACATTCTTGTCCCAATATTAAAGAACACTAGTTTCTACTCTCATATAAAAAATTAGAAGAGCTCCTCTGGTAATGATATGATTTCATGTCAATTTCACTCATGTGATGATAATCAGTCAGACCCAATCATGAACCCTTCGTGAGCATGCTGTCACAGCAATGAATTCATACAGCTTTCATGATGTAGCTGAATATCCCTGTTTCTTTATAGTCCTCTGATTCCTTTGACTCTTATGAAGTTTCCACACTCTCTTCTTCTCTTCTTTAAATGTCATCCATTTTATGGTGTAGTATATTTTTAAATTTTCAGCCAAAAGAAACCATTGATACATGTATGTATGTATGTATGTATGTATTCATGCTTGTATATTGCAAAGTAGGTTTAGCAGTGTATCCAATGATCCATAATAAAAGTCATTCACTCAGGAAGAAAAAATACAGCTGTACTTCTATGTAGTAATCATTTTTTTAATAATGTATTACTCAAAGAATTACTAAACCTTCAAATTTGTTGCTCATAGAAAGTTGAAAAATAAGATGGTATTATCTTGAAATTAGAGAGATACTAATTCTATATTATTAATGAAATAAAAGTCAAAGTATGGTGGTAATTTAGTTTTAAGAAACACTCGTATATGTTGATAATGTGACATATAAAAATAAGCATACAAATATTTTATATTAAGCATAAAATTTGCCAAATTCTAATAGAGTATAATGAAACATTTTTCTAAGATGTTCTTACTCTTCACTAATTCTCTATTTAAAAATAGATGACTGACACCAAATGTTATGCATAGATTTTCCCGGGAGCATTTTGAGCATTTAAGAAATTCATAGGATTTATTCAATACACTCCAGTAGAGAATAAAACGATTTTGAAAATACAAGGGATTTTGAGGAGATAAGTAAATTTTGGAATCATATATGAAAACAGCATTATCTGAAAATTATTACAAATAAAAACATTCTTCTTTCTTCTTTCTATATAGATTTCAGATGTCAAATTCATAATTTATAAAGGTAATTTATGAGGTGATATAAGGGCCCAGGTAGATTTATGCTATGTATCTTAATATTCTCCTTACTTTCAAGAAAGGTACACTAATATATGTGTGTGTATGTATGAGTATATACATAAATATATATACATACATATATATGCATATGTATATGTATGTTATATATTATGTATATGTGTATATTGTTCAAATATATAGGCATAATATATATACATATATATATATGTGTGTGAGTATATATATACATATATATACATACATACATATATACATATTATGTATATATTATGTATATTATGTATATGTGTATATTGTGCATATATAGGCATTATATATATATATATACACACATATGTATATATAAGTGTCCAGGTAGATTTATGTATTTATATATATATATATATATATATACATATATGTATATATATGTATACTTATATGTATATATATATATTGACAGCACCAAATAAACTCAGTGGTAGTAAAGTATAAAAGTATAAAAGTAGAGATAGCGGGTGCATTAAGTTTGTAGTGAAAACTGATACATAGGAAGGAGTGTGGTAGTTGAGAGGGATTAGATAAAATCCTTTAATATTCCAGCACAAAATATTAAAAAAAAATCAAGGAAAAAAATAGTCAGTCTAAACACAGAATTATTCACAAGAGTTGACATAATACTTTTTTCCGTGAGAAAACAAGGGCTGGTGACTTCTGGGTCGGTCCCCAGTAAGCATGAAGTTAGTAATGTCGCAGTAAGGACTCATGGTTACCTTCTTTTCTGTCCAGATGTAGATCATTGTGTGAAGTGTCCAGAAAGTCATTATGCAAATACAGAGAAAAACCACTGCCTCCAGAAAGCTCAAAGCTTTCTGGCCTATGATGACCCCTTGGGAATGGCTCTCAGCAGCATAGCCCTGTTATTGTCTACAGTTACAGCAATTGTTATTGGTGTATTTGTAAAACACAGACACACTCCCATAGTCAAGGCCAATAATCGAGCTCTCAGTTACACTTTGCTCATCACACTCACCTTCTGTTTCCTCTGCTCTTTGAACTTCATTGGCCAGCCCAACTCAGCCACTTGCATTCTGCAGCAGACAACATTTGCAGTTGCATTCACTGTGGCTCTTGCCACTGTGTTGGCCAAAGCTATTACGGTGGTTATTGCTTTCAAGGCCACTTTTCCAGGGAGAATCGTGAGGTGGCTAATGGTATCAAGGGCTCCCAATTACATCATTCCTATCTGCATACTGATTCAACTTGTTCTTTGTGGACTATGGATGGCAACTTCTCCTCCATTTATTGACCAAGATTTCCAGGCTGAACATGGACACATCCTAATGTTTTGCAACAAGGGATCATCTGTTGCCTTCTACTGTGTTCTGGGATACCTCTGCTCCTTGGCACTTGGGGGTTACACCATGGCCTTCTTATCTAGAAATCTGCCTGATACATTCAATGAATCTAAATTTCTGTCATTCAGCTTGCTGGTGTTCTTTTGCGTCTGGATCACCTTCCTCCCTGTCTACCACAGCACTAAGGGGAAAATTATGTTGGCTATGGAAGTCTTCTCTATCTTGGCTTCCAGCACAGCACTCCTTGGCTTCATATTTGCCCCTAAGTGCTACATCATCTTGTTGAGACCAGAAAAAAACTCCTTTCATCATATTAGGAACAAAACACATTCTAAAAGAAATAAATATCAGAAACCATAACTCAAAAACAAATTTACCTTTTATAATAACATCTTAATACAAGATTTGAATTCATGACCTATACCATCCTAAACATGTATAACAGATTTATCATGTGGTATTGATTTTATCAGAATTTGTGTCTTTATTCGGTTGTATTAAAGTGATTCTAGTATTGCACCAGGTGTTTTCTTATGTTTGAAAATTATAATATACTTTTTGCATGATTACTTTTTAAGTATAAACACAGGTTCTCTGGAATCTCCTTTGTAGAACAAGACATTTAGATATTACATACACCTCCTCTGTGGTGTCTCAATTGTTCTGAATTTCAAAATTGGTGGAACCACACCAGTATCATTTTAGCATCCTTTTTTGTTGTGAACAGTTTATTTTCATGTTACTAGTTTAGTTTGCTTATTAACTTGAGAAATATTCATTCCTTTTCCTGAATTAGTAACATATTTTTTATTTTAAAAGTGCATTCTTATATAATTTCTTCATGTCCTTTAATAAAACAAATTAAAAATTTAATTGTTTTACAAGCACATTACAATGTTATTATATATTCAATTATCAGTACACCAGTTTTTAAATGAATAACATGATATTTTTGAAACTTTTAAGACACTTACTGACATTATTTTGCTTCATGTTTATGATTTTATATAGAAAAACATCAGATAATGTGCTGAAAAATAACCTAGTATGTAGAAGTATTTTCAACTGGATTTTACTACTTATAGTCAAATGTCAGTCAACTCAAAAAATTATTTTACAGTGAAGTATACAGCCCCTATTCATAGTATGACAAAATATATCTCATATCTTTCTGTTTGAAGCCTAGTTGACTCAACTTACTTTTGTTCTTTCTACATACATCTTTCATTTTCTCTGTTCTAATTCAACACTTTTCCAAAAATTGATATACTTTCCTCAATTAAAACACTAAATTTGTTACAACTTTCAATTTTATTAGTACCCATTTTCCTGCCATCATTATTGTGTAAAAAGCTGTACAGTTACTACACTGTCACTCTTTCCCTTCCCATTATATCCTAGGATATAGGCTTTCAAACATGGGATTGGTAACTACAACTGGATATAAAATCTGATTAACAAGGTTGAAATCTTGTCTCTATTAAAAATCCATCCATGATGTCCAAGGGCTAGAGAAACATTCAGTCATGGAGGAAATTGTAGAGCCTCCGTTTTCCTAAAATATTGTAATCCCTAAACATTCTTAATAAATGTGCTTATACTCACACACAATTTACTTCTACATACCAAGGAATAATTGTTTTCTTTTTTTTTCTTTTTTGCAAAAGACTTGTGATTCAAGAAAGTCATCACAATCAAATGTGGAATTTTGAAGCTCATTCTAAACTCATAGAAGTACAACATACACCCACACATAAGGGTCATGTTTCATTGATGAAGAGGGACAGAAAGTTTTAAAACCCAAAGAATCAGGTAAATTCTTGACTAGTTGTATCTCCGGAACATAAGCAGCAATGTATAAAGATATTTAAAGTGTCACCAGCACGATGGGTAAAAATGACATGAACAGAATTACAGACAGCTATGAAATTCTGAGAAAGTAATAAATAGAGATCTCCAGGAAATAGCACATTAATTGGTTAACCAATGCAAACTTGTCAGTTCTAAATACAGATACAAAGATGAAATTATGAAGACAGAAGAGGGTATACATATATATGCAGATACACATAAATATACATGTATATATATGCATATATCTATATCTTTGCCTTCACCTATACCTATATTGTTATATACTCCTCAATATATATACATATATAATATATTATATAATATGTAATATACTACATACATATATAATATATATGTATCATATTTATATATGTGTGATATTATACATGAGGAAATCATGTAGCATTTCTATATAACAATTACTAATGAAAAACAGGGTTGAACTTGAAAGAGAGCTAGAAAGGTATATGACAAAGTTTGAAAAGAGAAAAAGCAGAAATGAACGAAATATATTATATTTTCATTAATCAATGCTATATTATTAATTGTAATGTCAAGTTGCTGTATTTGTTGTATGTTTTTAATGTTTGCTGCTAACTCTGGTAAGTAATTGTACATATTTTTGTATGTTTTCCTGAAAGTTGTATCAATCGCATTTTTAAAAGTAAGTATTCTTGATAGAAGGAGAGATCTCTGGTTCTGAAAAGACTAGATGTAGGGGAATACCAGGAAAGAGAAGTGAGTGGGTGTTGAATGGGAAACAGGGGGAGGGAAGGGGGCTTATGGAACTTTCAGGGAGGGAGGAAATGGGAAAGGGGAAATCATTTGGAATGTAAATAGAAAAAATATAGAAAATTAAAAAAGTAAGTATTTCTTTTTAAATAAACACCAAGGGATAGATTGATTTCTAAATGAATTACCAATAATGCATGGCAATATATCATTTAATTCTTCATTTATATCTAATAGTAAAAAGCAAGACTAAAATTGCTTGTAGTATAGATATGAAAGTATTCCAGTTCATATTCTACGAATGTCATATAGATTTTCACATGAGCATCTGTAAGGAAATTATTTGAGGACAGTTAAAACAGGAATTAAAAAAATACAAAATCTATGTTTCAAAAAAGAAAGAACCAGGAAAGTACAAAAATATTGTTGTCAAATTCCTGTCTTTGACGGGACATTAGTAACATCTACTACTTTTTTCTGAGGCTCCAGTGATAACCTAAAGCTAATAATCACTAAAAAATTTTCTAGGCAACTGAGGAGTTTATTGAACTCTTAATGAATGTATATTCATTTTAATTTACAGAAGTGTGGGCACTCATCACACCCAAGTGTTGTCTCTGAAAAGCCTTACACAGCAGGGAGAAGAGAATCTCCTTAAACTACAGAGGAGTCCATCCTCTACTTCCCCAATAAACTCCCCTCTTTTCTTTCCCAGGGAATAGAAAGGTTGCTATTTGATAAGGAGTACTTCATACTCAGGTTGGAAGATATATTGTCAACAATTTCAACTTGGGTATGTTTTACAAGGGAGCACAGCTACATTCCCAAAATGGCAGTTGCTTGACTCTGAGGTCAGTTAGTCAGAGTCAGTACAGGTGTATAGACATATTGAAACTAAAATTGATACAAGCAAGTTTTCTTTCCAAGAACTATTTACCATATTCCTAATTTCTATTATTTTCTGAAAGAATTAGCATCACAATATAACCTCTTTCAATGTCTGCATCCCATTTTTTATGCTAAATGAGAGGAAATGAAATCTCCCATTATAGACAAAGTAATAAACTACCAGACTTCAGAAAAGTAGAATAAGATGTAAAATGAGGGGGCTGAAAAAGTGATAGAATGTTACTAGAATAGTACAGTGGAGGAGAGGAAGGCAAGGTGAGCTCAGTGAGTAACAGTTATTGATTAATATAAGATTATCAATCCCAGCAAGGAGATACTATGGAGGTTATTTAATTAATTCAAAATGATTGAGCTCATTCATAAAGAAGTGGAAGTACTTTATAACTAAGGATGATGGATATGGAAATTGTTCTTAAAAATAAAATGAGTGATCCTTTGGATCACATTAGGATATCTCATCTCCCTTGAAGAGAATACATTTTGCTGAACAGAAAATAAAAACAGGCAATGCTAAGGATTGCTTTTCCTTATAACCACACACGTTCAATATGTTTGAGTCTATATCAGGGAAGTACATTTGGAAGTGTTTACAATACAATTGGTTCTTTGGATTTGGTTTGATTACTCATGTGACATTGAACAACTTTACAGATAAGTTAAGTAATATAGATGGATTAAGACGAGCCACTTACTTCTCACTGGGAAGAAGACATACCATAAACATCATGACAGGTGATGGGACTGCATACCTACAAATTTATGAGAGTGACTCTCAGTAAGATTACTAGTAATGAGGAACACAGGACCTGAACTTGCCATCATCTGTAACGAGGCAAGGCTTCAAGTGGTAAGACTTGGACATTAATCCAGCCATAAAACTTTTGACCTACAGTACCCATTAGAGCTATCAGTCACAGTAGATGAAAATATTACAGTATATACATTAATTTAAGCAATATCTTCCTATCTTGCTGCATGTGCATAAAGTGTTAAAAGTTAAGCTTACTCCTGAAAAAGTTAAATCATACTTAAGAAGACTGAATGAATAAATAATCCAAAAAAGTAAATCAAAAGAAGGAAAAAATTTCAATCCCTAATAACAAGTAACTTAAATTATTTACTGAACTTGTTTCATTGGTAATTCTCAATATTCATGCTCCCAAATAACTTAATAATTAAATACACAGACTGAAGGCAAGAATAGAAAATGAGATCTACCTTTCTTCTTTATCTATATATAACTCATCACAACCAGGTTTAAGCATCACTTCATTACAAATAGAATTTCATATTAAGAGATCAAAGAAGCAAACACTTGTGGCTTCAAATCAAAACAAATCAAAAGGGAAAGAATAGGGCACATCATATTCATCAAAGAAACAATTTCGTAAGTTCTTAACAATTATTCACTGTACAAATAGCAACAATTTTCTAGTTTCCATAATGGTAAACATTTGAAATTCTTAGGACAATAATCTTTATAACAAATTTTACCTAAATTAAACCCATTTCATATTATTCTCTGTGTCTATCAGCTGAGTGCATTAACAACACTTCAAGAGTTTTCCAGTTCTTGTTAGATTCTGGTAAAATGGCAGAACTTACACATCTGTAGGAAACTGTTAGAGAATCTGAAGATCATGTTTACTTTGTCTGTTTTTCTCTTTTTCTCTTCCCTTTCTCCCACACTAGCCCTCTCTCTGCCTTCTTCCATTCTCTGTTTCTGTCTATTTCTCTGTCTGACTCTGTTCCCTGACTCATTCTCTCTGTTGCTCTTTCTCTCTCTGTCTCTTTCTCTCTGTCTCTCTCTGTCTCTCTGTCTCTCTGTCTCTCTCTCTCTCCCTCTCTCTCTCTGTCTCTCTCTGTCTCTCTGTCTCTCTCTCTCTCTCTGACTTTCTCTACCATTTGTAATTCTTTGGAATATGCATATTCTGCAAGTGAGAAAGCATCACATGGAGTCCTAGCAGGTCTATAAGTATTGAAATGAAAGTAGTTAGCTAAATGGGATGAGTTGAATAGGGATTGAAACCAATCACTTTCTCGTTGGTAGTTTAAGTATATGTTTTTAACATCATGTACCCTGGATAAGGTACACAGGTTTGTTATGTATGGTGGGCAATAGGCTTCTTTGCCTCTGTCTCTGTCATGATACCAAGAAATCAAATCTCTTCCAAATACATTATTATAGAGAGAATCTCTAATGTACTGTGTAGAAGTGATAACTGTCAATAAAAAACTGATGGCCACTTAATTGAAGCAGGAAATTGAAGTCAGAGAGGGACTTGAATTCAAGGAGTTAGAGGTGAGATTCACTCCAAACTCTGAGGAAGTTCGATACCTGTAGCTAAGGGAGTGGACCAATTCCCTGACAGACACTGACTAGAATAAATGTTTGATTCTAGTTAGGAGGGAGCCAGTGCATGAGAATAAGGTCATGGCCTAGGTATTTATTCAAAAATAATTAAGTCCTAAAGTCATTATTCAGGAACTGTTGCATGAGTGGAAAAGCACAAGATTACACAGCCCAAGAAGACAGAAAAGGAACATCCATAGAGTAACAGAGGCCATTAGCAGATATGTCCAATACAGAACTATCTTGAACCAAAATGTTTGCACTTGATTCAATGAATGATTACTTTGATCTGACTTGATACCTAATGAAAAAATCTGTTTCGTCTATAACTTAGCTGCCACATAGTTGGTCACTAATGCAGCTTGATATTTGAAGCACAAGGAGACACTTAGAAAATTTCTGTAAAATAAACAGGACTCCAACCATGACCTTTCATAATGACAACACATTTGGGTCCAAAGCAAAGTCTGGTCTTAAGATTATCTAAATAAGTATCTGCACCTAGAGCTGCTACTACATGAATTCTTAAGAATCCAAAGCCCAACCCTCAATGACACACACCTTTTGAAAAGAAGATACATTCTAATATTTCTAATCCCTTCAAAGGATCCAGTCCCTTACTTATATGGAAATATTTTATGGAAACCACGATAAACATTATGTTAGTTTTGTTGGATGTAATTTACCATTAGTTATTATTAGCATTTATATCTAGCCGCTGTCAATCATGGGTTTGTTCAATTCAGGATTAATTATTACTAACAACCCTCAGGTAGTACTGACAAGGATATGGAGAAAGAGGAACACTCCTCAACTGCTGGTGGGAGTGCAAGCTGGTACAACCACTCTGGAAAGCAGTTTGGCGGTTCCTCAGAAAATTGGACATAGTACTATCTGAGGACCCAGAAATTCAACTCCTGGGCATATACCCAGAAGATGCTTCAACATGTAATAAGGAAACATACTCTACTATGTTCGTAGCAGGCATATTTATAATATCCAGAAGCTGGAAAGAACCCAGATGTCCCTCAGCAGAGGAATGGATACAGAAAATGTGATACATTTACACAATGGAATACTACTCAGCTATTAAAAACAATGAATTCATGAAATTCTTAGGCAAATAGATGGAACTAGAAAATATCATCCTGAATGAGGTAACCCAATCACAAAAGAACATGCATGGTATGCACTCACTGATAAGTGAATATTAGCCCAGAAGCTCGGAATACCGAAGATACAATTCACAAACCAAATGAAACTCAAGAATGAAGATCAAAGTATGGATACTTTGGTTCTTCTTAGAAGTGGGAAAAAATATCCATGGGAGAAGATACATATACAAAGTGTGGAGCAGAGACTGAAGGAAAGACCAACCAGAGAGTACTCCCCCTGGAGATCCATTCCATATGCAGTCAACAAACCCAGACACTCTTGTGGTGCAAACAAGTGCTTGCTGACAGGAGCCTGATATAGCTGTCTCCCAAGAAGCTCTGCCAGTATCTGTCAAATACTGAGGTGAATGCTCTCAACCAACCATTGGACTGAGCACAAGGTTCCCTATGGAGTAGCTAGAGAAAAGACTGAAGTAGCTGAAGGAGCTTGCAGTCCCATAGGAGGAACAACAATATGAACCAACCAGTACCCCCCCAGAGCTCCCAAGGAGTTAACCACCAACCAAAGTGTACTCATGGAGGGACCCATGGCTCCAGCTGCATATGTAACAGAGGATGGGCTTTTTGGACATCAAAGGTAGAAGAGGCCATTGTTCCTGAGAAAGCTTGATGCCTCAATATAGGGGAATACAGTACAGGGAAGCAGGAGTGGGTAGATAGGTGAGCAGGGGGCAGTGGGTTGAGATAGTATGTTTTCAGAGAGGAAACCAGGAAACGGGATAACACCGGAAATATACTAAAGAAAATATCTAATAATAAAAGAGGGAAAAAAACCAACCTTCAAGTCAGTTATTTGACTTTGGTTATATTTACATGAATATATATTTATATTTCTGTTATCATTAGATGAGACTTGCTGCAAAGGAGTTTAAGAGGCAGCAGAATTCAAAGACATTTTAGTGGAGTTAGAGGCAGAGAGCTGATATAAATTATAGTCTATTGAGTACAGAAGATCAGATGGGTAGATAAGATATTGAACAATCCTTATTGAACAATTTGAAAAGGTAGACAAAGGGTCATGTGACCAGCAAAGGACTGGTCCTCAGTGGGTGGATTAATATATTATATATATATATATATATATATATATATATATATATATATATATATTTGAGTAGAAATTTGAGAATTCTGTGTTAACTAGTTAAGACTATGTTGTCATGATGAACCACTAACATATATGTAAAGGATTGATAAGTCCATTTCCCATGTGAAATTTTAGTTTTTATCCATGATATTTAATTTTGATGTTGCACACTTCATTGGTATATGGTGTTTTTCTCAAGGTGATGTAGTCATGCACTTTGTTCTACTAATACACTTTGATAAGTTTTTTGGTGGTTCCTTATTACTAGTAGGATTTTCAATCATTCCTTTATGTCTGTGGTCTCTACATTTTGTTTTGTTTTGTTTTGTTTTATTCTCATTTCATTTCTCTTCTTTTACCATGAATAAGGTCTGTTATTTGATACTAACACACATGTTTTACTGTGGAGAACAGGACTCCTGTTCAAGAGCTTTGTGTGTAGATTCAGGGAAAGCCTGGACCCATGAAATTCTCACATTCTTGAAAAAGTACTGGGAAAAAGTGACCTATTTACACTTATACCAAGTGAAATTATTCCCCATTCACTCTTTGTTTCAAATATCACAAATGGTGGAAATTTCAACTGTAGAAATTTGAAAAGTGACATTTGAATGTTCTAAATATTCAAATCTTCTAAGATACTGTAGAGGAATCCACTTGTCTCTGAACATTCTAAAGCTTTTCTAGTTGAAAGTTCAAATTTTACAAAAATCCTCCCCAAAGTAAATAGTCATGTCTTTTAGAGCAATACCTTATTACTGTTATCAATTACTGACTTAGTTTTAAGTCTTAGACATGTGATAAAACTAATGATATAAAGTTGGTTGGGAATGATAGAATTCATCTCAGCCAACAACTCTTTGGTTACCCTCCATTATTGCATGAAATCAGAATAAAAACTCAATCAGGTCAAGAACCTGGAGGCATGAGCTGATTCAGGCAACAAGGAGGATGGCTACTCAGTGGCTTGCATTCATGGTTTGCTCACCCTTCTTTATTAAAGCATTCCAGACCAAGAGATTAAGGGTCACACCAACCACAGTAATCTTGTTCATTGACATAAATTATCAATCAAAATATGTACTACAGACTTAATCCCCATGTAATCAGCTGGGGTACATTTTTCAATTGAGGTTCCCTTTTTTAAAATTTCTTCAGCAAGTACGAAATTGATATCAATCTGTCTAGTACAACCTGCATTTCTTAAAGACAAGGGTGCTTACTTTTCTGGTTTATTAGGTTGGTACTCTGAAGATAAATGTGGAAACATTTCTTATTTTGAAGATAATTTTAATAATTTGAAAAGCATTTCTCTGAAATAAACATTGAAGCAGATTTTGGGGGAGAGTGTGGAAAAGTGATCATACATTATTTCCACTTAGGAATGAGTTTCACTAGAAAAAAGCAGGTCAAGACCATGAGATTTTTCATCAGGACTGAAAGTGTGTATCATTAAAAAGCATGTGTCCTTTTTTTAAAAGCCAATAACAGTGGAACATGACAGACATAGGACTACTTCCTTAAAAAAACAAGAAAGAAGATTTATTAAGGAAGAGAGCATAGAACAACAGGTAAAAATAAAAGCGCTACTGTGCATAGGGTGATGTAATACAGTGGAGAAGACCAGAGCAGAGTTATGAGAAACCTCCCAAAAGACAAACCCTTCTAATTTTACATTTTTAATAGCTAGTGGGGAAAAAATTAGTAAAGTTTTTACTTCAGTATTTGAATTTTACTTCAGTATTTGAACTTTAATAGGGACCATGGCAGGGCAAAATTAAAAGTAGCAAAGATGTCACATATTACTTTTATTTTCATACAGGGAGAGCTATGAGAGGTGATATAGTGATAATTTCAAGATTGTATGAAATGGCATCTTACAAAGACAGGTGCTTCTTTTGGGTATATGCCCAGTAGTGGTAGAGCTGGGTCCTCAGGTAGTAAGTACTATGTCCACATGCTCCACTATGTCTATATCCACCTTATTTATAATAGCCAGAAGGTGGAAAGAACTCAGATGACCTTCAATAGTGGAATGGATATAGAAAATGTGATACGCTTACACAATGGAGTACTACTCAGCTATTAAAAGATAAGTGCATGAAATTCTTAGGCAAATACATGGAACTAGAAAATATCCTGAGTGAGGTCACAAAAGAACACACATGGTATGCACTCATTGATAAGTGGTTATTGGCCCAAAAAGCTCGGAATATACAAGATACAATTCACAGACCATATTAAGCACTAAAAGAAGGAAGACCAAAATGTGGATGCTTCAGTCCTTCTTAGAAGGGGAAACAAAATACTACTGGAGTTAGAGGGTTGGAGAGACTTGGGAGGAAAAGAGGAGCGGTGGAGAAAGGAGGCAGGATCAGGTATGAGAGGAGACAGGGATGATATACAGAGGTTCAGGAGTTTGAACAGAGGTGTATAGCAATGGGAGATGAGGAACCAGGGGTAGCCACCAGCAAATCCCAGATGCCAAGAAAGAAAGAGTCTCCCAGGACCTAATAGGGTCCTGAAAATACCCAAAAAGGGGAGAGAGAGAACCGGTAGAGACCATATCCAAAGGCTAGGCAAGGCCCCCAGTTGGGGCGTGGAGTAACCCACTCATCTCCAAATTCTTAACCCAGAATGGCTCCTATCTGAAATAAAGAGGAGGACAAAGTGTGGAGCAGAAACAGAAAGAAAGGCCATCCGGTGATCCATCCCATAAACAGACCCCAAACCCAGATACTATTGCAGATGCCAAGAACTGTTTGCTGACAGGAGCCTATTATAGCTATCTCCAGAGAGACTCTACCAGAGCCTGACCAATGGAGGTGTAGATGCTTGCAGCCAACCATTGGATTTAGCATAGAGTCTTCAAGTCTTAGGAGCAGCGTCTTTCACTGAGTCTAGAGGTGGCAATCCTCTGCTAGAGATTTGTCAAAAATCTCTGAACAGCCTACATATATTCTTTGGATGGTGATTCCATCTCTGGGAGCTCCATGGGGCCCAAGATAATTGACACCTTTGATCATCCTGTGGGGTTGTCATGTCCTTGAGCATATTCAATTCTTCCCCTCCTTCAAAGGGATCACTAAACATCTTCCAATGTTTGTCTGTGGGTATCTGCATTAGTCTCAATGTGCTGTTGTGTAGAGCCTCTCAGAGGGCTGCTATGCTAGTCTCTTGTCTGAAAGCACAGCACAGCATCATTAACAGTGTGAGGGATTCATGTTTGCCCATGGGATAGATCTCAAAATGGTCTGGTAACTGGTCAGACATTCCTTCAGTCTTTGTCCTAGCATTTACCTGCAAAGCTGCAGTTCTGTCCTATTGACAGTTTCCTTTGCCTTACCAAAGCTCTTCAGATTCATGAGATCTCATTTATTAATTTCTGACCTCACTGAACAAGCCATTGCTTTTCTGTTCAGGAAATTTTCTCCTGTGTCAATGTGTTCAAGGCTGTTTCCCACTTTCTCTTTGATTAGTTAAGTTTGTCTTCATTTATGTTGATTTGTGATCCATTTGGATATGAGTTTTATGCTGGGTAATAAATATAGATCTATTTGCATTCTTCTACATGCCAACATCCACTAAGACCAGCACCATTTGTTGACGATGCTGTCTTTGTTCCATTGTATAATTTTGTTTTCCTAGTTAAAAACTCAAATATCTGTAGGTACGTAGGTTTATTTCTGTACCTTTGATTTGATTCCATTGTTCCACCTATCTTTTTTTATACTAATAAAATGCAGTATTTATCACTATTGCTATGTAGTACAGCTGTAATTCAGGGATAGTGGTACCTCCAGGAGTTCTTTACTCTTCAGGATCATTTTGACTATCTTGGGCTTTTCGTTTTCCATACAAAGTTAACAATTGTTCTTTGAGAACTGTGAAGAACTGTGTCAGAATTTTGATGGAGATGGCATTGTATCTAGAGATTGCTCTTGGTAAGATGACTATTTTTACTATTTTAATTCTGTCTCCATGTCTTTCTTCTTAAATACATTTGAGTAACAAGTTTATACTATTTTCTTTTCCTTTTGTTCTGTATCTACATTGAATAGATTGTTTTCGTAATCTGTCATTTTGTACACCAAAGCATTTTTGTTCAAATTTTTATTTTATTCTATATTTCAAATTAAATTTAGTTAATTAATTAATTATATGAGTAGCTGTCTTCAGATACACCAGAAGAGGGTATCAGACCTGTTATAGATGGTTGTGAGCCACCATGTGTGTGCTGGAATTTGAACTCAGGACCTTTGGAACCGCAGTCAATGCTCTTAACCGCTGAGCCATCTACCTAATCCATTCTAGAAAGCCTTAATCAACATTAGAGCAAGGAAGAGATCTCCTGTCTACAACACTATTAAAATCTAGTTGCCTATCAATAACCCCTTTATTACTTATTATATTTCATGTAGGATACTCTTAACTCCAATTGATCAGCCATTAGGGTCATCTTTTCATGATTGACCTAACCCATGCTAATTTTTCTCTCTTCCTTCACCTTTTGTTTTTCTTATGGATACTCTCAACTCCCTCACGCCTGTCAGCCATAAAACCCACCTATGTCTCTTTTGCCCTGCTATTGTCTATAAGCATATTTATTTGCCAATTAGAAATAACTTGGCTATCGTGAAGGGGATCATTTCTCTTACTTCTTTCTCAGCCTGCTTATCCTTTGAGTATAGGAAGGCTACTGACTTGCTTGAGTTGATTTTATATCCTGCTGCTTTGCTGAAGTTGTTTATCAGTTGTAGGAGTTCTTTGGTGGAGTTCTTTGGGTCGCTTAAGTATACTATCATATCATCTGCAAATAGTGATAGTTTGACTTCTTCCTTTCCAATTTGTATCCCTTTGACCTCCTTTTGTTGTCTAATTGCTCTAGCTAGAACTTCAAGTACTATATTGAAAAGATATGGAGAGAGAGGGCAGCCTTGTCTAGTCCCTGATTTTAGTGGGTTTGCTTCAAGTTTCTCTTCATTTAGTTTGATGTTGGCTACTGGTTTGTTGTAAATCGTTTTTACTCTGTTTATATATGGGCCTCGAATTCCTGATCTCTCCAAGACCTTTAACATGAAAGGACTCTGAATTTTGTCAAATGCTTTCTCAGCATCTAATGAGATGACCATGTGGTTTTTTTCTTTGAGATTGTTTATGTAGTGGATTACACAGATGGATTTCCTTATATTGAACCATCCCTGCATCCCTGGGATGAAGCCTACTTGATCATGGTGAATGATCGTTTTGATGTGTTCTTGGATATGGTTGGCAAGAATTTTATTGCGTATTTTTGCATGGATATTCATAAGGGAGATTGGCCTGAGATTCTTTTTCTTTGTCGAATCTTTGTGTGATTTTGTTATTAGTTTAATTATGGCTTAAAAGAACGAGTTGGGTAGTGTTCTTTCTGTTTCTATTTTGTGGAATAGTTTGAAGAGTATTGGTGTTAGGTCTTCTTTGAAGGCCTGATAGAATTCTGCACTAAAACCATCTGGACCTGTGCTTTTTTTAGTTGGAAGGCATCCAATGACGACTTCTATTTCTTCAGGAGTTATAGGACAGTTATAGATGGTCTATTTGATCCTGATCTCACACCAGTCAAAATGGTTAAGATCAAAAACACAGGAGACAGCAGTTGTTGGGGAGGATGTGGAGAAAGAGGAACACTCCTCCACTGCTGGTGGGATTGCAAGCTGGTACAACCACTCTGGAAAGCAGTCTGGCGGTTCCTCAGAAAACTGGGCATGACACTCCCAGAGCATCCGGCTATACCACTCCTGGGCATATTCCCAGAGGCTTTACCTGCATGCAATAAGGACACATGCTCCACTATGTTCGTAGCAGCCTTATTTATAATAGCCAGAAGCTGGAAAGAACCCAGATGTCCCTCAATGGAGGAATGGATTCAGAAGATGTGGTATATTTACACAATGGAATACTACTCTGCAATTAAAAACAATGAATTCACGAAATTCCTAGGCAAATGGTAAGAACTTGAAAATATCATCCTTAGTGAGGTAACCCAATCACAAAAGAACACAAATGGTATGCAGTCACTGATAAGGGGATATTAACCCAGAATCTTGGAATACTGGAGACACAATTTGCATATCAATAGATTTCCAAGAAAATGGAAGGAGAGACTCCTGGTCCTGGAAAGACTGGATGTAGGGGAATGCTAGGATAGAGAAGCAAGAGGGGGTTGAATGGGGAAAAGAGGGCGGGAAGGGGGCTTATGAGACTTTCAGGGAGGGAGGAAACAGGAAAGGGGAAATGATTTGAAATGTAAATAAAAAAACTTAGAAAAGAAAAAGAAAAAAAAAAGAAAGAACTTGGAGGCAAGGTCACATAGTGCCATTTGTGTCTACATGCAGACTCTCTTATATCTGGAAAAACCAGGTGTTGGGCACCCACGCTTAGCATTACAATACACACCAAAAGATTAAACTTCAACCATACCTCTTTATAGTCCAATAAATGGCACCCTTTCTTTCATATATAAATTGAATACACTTATAATTCAGAAAATTGTAAGATATAATATATATCAATAACACCCAGTCCATTATATACGATAATTTTATAAGGTATTTTATCATATCTCTTAACTTAATCAGTTTAAATTTTTCTATCAAGATAATATTTGATTTTAACTTTTATTACCATCACAAAAACATCATTTATAAAAACCTAAATAATTTAAATTTAATTGTGATATTTTAATTATCTACTCTTCAACCCCTTCAGAGCTTTGAGAAGAAACAAATATTATTTGATTATGCAGGAAGTAGATGGATGCAGCTTCCAAAAATCAAAGAATTGTTAGAGACTGAATGCTAACCTACACTACAATCATCCTAAATAGTTTGCAATATCAACTTTCTTTTTCCTTTTCTTTTTTGTTTAAACATGTTTATTACAACAGATACAACTCATATCTGACTAGCTTTGTTTCTACTTTCCCTCCCACATCCACGTTCATTGGGCCACTTCCTGGTATTTGAGCCATCAGTGTACTTTCAGCACACTTGCCCAGCAGTACTTTTCAGTCCATTCTTACAGGGTAAAAATGGATTTCAATAATTTATACAAACATGAGTTATGCTCGATCACTACAACTTCCAGCTACTGTACATAGGAATGAGAAGGTAATAGAAAAGTGCCATAGCAACAGTGCCCGAAGAAAGGAAGGGGGGCACCTTTAGATAAATGGATAAAATCAGGCCAAGGGACTTCAGAGGGACAGGAACATACAGGAAATGAAAACATTTCTTTGCAAAACAAATGGAGCGGCACTGCTCTGATTCAGGTGCAAGTGCTGATCAGTTGTCTCATGATATTTGTACACTGCTCATAAGGTACAAAATCGTATCCTCAGACACAGATCACCTGGTGCTTGCACTGGATTTTTGAAAATGCAAGATTTCTGAAAGATAAATTAACCCCCCCCCCACCTCCAATTTTTTCTTTTCTTTTCTTTTTCTTTCTTTCTTTCTTTCTTTTAAAGAAGCTAATTTTGCAGACAGGTTTTCATGTAAAAGGTTAGGTATTTAGCCACCTCAGCACTGATTAGTTTCAGATGTCTATCTAAGCTCCATCACAAATGGCTTCCCATGGCTTCACTCTACAAAACACATTTAAAACGTGAAGATACATCTACAAGAAATCTACATTTCAAGGGTTTTACAAATCAATCTTGTATCTTTACCCTGAATTGACTCTCACAGACCCCATCTCCTTGTCATTTCATTTGCCCAGCTTAACGGTCCATGGTCTACTTAAATGCAGCTCCAAATGTTATGACTGGGCAACAGATTTACAGTTCCTCTATGAGATCATGTGCAATTATTCACATCTTCAAACCATGAAGGAATTCTGATTTTTTAGCTTTTCTAGTTCCTTAATTTGTTGTCTCAAAAATAATATCCCCTGCTCTTTCAAAGTTGCTTGAATTTCACATGCTCGAACTAATGATCTCAAATTTTTTAACTCAGTACTTATTTCTGACATGTGTACATTTCCCATATTATGGGCTTCTTCATGCAATCTTGATGCCTGTTTTTCTGCATGGTCTGTAGGCCAACCTTGAACATGTTTTATGAGATTATCATTGAAGTGTGCTGCTAGAGTTGGTGTTAATGAGCACGCAGGCCTAGCAGATGCATTCTGTGGTACAACAGTTGCAGTTGATGTGCTACTACTACAAGTATGATTGGACCAGGTGGTGGACTTCTCTGACTACTTAAGCACTGAAGACTTTGTGGAGAGACAGAATCATGACCCTGATGCTTGTCTGCAGTTACAGGCTTCCGTGTAGCTGAATGTGACACTGGTCTTTGCTTAACTACTGTGAGTACTAACCTTTGGCTGTGATGAAACAGGTGGAGTACTAATCAAAGGTTTAATAGGGACTGTGTTAGTCTGAGGTGTGCTTATACTTGGAGACACATAGGATCTTGGGGATGAAACATCAGACATCAGAGATTCTTGAGACTCATTGATTAGATGGCTGGGCTTGTGTAGACAGCTGGGCAGCCTGAAAAATCAGAGAGGCGATGTTGAAAGCAGATGGTCCAGCAGTAAGACACTCGTGGATGATAGATTGCAGGGAAGCTTGGGATACAGCTGGTGTAAGAACTTCATTTATTTTGGATATGTCCACATTAGAAATATTAAGCTGTAGCGTGGCTTGCAAAGCAGGAAGCAACTGTCTAAAAAGATTTGGGTCCTGAAGTAATGGAGGGATTGTTGATTGTGGAACGGGAGAAACAGGTACTGCTGAAGCAGATGTGGGAGGCACAGATGTAGGGTTCAGGCCAGAGGCTGAAGATTTGGAAGGAGTTGTGCATGAATGTGATACTGATTTGTTTCCCAGAGCAGACTCTTTTCTCTCTGTTTTCTGTGCAGGCAGAGAAGCTGTGGATGTAGGAGGTTTTGATAAAGTAGATGCTCCATTAGCATCAAATGAGTTCTTTGGCTGGTGATCAGACCGAAGCATAAACGGACTTGAAGGAACAGTGCTTGGGGTAGCGGTTGGATGAACCACTTGTTTGATCGGGTGCTGTACTGGCGTAGAGCTACTGTGAGTCTCTGCTCTTGGCAGTCTGTAGTCTTTGTCATTGTGTCTGCTTGTCTGAGACAAAATATTCTGTGGGAGCAAACTACTGGAGTCTCTGGAATGCTTGTCTTCCATTCCACTGGTGAGCCCCCTAGTGGCTGTTGCTTGCATCACCTCTCTTCTGTAATCCCTGTCTTTTTGGAAACTATTAACTGCCAATTTATTTGCTTCTTTTTCTCTCTGTTCTCTTTGAAGCCACTCTTTTGGTTTCTCCCACTGTGAAACTTCTGTGCCACAATTGTAGTAGTATTTTTCTTTTCCAGATGAGCTAATGTGCTCAGACCGATAATCTGCGGAATCATAAGGTGCATCTGAAGTTTTGCTTGGATTATTGCTTGGATTAGAAGAACGTGAATTTGAACTATGAAGAGCACTGTGGATGTGTGAATTTTCTTGTGGAGAGTAACTGGTCCCACCTTCCCTTTCTCCAACTCTTTGAGTATGCACATTTTTGGACTTATTGTGACCTGTGGTGTCACTGTATTTGTTTTCAGGACTATTAGATCTCTGCAACATTTTGTTTGGTGGTGAAGGATCTGCGGCATCTTGCATCTTTTCATGTCTGTGATCACCACTAGTGGGGTGACTCTTTGATGAATATTTAAGTGCCTGGAAAGGTTGAGAGTCCCCCCCTCTGGTAGTAACAGCCATCACTGAGTCTCTGCTGTTTCCTCGCATACATTACCATCAATGCCTGGCTGTGTGTGTGTGTGTGTGTGTGTGTGTGTGTGTGTGTGTGTGTGTCAGGGAGGGGGAGAGAGGCAGGGAGGCAGGCAGGTGCGCATACAAGATCTGCCTACTGGCAGCCCAGGCACCAGGACTCTGAGCACCCTAGGAGACTCTCAGCACCTCCCCATTACTGGCACCGGTGGTCCCTGGCCATCTCCCTCTGTCACCATTTCTTAGGATAGGCTGGGGCAGAGGTGCCAACAACAGGGCAGCAGAGCAAGGGGAGGGGGGTAGTGGGGTGAGAGACCGTGTTCCTGTCCCCTGTGGAGAGTGAACGCTCCAGTACCTTCCCTTTTGCTCTGCTGCTGCCTCCTGCCCTTCACAACCCTCTCAGCTCCCTCCCCACCCCCCACCCCTGCTCCACATCTTTCTTGCCCCTATTGCCTCTGCTGCAGCTGCTTCTGTTCCACCAACTACATCCGGACATTGGTACAATGCCTAAGTAAGAGTATCAAAATTAATCTTAAATTTTGTATAAATATACAAAAGTTTATACCAACAAAAACCGTAAAAGTTCTATCAATATACTATTTTCTGTATCAATTTAACAAATTATAACCTCAATTCTATAGGAAAATATAAAGATCTCTAACAATGTAAGATTATGGCTATAAAATACTTTTGTTTAAGAGTAGATTCAATAATCCATCCCTATTTGTATAATTTCTTACAATATTACTATATTCCTTTTTTTTTTCTTTTCAAAACCCTTCCCTTTACCTAAGAATAGAGAAGGGAAAAGGGAAAAAAAATCAATGAATCTAAGCTTCCTACTTTTTTTTTCTAAGACAATAAATATTTGTAAGCTATCCTTTAAAATGAAAACATATCTATAATTTATAAAATAACCAACAACATCTACCCCAACTTAAGGGATTGGACAATAGTCACTTTATTATTGCCTCCTCATGACTATGGGCAAAGAATCCCAGTTTGGGGCCAAAAATATATTGGAAAATTTGTTAAGTCTAAATAAAGCTAGCTGGAATCATTTATTGTGCAGTCTTTATGTTTTGAAAAAGTTTAGGACTTAACTGAAGTCTTGAGTAGAACAGTTTGAAATACTTTATAATATTTATATTTATTTATAACAGCCAGAAGCTATTTATAATAGCTTTTTATAATAGCTTCTGGCTGTTATAAATAAGGCTGCTATGAACATAGTGGAGCATGTGTCCTTATTGCACACAGGGAAAGCCTCTGGATATATGCCCAGGAGTGGTATAGCCGGATCCTCCGGGAGTGTCATGCCCAGTTTTCTGAGGAACCGCCAGACTCCTTTCCAGAGTGGTTGTACCAGCTTGCAATTCCACCAGCAGTGGAGGAGTGTTCCTCTTTCTCCACATCCTTGCCAACAACTGTTGCCTCCTGTGCTTTTGATCTTAGCCATTCTGACTGGTGTGAGGTGGAATCTCAGGGTTGTTTTGATTTGCATTTCCCTAATGACCAAGGATGATGAACATCTCTTTAGGTGCTTCTCAGCCATTCAATATTCCTCAGGTGAAAATTCTTTGTTTATTTCTATACCCCATTTTTTAAAATTTTATATTATTTTCTAAGTTTTTTTATATACATTCAAAATCATTTCCCCTTTACCATTTCCTCCCTCCCCGAAAGTCCCATACGCCCCCTTCCCTCCCTCTATTCCCCATTCAACCCCCTCTCGCTTCTCTGTCATGGCATTCCCCAACAACCAGTCTTTCCAGGACCAGGGGTCTCTCCTTCCATCTTTTTGGAAATCTGTTGATATGTGAATTGTGTCTAGGGTATTCTGAGATTCTAGGTTAATATTCCCTTATCAGTGACTGCCTACCATGTGTGTTCTTTTGTGATTGGGTTACCTCACTAAGGATGATATTTTCAAGTTCTGACCATTTGCCTAGGATTTCGTGAATTCATTGTTTTTAATTGCAGAGTAGTATTCCATTGTGTAAATATACCACATCTTCTGAATCCATTCCTCCGTTGAGGGACATCTGGGTTCTTTCCAGCTTCTGGCTATTATAAATAAGGCTGCTATGAACACAGTGGAGCATGTGTCCTTATTGCATGCAGTTAAAGCCTCTGAGTATATGCCCAGGAGTAGTATAGCGAGATCCTCCGGGAGTGTCACGTCCAGTTTTCTGAGGAACAGCCAGACTGCTTTCCAGAGTGGTTGTACCAGCTTGCAATCCCACCAGCAGTGGAGGAGTGTTCCTCTTTTTCCACATCCTCCCCAACAACTGCTGTCTCCTGTGTTTTTGATCTTAGCCATTCTGACTGGTGTGAGATGGAATCTCAGTGTTGTTTTGATTTGCATTTCCCTAATGACTAAGGATGACGAACATCTCTTTAGGTGCTTCTCAGCCATTAGATATTCTTCAGGTGAGAACTCTTTGTTTAGCTCTATATCCCATTTTTTAATAGGGTTACTTACCTCTCTGGAATTTAACTTCTTGAGTTCTTTGTATATATTGGATATTAGCCCTCTGTCGGATGTAGGGTTGGTAAAGATCATTTGCCAGTTAGTTGGCTGCCGCTTTGTCTTTTTGACAGTGTCTTTTGCCTTGCAAAACTTTGTAATTTAATGAGGTTCCATTTGTCTATTCTTGATCTTAGAGCATAAGCTATTGGAGTTCTGTTCAGGAAATTCTCCCCTGTGCCCATATGTTCAAGGTTCTTCCCTAGTTTCCTTTTTATTAGTTTCAGTGTGTCTGGTTTTATGTGGAGGTCCTTGATCCACTTGGAATTGAGCTTAGTGCAAGGAGATAAGAATGGGTCAATTTGCATTCTTCTGCATGTTGACCTCCAGTTGAGCCAGCACCATTTGTTGAAAAGGCTATCTTTTTTCCACTGGATGGTTTTAGCTCCTTTGTCAAAGATCGAGTGACCATAGGAGTATGGATTCATTTCTGGGTCTTCAATTTTGTTCCATTGATCTACATGCCTGTCACTGTACCAATACCATGCAGTTTTTAACACTATTGCTCTGTAGTACAGCTTGAGGTCTGGGATACTGATTCCCCCAGAGGTTCTTTTACTCTTGAGAATAGTTTTAGCTATTCTGGGTTTTCTGTTATTCCAGATGAATTTTTGAACTGCACTATTTAACTCTATGAAGAATTGAGTTGGGATTTTGATTGGGATTTCATTGAATCTGTATATTACTTTTGGCAAGATGGTCATTTTTACTATATTAATCCTGCCAATCTATGAGCATGGCAGATTTTTCCATCTTCGGAGGTCTTCTTCAGTTTCTTTCTTCAGAGACTTGAAGTTCTTGTCATACAGATCTTTCACTTGTTTGCTTAGAGTCACGCCAAGATATGGTTTGTGGCTATTGTGAAGGGTATCATTTCACTTACTTCTTTCTCAGCCTGCTTATCCTTTGAGTATAGGAAGGCTACTGACGTGCTTGAGTTGATTTTATATCCAGCCACTTTGCTGAAGTCGTTTATCAGCTGTAGGAGTTCTCTGGTGGAGTTCTTTGGGTCGCTTAAGTATACCATCATATCGACTGCAAATAGTGATAGTTTGACTTCTTCCTTTCCAATTTGTGTCCCTTTGACCTCCTTTTGTTGTCTAATTGCTCTAGCTTCAAGTACTATATTGAAAAGATATGGAAAGAGAGGGCAGCCTTGTCTAGTCCCTGATTTTAGTGGGATTGCTTCAAGTTTCTCTCCATTTAAATTGATGCTGGCTACCGGTTTGCTGTAAATTGCTTTTGCTCTGTTTAGATATGGGCCTCGAATTCCTGATCTTTCCAAGACCTTTAGCATGAAAGGATGCTGAATATTGTCAAATGCTTTCTCAGCATCTAATGAGATTACCATGTGGTTTTTTTCTTTGAGATTGTTTATGTAGTGGATTACATTGATGGATTTCCTTATATTGATTGATCCATTCCTGCATCCCTGGGATGAAGCCTACTTGATCGTAGTGAATGATCGTTTTGATGTGTTCTTGGATTCGGTTGGCAAGAATTTTATTGAGTATTTTTGCATCGATATTCATAAGAGAGATTGGCCTGAGATTCTCTTTCTTTGTCGGATCTTTGTGTGCTTTTGGTATTAGTGTAATTGTGGCTTCATAGAACGAGTTGTGTAGTGTTCCTTCTGTTTCTATTTTGTGGAACAGTTTGAAGAGTATTGATTGGTAGTAGGTCTTCTTTGAAGGTCTGATAGAATTTTGCACTAAAACCATCTGGACCTGTGCTTTTTTTGGTTGGAAGACTTCCAATGATGACTTCTATTTCTTCAGGGGTTATAGGACGGTTTGATCCTGATTTAATTTTGGTATTTGATATCTGTCAAGGAAATTGTCCATTTCCTCGAGATTTTCTAGTTGTGTTGAATACAGGTTTTTATAGTAGGATCTGATAATTTTTTGAATTTCCTCAGTTTCTGTTCTTATCTCTCCCTTTTCGTTTCTGATTTTATTAATTTGGATACTGTCTCTTTGCCCTCTGGTTAGTCTGGCTAAGGGCTTATCTATCTTGATGATTTTCTCGAAGAACCAACTCCTCGTTTTGTTGATTCTTTGTATGGTTTTATTTGTTTCCATAGTGATCTGATAGGAGGCATGGGATTAGTTCTAATTTCTTATATCTGTTGAGGTCTCATTTGTGACCAATTATATGGTCGATTTTGGAGAAGGTACCATGAAGTGCTGAGAAGAAGGAGTATTCTTTATCTCTAGGATGAAATGTTCTATATATATCTGTTAGTTCCATTTGGTCCAAGGCTTCAATTAGATTCACTGTGTCCCTGTTTAGTTTCTGCTTTCCTGAAGGATCCATTTCAGAGAGCGGGGTGTTGAAGTCACCCACTATTATTGTGTGAGGTGCGATGTGTGCTTTGAGCTTTAGTAAAATTTCTTTTACGAATGAGGGTGCCCTTGCATTTGGAGCATAGATATTCAGAATTGAGAGTTCTTCTTGGTGGATTTTTCCCTTGATCACTATGTAGTGTCCTTCTGTGTCTCTTTTGATGACTTTAGGTTGAAAATCAATTTTATCTGATATTAGGATGGCAACTCCGGCACGTTTCTTGGGGCCATTTGCTTGTAAAATTGTTTTCCAGCCTTTTACTCTGATGAAGTGTTTGTCTTTGACACTGAGGTGCATTTCCTGCATGCAGCAAAATGCTGGGTCCTGTTTACGTATCCAGTCTGCTAGTCTATGTCTTTTTATTGGGGAATTGAGACCATTGATATTAAGAGAGATTAAGGCATAGTGATTATTGCCACCTGCCATTATTGATGCTATCTTTATGTTTGAGTGGTTATCTACTTTTGGGTTTGAAGCAAGAAGGTTACTATCTCATTTTTTCCAGGGTGTTGTTTCTCTCCCTGTATTGGCAGTTTCCACCTATTATCCTTTGCAGGGCTGGATTTGTGGAAAGATATTGTGAAAATTCGGTTTTATCATGGAATATCTTGGTCTCTCCATCTATGGTGATTGAGAGTTTTGCTGGATATAGTAGTCTAGGCTGGCATTTGTGCTCTTTTAGTGTCTGCATGAGATCTGCCCAGGATCTTCTGGCTTTCATAGTCTCTGGTGAGAAGTCTGAAGTGATTCGGATAGTTCTTCCTTTGTATGTTACTTGGCCCTTTTCTCTTACTGCTATTAATATTCTTTCTTTGTTTAGTACATTTGGTGTTTTGATTATTATGTGATGGGAGGTATTTCTGTTCTGGTCCAGTCTGTTTGGAGTTCTGTAGGCTTCTTGTACGTTCATCGGCATCTCTCTCTTTAGGTTAGGGAAGTTTTCCTCCATAATTTTGTTGAAGATGTTTACTGGCCCTTTATTTTGCAAATCTTCACTCTCATCTATACCTATAATCCTTAAGTTTGGTCTTCTCATTGTGTCCTGGATTTCCTGGATGTTTTGGGTAACACGTTTTTTGCATTTTGCATTTTCTTTGACTGTTGAGTCGATGCTTTCTATGGTATCTTCAGCACCTGAGATTCTTTCTTCCATCTCTTGTATTCTATTGTTGATGTTTGCATCTATGACTCCTGATTTCTTCCCAAGGTTTTCTATCTCCAAAGTTGTCTTCCTTTGTGATTTCTTAGTTGTTTCTACTTCCTTTTTTAGATCCTGGATGGATTTGCTGAGATCCTTCACTTGTTTGTTTGTATTTTCCTGTATTTCTTTAAGGTATTTTTGAGTTACCTCTTTCAGGATTTCTGCCTGTTGAGCCAAGTTCTCCTGCATTTCTCTGAGAGATTTTTGTGATTCCTTCTCATGGGATTCCATCTGTTGATCCATCGTCTCCTGCATTTCTTTAAGAAGTTCTCGTGTTTCCTTTGTAAGGGCATCTATCCATTGAATAATTTCTTTAAGCACTTTTTGTGTTGCATCCCTATGGGCATCCGTCTGTTGACCTATATTCTTCTGCATTTCTTTATGCAATTTTTGTGATTCCTTTGAAAGTGCATCTACCCGTTGATTCATTTCTTTAAGCGATTTTTGTGTTGTCTCCTTGTGGGCCTCCATCTGTTCATCCATGTTCTCCTGCATTTCTCTAAGCGATTTTTGTGTTTCCTTTGTAAGGGCTTCTAACCGTTGAATCATGGTCTCCTGTAACTCTTTATTAGATTTATTTGTGTCCTTCTTGTGATCCTCTAATAGCATCATGAGAAGTGATTTTAAATCCAGATCTTGTCTTTCGGGTGTGGTGGGGTATCCAGGACTTGCTGCTGTTGGAGAGTTGGGTTTGGACGGTGCCATATTACTTTGATTTCTGTTAGTAACATTCCTACATTTGCCTTTTGCCATCTGATTACCTCTGGTGTTCGTTGGTCCTGCTGTCACTGGCTGTTGGTTGGACCTCCTGTGAGCCTGCAAAGCTATTTCTGGCCCCCCTGGATTACCGGGATTCCCCTGGCACCTATTTCTGGGGCCTACCCTGCTCCTGAGTGACTTTGGAGCCCTGATGTGCCTTTCCCCAGGTTATGTCATAATTGGGAGTTCCTGCATATCCAAAGGCTCAGCGTAATAGATTCCCTGAGCATAGGTCGCCAAAGGGAGGCTGGTAGGCTCCTGCCCTGTGCAGGGATGTGTGATCTCTCCCAGAGGTGGGGGAGGGGGCGTCCCTCTGCATGGCAGAAATCCCACAGCAGAGCTGGTGCGCTGGTTACTGCAGATCCTCCCTGCTCTTGGGAGCAGGGTACACACAAGCTGCCTGAGACCCAAGCGATATTATGCCTGTCTGTCTCTGAGCCTGGCTGTCCCAACTACCTGGCCACTGGAGCAAAGATGGTGGAGTGCACTCTTCACTCTCTCGGCAGCGCAGGTCATCCTGTAGAGGGGATGGCCCACAGCAGAGCTGGCGCCCAGACGACCACCAGTGCTGTCCCGTTCTTGGGAGCAGATGGAAGCCCCAACAGGCTGTGTCCCAAGGGATGTCATATTGGGGGGAACCTGGGTACCTGTCTCCTCAGTGCAGTCTACAGGAACAGACGTCCCCAAAGGGAAGCTGGTAGGCTCCTGCCAAGTGCTGAGGTCCCTCTGCAAGGCAGAAGTCCCACAGCAGAGCTGGTACATCGATTCCTGCAGTCCTTCCCAGCTCTTGGGAGCAGGGTACACACAAGTTGCCTGAGACCCAAGCGATATTAGGCCTGTCTGTCTTTGAGGCTGTCGGTCCCAACTACCTGGCCACTGGAGCAAAGATGGCGGAGTCTGTACCCAATTTTTTAATAGGGTTATTTGCCTCTCTGGAGTCTAAGTTCCTGAGTTCTTTGTGTATATTGGAATTTTAGCCCTCTGTCGGATTTCGGGTTGGTAAAGATCTTTTCCCAATTTGTTGGTTGCTGTTTTGTCTAATTGACAATGTCCTTTGCCTTACAGAAACTTCATAATTTTATGAGGTCCCATTTGTAAATTCTTGATCTTAGTGCATAGGCTATAGGTGTTCTGTTCAGGAAATTTTCCCTTGTGCCCATGTGCTCAAGGCTCTTCATCAGTTTCTTTTCTATTAGTTTCAGTGTGTCTAGTTTTATGTGGAGGCCTTTGATCCACTTGGAGTTGAGCTTAGTATAAGAACATAAGAATGGATCGATTTGCATTCTTCTGCATGCTGACCTCAGTTGAACCAGCACAATTTTTGAAAAGGCTATCTTTTTTCCACTGGATGGTTTTAGCTCCTTTGTCAAAGATCAAGTGACCATAGGTGTGTGGTTCATTTCTGGGTCTTCAATTCTATTCCATTGATGTACCTGCCTGTTACTGTACCAATACCATGCAGTTTTTAACACTATTGCTCTGTAGTATTGCTTGAGGTCCGGGATACTGATTCCCCCTGAAGTACTTTTACTGCTGAGGATAGTTTTAGTTATCCCGTGTTTCTGTTATTCCAGATGAATTTTTGAATTGCTCTTTTAAACTCTATGAAGAATTGAGTTGGGATTTTGATGGGGATTGCATTGAATCTGTACATTGCTTTAGACAAGATGGCCATTTTTGCTATATTAATCTTGCCAATCCATGAGCATGGAAGATTTTTCCATATTCTGAGGTCTTCTTTGGATGCTTTCTTCAGAGACTTGAAGTTCTTTTCATACAGATCTTTCACTTGTTTGGTTAGAGTCACACCAAGATACTTTATATTGTTTGTGGCTATTGTGAAGGGTGTCATTTCCCTAATTTCTTTCTCAATCTGTTTATCCTTTGAGTATAGGAAGGATGCAGATTTGCTTGAGTTAATTTTTTATCCGGCCACTTTGCTGAAGTTGTTTATCAGCTGTAGGGGTTCTCTGGTGGAGTTTTTTGGGTTGCTTAAGTATACTACCATATCATATGCAAATAGTGATAGTTTGACTTCTTCCTTTCCAATTTGTATCTCTTTGACCTCCTTATGTTCTCTCATTGCTCTAGCTAGAACTTCAAGTACTCTACTGAAAAGATATGGAGAGAGAGTGAGAGCAGCCTTGTCTAGTCCCTGATTTAGTGTGATTGCTTCAATTTTCTCTCCATTTAGTTTGATGTTGGCCACTGCTTTGCTGTATATTGCTTTTACTATGTTTAGATATGGGCCTCAAATTCCTGATCTTTCTAATACTTTTAGCATGAAAGGATGCTGAATTTTGTCAAATGTATTTTCAGCATCTCATGAAATGATCTTGTGTTTTTTTTCTTTGAGTTTGTTTGGGTAGTGGATTACATTGATGTATTTCTGTGTATTGAACCATCCCTGCATCCCTGGGATGAAGCCTACTTAATCGTGGTGAAAGATTGTTTTGATATGTTCTTCGATTCAGTTGGCAAGAATTTTATTGAGTATTTTTGCATCGATATTCATAAGGGAAATAGGTCCATAGCTCGCTTTCTTTGTTGGATCTTTGTGTGGTTTTGATATCAGTGTAATTGTTTCTGTGTAGAATGAGTTAGGCTGTGTTCCTTCTGTTTCTATTTTGTGGAATAGTTTGAAAGGTATTGTTGTTAGGTCTTCTTTGAAGGTCTGATATAATTCTGCACTAAAACCACCTGGTCCTTGGCTTTTTTGGTTGGAAGACTTTCAATGACCACTTCTATTCCTTCAGGGGTTATGGGACTCTTTAGATGGTCTATTTGATCCTGACTTAATTTTGGTATTTGTTATCTGTCTAGGTAATTGTCCATTTCCACCAGACTTTCACGTGTGTTGAGTATAGGCTTTCAAAGTAGGATCTGATGATTTTTTGAATTTCTTCAGTTTCTGTTGTTATATCTCTCTTTTCGTTTTTGATTTTGTTAATTTGGATTCTGTCTCTAAGCCCTCTGGTTAGTCTGGCTAAGGGTTTATCTATCTTGTTGATTTTCACAAAGAACCAGCTCCTGGTTTTGTTGATTTCTTTTATGGTTCTTTTTGTTTCTATTTGGTTGGTTTAGCCCTGAGTTTGATTATTTCCTGTCTTCTACTCCTCTTGGGTGTATTAGCTTCTTTTTCTTCTAGAGCTTTCAGGTGTGCCGTTAAGGTGCTAATGTATTCTCTCTACAATTTCTTTTTGGAGGCAATCAGGGCTATGAGTTTTCCTCTTAGCACTGCTTTTATTGTGTCCCATAAATTTGGGTATGTTGTGTCTTCATTTTTATTAAATTCTACTTGGCAACATCAGAGCCCAGTTCTCCCATCACAGCAAATCCTGGATACCCCAACACACCAGAAAAGCAAGTGTTGGATTTAAAGTCTCATCTCACTATGCTGATAGAGTACTTCAAGCAGGACATAAATAACTCCCTTAAAGAAATAGAGGAGAACATGGGTCAAAAGGTAAAAGTACTTAAAGATGAAACACAAAATCCCTTAAAGAAATATAGGAGAGCATGGATCAACAGGCAGAACCCCTTAAAGAGGAAACACAAAAATCCCTTAAAAGAATTACAGGAAAACACAAACAAACAAGTGAAGGAAGTGAGCAAAACCATTCAGGATCTAAAACTGGTAGCAGAAACAATAAAGAAATCACAAAGTGAGACATCTCTGGAGATAGAAAATCTTGGAAAGAATACAGGCGTCATAGATGCAAGTATCAACAACATTATACAAGAGATAGAAGAAAGAATTTCAGGTGCTGAAGATATCATAGAAAACATTGACTCAACAGTCAAAGAAAATGCAAAATGCAAAAAATTTGGAACCCAAAACATCCAGGAAATCTAGGACACAATGAGAATTCCAAACCTAAGATTATAGGTATAAAAGGGAGTGAAGACAACTTAAAGGGTCAGAAAATATCTTCAACAAAATTATAGAAGAAAACTTCCCTCATCTAAAGAAACATATGCCCGTGAGCATACAAGAAGCCTACAGAACTCCGAACATATTGGATCAGACCAGAAAGTCCGCCCAGCACATAATAAATCAAAATACAATATGCACTAAACAAAGAAAGAATATTAAAAGCAGTAAGGGAAAAAAGTCAAGTAACCTATAAAGGCAGGCTTATCAGAATTACACAAGACTTCTCACCTGAGACAATGAAAGCTAGAAGATCATGGGCAGATCTCATAGAGACCCTAAGAGAACACAAATGTCAGCCCAAACTATTATACCCAGTAAAACTCTCAATCACCATAGATGGAGAAACCAAGACAACCATTATAAAACCAAATTTCCACAGTATCTTTCCTCAAATCCAGCCCTACAAAGGATAATAGATGAAAGACGCCAACACAAGGAGGGAAAATACACCCTAGAAAAAACAAGAAAGCAATCTTCTTCCACCAAACCCAAAAGAAAGTAACCACACGAATATAAAAATAATGTTGAAAATAACAGGAAGCAGCAACCTTTTTTCTCTATATTTCTTCAATTTTAGCAAAGATATTTTCAATGTAAATCTTCAATTTCATCACAAAATGTTTATAATTCCACTTTCAATCAACTTAGAAATATTTTATGCCTACCATTTTATCTGTAATTTTTCATGATAATCTTCAATTTTATTATGTTATTTCATATATTTCCACAATTTTATTAGAAATATTTTCCATGTAAATCTTCAATTCTATCATAAAATGTTTCTACTTCCTTTTTCGATTAATTTAGAATTTTTTATATCTACCATTTTATTCTTAATTTTCCCTGAAAACTGTCAATCTTAATATGTTTTTCTATATACTTCTTCAATTTTGTTAGAAACATTTTTCCATGAAAATCTTTAATTTTATCATCAAATAGTTTTACTTTGTTTTTCAATAAAAAATAAAAAAATTGATAAACAACCACCCTTCAAAAAATAATAGCCAAGTCACCTTAGGTGTATTTTTTTAAAAAGCAATTTCCCCCCTGGATATATTCCATTGATCCACCTGTCTTTCTCTATGCTAATACCATGCAGTGTTTATGACTGTTTACTATGGCTCTGCAGTAGTAGAACTTTAGGTCAGGCATGGTTATACCTTCAGAAGTTATTGTACTATTCAGGATTGTTAGAATTATAGTGTGTGTGTGTGTGTGTCTGTGTGTGTCTGTATGGATGTATGGTTTGTATTATGAAGTTAGAAATAAAGGAAACAATATAAAGAATCAATGAAAACATGTGGCTCCTTGAGAAAATCAACAAGATAGACAAATTTTAGCCAAATTAACAGAAAATCGGAAGCCAGGAAGAGAAAGAGAGGGAGAGAGAGAGAGAGAGCAGAGAGAGAGAGAGAGAGAGAGAGAGAGAGAGAGAGAGAGAGAGAGAGAGAGAGAGAGAGGTCTAATTACATCAGAGATGAAAAGTGAGTCATATCAATGGACATGAACATGTTCAAAGAATCATTAAGTCTTACTTCAAAAGCCTGAACTGCATAAAATTGGAAAAGCTAAATGAAATGGATGATTTCTAGACAGATATCAATTACTAAATCTAAAGCAAGATCAAGTAAACCTTCTGAATAGTCCTATAATCCTTCAGGAAATAGAGTTATTACAAATAATATAATACCTGGTTCAGATGGTTTTAGATTATAATTCTATCAGAATTTCAAAGAAGAGTTAATGCAATACTTCTCATAGTATTCTACAAAATAGAAACAGAAGGAACTCTGCCAAATTCGTTCCTTGAGGCCACAGACACCCTAATACCTAAACCACACAAAGACTTAGCAAAGAACGAGAATTTCAGACCAGATATTGTTATGAATATTATAAAAAGAATACTCAATAAAACTCACAAACAAAATCCAAGAACACATCAAAGAAATTATAGACCATGATCAAGTAGGCTTTGTACCAGGGATGGAGAGTTAATAGAACATATGATAATCCATTAACATATTCTACGCTGTATAGAAATTAAAAGAAAAATACATGATCATCTCACTAGATGTGAAAAGTTATTTGACAAATCCAAAACCCCATTCTGATAAAAATCTTGAGGAAACCATGGATACAAAGGGCATACTTAAACTTACACTAAAGGTAATATGCAGGAAGTCAATAGCCAACATCATATTAAATAGAAAAAAACTAAATCATTTCCACAAAGAACAGGGAAAAGTCATGACTGTCTACTCTGCCATATATTTTCAATATAATACTTGAAGTTTTGGGTAGAGCAATAATAAAACTAAGGCGATCAATGGGGTTCAAATTGGAAAAAATAAGTCAAAGTATTGCTATTTACATATGATATCATAATATATAATGTATCCCTCAAAATTATACAGAGATTTCCTACAGATGCTGAATACATTCAGTAATGTGGCTGGATACAAAATTAACTCAAAGATGTCAGTACCCTCCTTTATATAAGCAATAAACACACTGAGAAAGAAGTTGTGGAAACAGTTCCATTCATAATAAGTACAAATAACATTAATTACCTTGCTGTAACTCTTATCATGTAAGTGAAAGATATTTATGACAAGAATGTTAAGTCTCTGAAGAAAGAACATCAGAAATATATCAGAAGGTGGAAAGATCTTCCTTGCTCATGGATCAATAGAAATAAAATATTGGAAATGGCCATCTAACCAAAAGCAGTCTCCAGATTCAGTACAATTCCCATTGAAATTTCAACACAACTCTTCACAGATCTTGAAACAACAATTTTCAGCTTCATATGGAAGTTTACAAATCTCCACACTCTTTTCTTTTAATACCTTCTTTTTATAATAATAAATTTTTCCTCTCAAAATTTTAGCCCAAAGAAATCCATATATATAATTTATATAATGTATAGATAATATATATATGGATTGTATGTGTGTGTGTGTGTGTGTGCGTGCATGTTTGTGTGTGTGTATAAAGTTAATTTTTGAATGTGTCCTGTGCATGTATAATAACAGTGGTTCACAAACTGAGACCAGAGGTCAGGGTTCTGTTTATAATTATAGTGTACAACAGTATGCAGCTCAAAGAAATTATAAGCTCTGCAAATTTGAAAATATTGAAAAACAGTGTAGTGCTATCTTTTGCAAGTTAAAGTATTAATTCAATATTATTAATGAAATAAAATTGAAACTCTGATGATCAATTATATTTTACACTGGTGGTGGTGCTACCATATAATCCATCTCTAACATGCCTGAATGTATACCTGTAGGACTCTATGTAAATCAGCATAGAGTACTTGCTTATCCCCATATATTGGTTCACTATTGACAAGTGCCTTGATTTAAAAATAAGCCTAGAAGGCTCCAATAGCAAATAAATTGATAAAGAAAATGAAGTATACATGTTCATGTCTATGTGTTCAACTTGACTAGGTTTGGAATCACCTTTGGGTATGTCTATGCTAGAAATTCAGAGAGGTTTTACCAAGGAAAGAGACCTACCTTGAATGTGCCCAACATCATCCCATGAACTGGCATCCGAAACTGAATGAAAAAGTATTAAAAATAGAGCTCAAACAGAATACCAGCATTGATCTCTCTGCTTCCTGACTGTGGGTACAGTGTGAGTAATCCACCCCACACTTGTTTCCACTGACATGTTTTTTATTTTTGGTTTTATTTTATTTTATTTTTTTTCTTGTGACAGGGTTTATCTGTATAGCCCTGGCTGTTCTGGAACTCATTCTGTAGACCAGGCTGACCTCTGCCTCCCAAGTGCTGGGATTAAAGGCATGTGCCACAACTGCCCAACTCACTGACATGCTTTATCTGCTATGATCCATATTGCCTGCAAACCCTGAAGCAAAATGCATCCCATCTTCCATAATCTGGGTTTGCAACTGTGTAACTAATTTATATTCAATAAAATTTTACTGTAACAATCATTGAAATTAAGACTTTTTCAGGAAAAAAGGATGTATAAATATTGTATAACCCAGATACTTTACATATAAATCTGGGTGCATATATTTTAGACTAGTCATAAAATTTAGAAAAATTTACAAAAGTTATAGAACATACTATTATAAATTTTTTTCTAAATTCCTTCACATCTTCTAATAATATTCTATTCATGCTTCACATGTTATGAAAACAATTTATTGGATGTATTTTGAGCATTTACTAATATAATAGAGTCAATTCACTAAACTTCAGCAGAGAATGAAGAGATTTTGAAAACACAAGGTATTTAAGGAGAAAAATAAATTTAGGACTCACTTATAAAAATGCATTATCTGAAAAATATTAAACACACAAAATACATCCTCTTCTTTAGGTTTTGCATGTTTAAGTTATAAATAATATGTGAATTTTGAGTATTTTCAGATCTAAGGTAGAAGAGAGGGCTAATCCCCACCCCAATGTGGTCACTGTGTGTTTAGTAGAAATTAATCTAGGTGTCAGTTACTTGGTCTCAGTTTGGTTTGTCCAGTGAGGATCACTGGTAGAAAATATGTGTGGGTATGGTTTTGACACAAAATGATGGATTATCAGCAGAAAAGAGCTACTCTGGGCCAGCACAAGTTTATTGGTGCAACCCAGGAATAGACAAATATGAAAGTTAGCATAGTTAAACCTTGGTGGTATTTCTTTTGAGAGATGAGGTAGTGTGTCTCAGTATTAGAGAGTTGCAGCTTAAATGTAATGTCTTTACATTTCTATGTCAAATAACCTTATCATGTTCACCCTTTTTACATGCAGACATGAGGTTAAGCTTATTATACATAAGTTCATTGCCTGTTATCAGTCAAATGAAAAGAGTTCCTTAATTTCTGTTATTGCAGCATTAGTGTTTTCTGTCACTCCATCTTTCATTCTTCTTAAAGAGTTTATTTGTAGGGACATCCATTCATTGATACATTACAATAGAAAATGTTTTCACTAGCCCTATTCCTACAGACTTGGAAATAGAGCCCTGCTAATAAAAGCATCCTTAAAGAAATTGTATAGTCAGAAAATCAAGTACTTCTCATTATTGTCTTATATGGAAGAAAGGTCTGAATTTCTAACAATATTCTAAAAATGGAGGGACATAAACAGTGTGATCCCAGTGTTTGATATGTAAAGATGGATTGTGATATAAAATAAATTTAATGAATTATAAAATATAAAAGAGGCCTAAGTTGTTTTCACATGAAAAGTTTTCTGCTTCATCTTTTTATCCCATTTATCCCAAGGGGAGGTCAACCATGAGCTCTGGGTACCCGATGTCTTGGGTGAATTCATAGTGCCTTTGGCTTTAAAAAAAATATACAAACATATTTTTCAACCTGTTTGACACCTAAATTGATGGGCTCAGGTGCAGGAGCAGAGCCCAAATGAAGAAATCATTTCAGAATTCCTAGTGGCAAGGAAGAAGGAAATAGAAAATACTTGGAATCATTAGTGTGACTACGTCACTCAAAACAATGTGCAAACACACACCTTCACAAAACTATAAGTATATATCTACTGGATACTATGTGATCTGCATCAAACAGACATATGTATTAAGAATATGTTCTGCTGGATTTTTATCCCCTGGTATTTTCAGATTCCTTACAGTGTCTTCAGCTTTAACTGGAGTAAGTGCTATTACTTAATCACTGAAGAGTTTCATCATGAAGGGGATGTGATGATTGGTGCATTTTTCCCAGTTCATACTTACTATACAATCAACAGAATTCCAAATGAAAAACTACCAAATATATACTTCTATCAAGACTATTTCTTACAGTAAGTACAACTATCCATTTTGAAAGTTCAGAATTCTTATGGCTTATAAGGTGTAACCATTAAAACTTGCGTGTTACTTGTGGTATTTGTTGTGACAATTTCTGTTAGAGATTCTAAAATTTCTTCAATATTACTTGCATTTTGACTTATTTTCATCTCTTACAGGGGAAGTAAAATGATAAAGTTGTCTTTGGTCTATCAGTTTCCTCATTTGATTACTAATTTAACCTCCTGCAATGTATATAATTCCATAAGGTCTGAATATTTTCAATCTTATATATTTTAGAAGAATCACACTTTAATTTCAGCCTGATATTGGTGTTCAGGGCATTTCTGAAGTCCTGCTGTGCTTTTATGATATTATAAGATGCCACTGAATGGAAGACATCTTGAGTATTTATATGTGATGCTTGAGAATAGAAGCTATCTTGTTTTACATGACACTAGTTCCAAATTTAGTGTCACAATTAGAAAGTAAAATACTTCTGTGCTCTACTAATATGTCATTTGTCTCATGTTTTTATAATTTCTTGTTTGTTAATTTATTTTGTTTATTCTCAGACAGATTTCCCATGCTTATCAATTTGCTCCTTCTGCTTGCAATATTTATTCTGTTCTTTATGGATTTGGTCATAAACACAGTGACTGTCAGTGTCTAACATTTCACTATTTCACAACTTGTGTGAAATGTTCATAATTAATGGACAGTGTTAGATAGGTCTTTCTAAATTCAAGAGGAGTGCTGATGAATGTTCCTAAATAAAGGCAATAAGGTTTGTTTTTCCCAATCAGACCTTCATATCTTATGCAGACTTTCTTTTATCTATATGGTTTCGAGGAGTAATGGCCTGGCCTAGAGTGTTAACACTTATATAAATCTCTGTGAAGACATGAGAAAATGTTTTGGGACTCAACAAGTCAAAAATGACAAAGAAAATTTAGATGTGAGGAGAATTTTGCTCGGGGTGACGATACTATGTATTTGTAAAGACCTTGTCTGAGTATCAAGTCAGTAAATCAAAGACCATTGAGGAGGAAATATGTTGAGATATCAAAGGTCATTAGATTTTTGTTACCATGACAGATGTCTTTGAAATTTGAAACAAAGTAAAGATGGCTATCAAAAATTTGTTATTGGCATTAAATATTTCATGATAGATCTAATTTCTTAGGACATCTTAGATTATCTCAAATAATATCACAAAATGTTCTCCTATGCCTAACAAATGTGCTAACTTTTCATGCTGGGTGGAGACTCTTCTGCTTCCTCATAATTAATGCGCCTTATAATGCTACTTTGTCTCTTCCCTTTATTTTGTGCAATTCAGGCAACAGTGTGCATTGGAAGGTGCTTCTCTTTATATATTAAAGGATCAAGGTCATCACTACAAAGGCTATAATTTGAATTACATAAGCATTTAGCGCCTGGCTTATTCATTATAAGCAAGAAAACTGTGTCCTGTCAAAATATTAAACTTGTAAGGAAGTCAGAAAAAAAAGAGTGAAATTTATGACAGAAATACTGCTAATTTATTACTAAGAATTAACTGCATTATGCTATACAATTCATTAACGAAGCATATAGTTTTCCATACAGTGTGAACCACAGGAAGGTATATTTACCACACAGCTAAGAAACTACTTTTTTCATTCTTACTTAATCTGTTATTTACCTATATGTAAGTTTGTATATATTTCAAAGGGTAGAATTTTATCTCTCTTAATTTCTTATTCCTTGTATGGTTTAAGTGCTTACATATATTTCTCATAATTATGTTGTTTACAAATGAATTCATGGGCTCTCATCAAATTTTTCCTCATTAGCATTTGCATAGTGTCCTCCAGATAGATCTTTCTTTTAGTCTATCGCAACATTACAGGAACCATTGAGTTCTTGTTGTTACATAATGTGTTGAAGGAATTCATGTACAGTTACTGATGTGTATAGAAATAGAATAACTCTTAGAGAAAAGTGGCTTGTTCTATTGTCACATTCATGGTGAAATCATTTCAATGTTCTTATTAAAGACTTTATTTGCATGTGTGTGCACATGGTTGATGCAACTCACACTTGCTAGGGAAGGTAAATTGTGGGAACAAATTTTTTGCAAATGTAGAATTACAATGGGAGTGCCGAGATAAATTCAGCCCCTCCCCCTGACCCAGCAGCGTGATCCTGCATTGGCTACGCCATTTTATTGGCCAGTATGTTAAATTTTTTATATTGCTCATTTATTTAAAAACCTAACCTGGAATCTCTTCTAGTTGTTTATGAGGGTGAATTATTTTCCTTTGCATGTTAAAATATGGGTTTGAACTTATACACAAAATATATTTCATTAATTTATTCTGAATTGTTCTGTTCATAGTTTGATAAAATTGATGCAACACAAGAATAAATTTCTTGACAGTTTAGATTTAAAACACTTTTATTTTACTAAAGTTATGTACCATTATGAGCAACTATTCATGTTAAAAGACAAAAATGATCTTGGAAGGTTATTCTAAATTATATTACTTTATGATATATTTTAAACATATTTGATTTTTCATATTCATTATCCACTCTATGTACTGTTTCACTTTGACTAAGTTTAATCAATGTTAATTTAATGGTAATTATGAAAATTTAATTATAATTTGAAAACAAATGTGTATAACTATAAACACATTAAATAAATTATTTTCAGAAATAGAGAAACTATAAAAATTGTAAAAAATTCTATTGCACATTTTCTGGAATATTTTTTACTAAGACAATTGTATACTGAATTCTTTTGACCACGTTTTCCCTTTTGTATATTATCAGTGAATATGGCTCCACTAATACCTATATTTTGATTCTAAGTTGGCCTTCTGCCAGCCATGTGATTCTTAGTGCATATAGGTGGACTACCTCTGGAGTGTTCTTTAACTTCCTTTCTGACATTGTTTTTATTTACATTAACTTGTAAAGTCCTTCTTTGGTGTTTACCTTGTTTTACACATGATAGGCCTTCATTCGTTTCCAGTTTATGCTTGCCTTTGGGGTTTAGGTCTTGCTGTCTAGCTATATTTTTCCACTGTATTCTATAAGGAAAATATAATCTGCAGAGGTATATTCCAGCAAAACCAGTATTAAAAACAAAAGCAGCTCATTAGACATGAACCAAACTTTCAGTGTAAGAGATTTTGACAAGATCTCATGGAGGTAAGTTGATGGTTATTGTTTGTCATCATAGAGGAATTCTGTTAGTAAGGAATGAAAACTAAACAGGGTGGAGTATTTTTGTTCAAATCATTGTTGTATGGTTTACTCTTCATATTAACTTCCCTTTTCCTTTCTCTGGGTTTTTCTTAGAGGCTATCTAGGACTTAAGTGTTTTTCTGTGATTCAGTGAGATGTTCTACTTTATTTGAATCTAATTGTCTCATCATATAAAGGCTACTCTAGTATGTGTTTAAATTATGATCCTGCTTATTCAAACTTCATGGCTTTTATTGTTCTTACCTCCATTTTTCTCTAGACAGTTCCTCAGGTTGACAGCTGGCCTTCCCTTTGGATTTTCCTAATAGAATTTAACTGATATTGTGTTGAGTTTTTAAAACCTTTCAGGCTTTATTCTTTTACAAATGTATGAATATATAATATATATTCAGCACTGAAAATTCCACACAAAGTAAGCAAAATATATTTACTGTATACAATGCGCTTTACAAAAGAGGTATTCAAAGAGACTGACCATATTATGTAATTAAAATTTTCTCCTAGTGTTACTATGTGATATATTTTTGAGTTATTCAAGGTATATATATATAATTCCTTAATATACAATATAATTGAGAAAATGTGAGGATTGCCCTATTCCTCTCAGTTAAACATTTTTCTTTATTAATTTACTTTTGAGTAGACAAACTTCTTCTATTTAATTTTTATTTGTCTATTTTCTTTGAAAAATGTTTACAGCTGGGCACTGGTGGCACATGCCTTTAATCCCAGCACTTGGGAGGCAGAGGCAGGCAGATTTCTGAGTTCGAGGCCAGCCTGGTCTACAGAGTGAGTTCTAGTACAGCCAGGGCTATACAGAGAAACCCCGCCTCAAACAATCAAAACAAAAAAAATGTTTAGTAATTTTCGCCAATTTCTTAATAAAAATTACATTATTTTACAATCAAATGAGAAATTAAGTTGTTTTCAGAACAAATACATGCATTCATTATAAGAAATATAAGAAATCACTATAAGAAATCACAAACATATGTACAAATAGGTAGAATAAGCAATGAATATATACAACAGCTAAAATGGGTTTGATCTTGCTTTTATTTTTACATTTTAATACTTCTTTTGAGTCATCTCATTATTTTTATCATTAAGGTGTGTTTTATTAAATTTATGTGGATTTAATGTTTTTGAATATGTGATCCTTTCTACCTAGTCAAGGACATTTTACATTGTCCTAGTAAGCATGAGTGTTGGAGATCTTTATTCTGTGTACTCGTACTCATCAGACATAGGCAGGTTGATAATTTTGAGTTCAAGACCAGGTGATATACATGGCAATTCTGTGTAAAGCCATAGCTAAATATTTAGCCTTCATCTTATTAAATCATGCAGTCAAATATTCATTCATTAAATCAATGTAATACATAAATAAATAAAAGAGAGAGACAATAGGTGAAGAACGTGGTTAGCTAGTAATAAGTTTGGAGTCTGTCCTCTCTTGTATTTATAGTATTGACCTCCATATAACTGCACATGCAGAAAACCACACATGAACACAAGTGTTAAATAAAAACTCTGTAAATGGCACAAAGGTACAATTGTAACCAGCTTGGTGATCTATAAAATATAAATAGTACTGCTTTGGGAAAATATAAAAAATGGTTGTTAATACTAAAGTATCTTACTGAATCCAAACAAATGTACCCAATACATCCATGGTAAAGTAATTAGAAAATATGTTTTTTTAAAAACAAAGATGAAATGTACAATTACTGAACTAAATATGCAGACATTGTGGTCTATGTGATATTCTTCTTTTTTTATTATTATTTTTGTGCCATTTACACAGGTATAATTTTAAGAACTACCAGTTTGTTCTGGCTCTGTTATTTGCCATTGAGGAGATCAATGGGAATCCCAATCTTCTACCCAACATAACTCTTGGATTTGATTTCTATAATATCAAGTTCACAGAAAAGGAAACTCTAATGAATGTCTGTATGTGGCTCACAGCTCACAAGAGGGGAAAGGTTATTCCTAATTACAACTGTGAAGAGAAAAGTTTTACTGCTGCAGTCACAGGAACATCATGGACAACATCTGCACACATTGGGACACTGCTACAACTCTTCAAATTCCCACAGGTGAGAAAATGTGCATTTGGGGACTGGAAATCAAGGCTCCTTTGTTGACATTATAGGTGTCTCAAAAACTGAAATAGGGATACTTGAATTATTCAACCATCAAATCCAGACACTTGTTGATCAATTCAAACTTCTCTTGATTCCAAGAGAAAGGAAAATGAAGTGAATGAAACCAGGTACATCCTTGATAATAACAGACTTAACTGGACTTTTTGTAAATTTCTGTATGTGGGATTTGCCTTTAAACTGTGATAAAATATTAATATTTAGTGTTATAATTGTAAGATATGTGTTAAATCTTGCCATTTTGTTGATTTTATGATGTTTCTTAGGTTTCTATTAATTTTCTATTCTGGTATTATTTTTTTTTTGTGAACTCTTGGATGTGTTTGTTCTTTTCAAGCTGAAAAATTCTTTCTAGTATTCTCTGTAGAGGTGCTTGGTCACAAATTCTCCTAATTTCTTAGGAACGTGTTTTTTCCCTTTCATTTTAGTAGATAATTCTGCTAGGATTAATAGTCTTAATTGACAGGATCTTTCAGAACTTGTAATACACCTTCCTAGACCCTCCTAGCATTAAAACTTTCTGTCAAATAATTATGTTATTATTAATAAAAATATTATTATTGACCTCTTTTTATAAGTGATGCCTTTTATTTCTTAAAGACTTCAATGCCCTCCCATCCTTCTGTGCTTTTAATATTTTTAATTTATTCATATTAATGATCTCAATTCCTCCCTAAAAACACACAATCTAGAATATTATAGCATATGGTCCATGTTTATCCTGCTCTCAAGAGACATCCTTCACAATCAACAATGGATACTTTCTTTAAAGTGGGTGTGTGTTGTAAAAGATATTATAAACAAATGAACTAGCAGAAAAAAATGTGACAAAATAGACTCTACTACCTGACAAAATAGACTTCAAACAAATACTAGTCAAAATTGATGAGTAGGATCACTTCTTGGTTATCAAAGTACATTACCACAAAAGGAAGATGTACCAAATTTCATTTCAATAATACTGATACTAAAAAACCAAAGCCACACAATAACCCTAGCACAATGTTAGAAGATGACTCTAATACCCAACTCTCACCAATAGGCAGTTCATGTGTACAAAATCTAAACAAAATAACAGAATATTGAACAAAGCAAGATCTATATCTCTTAAGTTTCTAAATATGTATTTGGCGATATGAAAAATTTCTATACAATATTGTCCACAAATCAAAACGATTCTGTTCTTCCAAAAAAACTGTGATGAACCTAAGTTTTTTCCTGTTATCAACGTTTCAGGACTGAAATTGTCTTTGAAGTTAACATTCTTCCACTTCTTTCTCATTTGGTTCAGCTTTCTATTGGACCTTATGATCCTACCTTGAATGACCGAGATCAGTATCCTTCACTCTACCAGATGGCCCCTAAGGACACATCTCTCTCACATGGCATTGTCTCTTTGATGCTTCACCTTAGGTGGTTCTGGGTTGGTCTCCTCCTCCCGGATGACCACAAAGGGAATAAAGTTTTATCAGATTTCATGGATGAGATGGAGAGAAAAAGAGTCTGCATAGCTTTTATAAAAATGATCCCAACCACCTGGACTTTATATTTTAACAAACAATGGAAAAATATGGAAGAGATTGAGAAATCTTCGACAAACGTGATAATTATTTTTGGTGATGTTGATTCTTTACAAGGTCTAATGAGAAATATCGGGCAAAGGTTATTGACAGGGAAAGTCTGGGTAATGAATTTTGAGCATGATATTACTGACCATGCTGATTATTTCATGTTAGACTCATTCCATGGGAGTTTCATTTTCACACAATATTATGGGGAGAGTTTTGAGTTTACCAAGTTTATTCAAACAGTTAATCCTTATAAATACCCAGAAGACATTTATCTTCCTAAGATGTGGCATTATTTCTTCAAGTGCTCATTTTCTGAAATTGATTGCAAACTTTTAGATAACTGTCAAGCCAATGCATCCTTGAATGTATTACCTAGACACATATTTGATGTGTCCATGAGTAAAGAGAGCTACAATATATACAAAGCCGTGTATGCTGTGGCTCACAGTCTCCATGAGATTACTCTTAAGGAAGTACAAATGCAACCACACATAAATGGAGAACGGATGGTGTTTTTTCCCTGGCAGGTAATATCCTTTCTATTGTATTGTAATATCAGCACTGTGACATATAAGAATTTTTAATGAAACTAACATAGATATTGTAAAATTCAGTATATTTTATCCAAAATCACAGAAGTGTTTGTGTTCCTAATCTTCCATGGAGGTCAAGGCAGTCTCAGTTCTGTGTTGCAGAGACATGTGTTGCTTGATGCCAGAAGGAAATCTGTATAATCAGCATCAAGACCATGTCATCAATTGCTACCTGTATTCTCACATAAATAATGCCAATAATAAAGAAATCTATATTTTCCATATACATTTCTTAAAACAGATTTTTTTTAAAAAATGGATATTAAAGGTAAAGGAAAACAATGCTTTTGGTTTTTGGTTTTGCTTTGGTTTTTTTTCAGATTTTTTTGTTTATTTTTTACTTAAATGATTAGTTTTAATTACTCTTTATACATCATTACCCTCTTTTTAGATACTGGATCTCTGAAGATATTCTGAAAGTAAATAGGTCTGATTTGCTTTCAAAATTAACATTTGAATGAGTTAGCAGTCATGGATTCATTATTTGTGGTTGCTTCAAACATTTCTTTTGAAGTAAAATAATCTTTCAGAAGCAGAATGGTATCCTACTCACCGAGAATACTATTTACTCAACATCATTGAAAACTTAATTCAGGTTGTCTTCTACATCAATGATTAGAAGCAATTAGAGACTTTGCACAGCATAGGTTCTATTCTGACTCCTGGACATTAATCTATTTCAGCTCAACTCTTTCCTGAGTGCTATCCATGTGAAAGACAATATAGGATTAGATTGGGGACAGAAAATAAATGAAGAATATGACATTCTTAATGTTTGGAATTTTCCAAAGGGTCTTGGACTAAAGATCAAAGTAGGAACCTATTCTGCAAATGCTCCTGATGGCCAACAGTTGACTTTATCTGACCAGATGATTCAATGGCCAGAAAAATTTTCAGAGGTGAGTTTTGCTATGTTTTCTAATACAATAAAAGTTTTTCTCTGATACAAGGTCCATTAATCTTTCATTACATATGTAAAATACCACAGAAATAATATTATAGTAGATTTTTTCCCTTCCTTGAATCAGAACATGGCAGATTTAATGTTTATATATCACAAATTTAACTCATATAATAGTTTATCTCAAAATTGCATAGATTTAAATCATATTGGAAGAGAGGATTGCCCTGTGCAAAATGTCACATGAATATCTTTTTTTGGAGATAATCTGTCATTTGTGTTTCACATCATGAAACAATGTAAAATCATTTTTTGTTATTATGATCAAGCACCATGTACCACAGTGACTTTTGGACGAAAAGAACCTATGAGTCTTATGGTTCTTGAGGTACAAAAGCTTACCACAAATGACAGAATGACAACAAGAGGTAGCCCTGGATACAAAAAAAAAAAAAAAGAACTAAATAGTTTTCTTTTCCACAAACAATTGTAGTATATAATAATAAAACTGTGCCTGAGGCAAGGATTATAAAGTTTCAAACCCTACATCAGGTAATAATTTCAATAAAAAAAATCAATGTTTTTCTATACATTTTTTAACAGCTGAAATAAAAAAGATAGATATTTGAGTGAAAGATGATACCACTTTTTTAATTTAAATAATGCATTTTCATTGCCCATTAGACATCAGTGATCACATTTTAGACTCTGAATCTCTGAAGATTTTCTGTAAGCAAATAGATTTAGCTTGCTTTCAAAAAAAGTTAATAATTGAAGTTCTTGTCATACAGATCTTTCACTTGCTTAGTTAGAGTGAGTCATATCAAGGTATTTTATATTATTTGTGACTATTATGAAAGGTGTCATTTCCCTATTTTCTCTTTCAACCTGTATGTCCTTTGAGTAGAGAAAGTCTACTGATTTGTGTGAGTTAATTGTACTCCCTGCTAAGTGGATATTAGCTCTGAAGTTTGGAATACCCAAGATAAAATTCACAGATGACATGAAGCTTAAGAAGGAAGACCAAAGTGTGGATACCTTGGTCCTTCTTTGATAAGGTACAAAATACACATGTGAGGAAATACAGAGACAAAGTGTGGGGCAGAGACTGAAGGAAAGACCATTCATAAACTGCCTGACCTGGAGACCCATCCCATATAGAGTTACCAAACCCAGACACTATTGTGGATGCCAAGAAGTGCTTGCTGACTGGAGCCTGATATAGCTGTTTCCAGAGAGCTGTCAATGCCTGATAAATACAGAAGGGGATGCTCTCAGCCAACCATTGAACTGAGCACAGGTTCCCCAATGGAGGGCTAGAGAAAGGACCCAAAGAGTAGAAGGGGTTTACAGCCCAATAGGAAGAACAACAATATGAACCAAACAGTAGCCCCAGAGCTCCCAGGGACTTAACCACCAACCAAAGAATACACATGGAGATTCCGATGGCTCCAGTCATGTGTGTCGATAAGGATGGCCTTGTTGAACAACAGAGAGGCCCTTGGACCCATGAAGGCTCATTGCCCCAGGGTAGGTAAATGTCAGGTCAAGGAAGCAAGAGTGGGTGGGTTAGTGAGCAGGTGGAGGGCAGATGTGATAGGGGGTTTATGGAGGGAAAACAAGGAAAGGGGATAACATTTGAAATGTAAATAAAGAAAATATCTAATAAGTGTAAAACACAAACACACACACACACACACACACAAAACTTCATATACAGCAACTTTGCTGAAGTTGTTTATCAGGTTTAGGAGTTCTCTGGTGGAATTTTTGGTGTCACTTAGTCATACTATCATATCATCTGCAAATAGCGATGTTTTAACTTTTTCCTGTCCAATTTATATCCTTTTGACCTCCCTTTATTGTCTAATTACTCTGTCTAGTACTTCAAGTACTATACTGAATAGTTAGGGAATTAGACAGCCTTGTCTAGTCCCTAATTTTAGTGAGATTTCATCAAGTTTCTCTCCATTTAGTTTGATGGTTTGCCATATATTGCTTTTACTATGTTTAGGTATGTGCCTTGAATTCCTTGCCTTTCCAAGACATTTACCTTGAAGGGGTATTGAATTTTATCAAATTCTTTCTCAGCATCTAATGAGATGATCATGTCTATTTTACTTTGAATATGTTTATATAATATGTTATGTTGATGGATTTCCATACATTGAACCAACTCTGCATTCCTGGGGATGAAACCTACTTGAAGTGATCTATTGTAATGTCAATTTTGGATTAGTTTTTGTGAGATTCTCAGATGAAGCTATATTGTTTTCTGTTTGTCTGAAAGGTTCTATAGATATAATTTATGTCCTTTTCATTCATGACTTCTCTAAGTTTCATGATTTTCGTCTTTAGTTTTTGTTTTGGTGAAACTGGAGTTTTGAAGGCTATCCAGTTACTGTGAAAGGTTTGATGTGAGATTCAAGTTTTGGCAATGCTTGTTTTGCTAATTTTGGTGCCTTGGCATCTGTGACATAGATGTTCAGAATTAATTGGGGTAGATTTTTTCTTTAATGGGAATGAAGTGTCTTTCCCCATTTCTTGTGATTACTTTTAATTGATGGTCTAATTTATTAGACATTAGAATCCTTACTCCAGTTTCTTTTTTGTTCCATGTGCTAGGAAAATCTTTTTCCAACCCCTTACTCTCAGGTACTGTCTATTTTTTCTGAGGAGGTATATTTCTTGCAAGCTACATAGTGGTAAATTCTGTTTATGTCTCCATTCTGTTAGCCTGTGTTGTTTTATTCTTGAATTGATTTCATTGATATTGAGAGGTATTAAAGACCTTAAAGATATTAAAGGTATTAAAGATTGATTGTCGCTGTTAATTTGAGGGTGGTGGTATTTCTCTCTCTCTCTCTCTCTCTCTCTCTCTCTCTCTCTCTCTCTCTCTCTTTCTCTTCTTTTGCATTTGTCATGAGATTATCAATTTCCTATGTTTTCTAGGAATTGTTCACCCACCTTGTGTTGTAATACTCCTTTTATATGCTCTGTAGGGGTATTTCATAGAATGATCTTGTTTAAATTTGGTTTTTCATGAAGCATCTTGGCTTCTCCATTTGTGGTGCTTAAAAGTTTTGCTAAGTATAGTAATCTGGGTTGCTATCCCTGGTTCTTTGGTTCTTAACAGCATCTGTCCAGTCCTTCCGACTTATAGAGTCTCTGTTAAAAATCTGGTATACTTCTGATAGATCCATTTTTATGTGTTACTTAGAATTTCACCCTTGTAACTTTTAATATTCTTTCTTTGTTCTGTACCTTTATTATTTTGATTATTATGTGGCAAGTGGATTTTCTTACTGATACTATCTATTTGGTTTACTGTAAGCTTCTAGGTATTTGTGTTGCAAACTCTTTTAGATTTGGCATTTTCTTTGATGGATGTTAAAATGGCTTCTATTCTATCTTCAAAGCCTGAGATTCTCTTTTCCATCACTTGTGTTTACTTAGTGATGCTTCATTCTGTGGTTCTTCTTCTCTTTCCTGGCTTTTCCGTCTCTAGGGTTGTCTCCATTTGTGTTTTCTTTATTGCTTCTTTAACTTCTTTAAGGTGTTGGATGGTATTTTTATTTCCTTCTACTCTTTCAATGTATTTTCCAGTATTTCTTTATACGGTTTATTCGTATCCTTTTTAAATGTCTCCAAGCATTTGATTGTGGTTTCCTGTATTTATGTAAGCTATTTATGTTTCCTTTTCAAAGGCCTCTATCTTTTCTTTAAGATGAGATTTAAATTCATAGTCTTGTACTTCAGCTATGTAAAGATATCCAGAACTTAATGCAGTAGAGGAGCTAGGTTCTATAGGTACTACACACACACACACACACACACACACACACACACACACACACACACATCTATATATTGCAGTGGGTTGGTACTTTTTTTCTTTTTTTGGATAATTTCTTTATTTACATTTCTAATGTTATCCCTTCTCCCGGTCTTCAGTCCAGAAACCCCCATCCCATCTCCCTCCACCCCCAACTCTATGAGGATGCCCTCACCCAACTACCCCTCCTGCAATCCTGCCCAGAATTAACCTCTACTGGGTCATCAAACACCACAGGACTAAGGCCTGCTCCTTCCTCTGGTGTCCAACAAAGCCATCCTCTGCCGCATAAGCATCCAGAGCCATAGTTCCCTCTATGTGTACTCTTTGGTTGGGGTGTCCATTCTCCGGGCTATCTCAGGGGGTTCTGTCCTGTTGATTCCCCCAGAGGGCTGAAAACCCCCCTCAGCCCCTTCAGTACCTTCTCTTACTCCTCCATCAGGAACCCTGTGATCAGTCCAAAGATTGGCTTGAGCATCAGCCTCTGTTTTTGTTAGGCTCCAGTTGAGCCTCTCAGGAAATAGCCATTTCAGCCTCCTAATAGCAAGCACTTCCTGGAATCTGCAACAGTGTACCAGTTTGGCTAATGTATGATATTTCCAAGACTTTTAACATGAAAGGCTACTGAATTTTGTCAAATGCTATGATAGCATCTAATGAGATGATGATATGTTTTTATTTTTTGAGTTTGTTTACATAGTGGATTAGATTGATGGATGCCCTTATGCTGAACCATACCTGTATCCCTGGGTTGAAGCTTAATTGGTCATGTTGGATGATTGTTTTGGTATGTTGTTGGATTCAGATTGTGAAAATTTTATTATTTTTCCATCAATATTCATAAGGAAAATTGGTCTGAAGTTCTCTTTCTTTGATGGGTCTTTTTGTAGTAGAGGTATAAGCCTAATTGTGCCTTCATAGAATGAACTGGTCAACATTTAATGACTGCTTCTAATTCTTTAGGGGTAATGAGACTCTTTTCAAGGTTTATTTGATCCTGATTTAATTTCAGAACCTGTCATCTGTCTAGTAAATGTTCATTTCATCCAAATTTTCCAGGGTTTTCATATAACCTTTTGTAGTAGTATCTGATGATTTTTTTTAATTTTCTTGTTTTCTGTTATTATATCTCCCTTTTTATTTCTGATTTTGTTAATTTGGATACTGTCTTTGGACTTTCTAACTTGTTTGGCTAAGGGTTTATCTATCTTGTTGATTTTCTCAAAGAACCAGCTCCTTGTTTTGTTGATTCTTTGTATAGTTATTTTTGCTTCTTCTTGGTTGATTTCAGCCCTGAGTTTGATTATTTCCTGCTGTCTACTCCTCTTCAGTGTGTGTGTGTGTGTGTGTGTGTGTAGGTGGGTGGGTGTGTTTGATCTTTTTTGTTCTATAACTTTCGGGTGAGCTGTCAATCTGCAAAGTGTATGCTCTCTCCAGTTTATTTTTGGAGGCACTCATGGCTATAAATTATACTCTTATCACTGCTTTCATTGTGTCCTATATGTTTGCATATGTCTCACCATCATTTTCATTAAATTCTAAAATGTCTTTAATTTCTTTATTTACTTCTCCCTTGACCATGTTATCATTGAGTAGAGCGTTGTTCAGCTTCCATATGAATGGGGGCTTTCCATTGTTTTTGTTCTTATTGAAGACAAAATTTAGTTCACTGTTATCTGATAGGATACATGGGGTTATTTCAATCTTCTTGTATCTGTTGGGGCCTGTTTTGTGACCATCTATATGGTCAGTTTTGGAGAAAGTACCATAAGATGCTGAAAAGAATGTGTATTCTTTTGTTTTAGGATGAAATGTTCCATAAATATCTTTTAAATTCATTTGGTTCAAAACTTCTGTTAGTTTCACTGTGTCTCTGTTTAGTTTCTGCTTCCAAGATCGGTCCATTGCTAGATGTGGGATGTTGAAGTCTCCCACTATTATTGTGTGAGGTGAAATGTGTGTTTTGAGATTTACTAAAGTTTTTTTTTATGAATGTGGGTTCCACTGCATCTGGAGCATAGATGTTCAGAATTGAGAGTTCATCTTGATAGATTTTATCTTTGTCAAGTATGAAGTGTCCATTCTTATCTTTCTTGATAACTTTTTGTTGAAAATCAACTTTATTTGATATTAGAATGGCTATTTCAGCTTGCTTCTTGAGACCATTTGCTTGGAAATTATTTTTTCAGCCTTTTACTCTGAGGTAGTCTCTCTCTTTGCCACTGTGGTGCATTTCCTATACGCATCAAAATGCTGGGTCCTGCTTACATATCCAGACTGTTGGTCTATTCGTTTTATTGGGTTATTGAGTCCATTGATATTAAGAGTTACTAAGAAACATTGATAGTTTCTTCCTGTTATTTTTGTTGTTAGAGGTAGAATTACATCTGTGTGGCTATCTTCTTTTGATTTTGTTGTAAGAGGATTACTATCTTCCTCTTTTTAGGGTGTAGTATCCCGCATTGTGGCTTTTTCCATCTATTATTCTTTGTAGGGCTGGATTTCTGGGAAGATATGGTGTAAATTCAGTTTGTCATGGAATATCTTGGTTTCTCCATCTGTTAATTTAAAGCTTTGTTGGGTATAGTATTTGTGTTCTCAGGTTCTGTATGACATCTTCCCAGCATCATCTGGCATTTATAGGCTCTGGTGAGAAGTCTGGTGTAATTCTGGTATATCTGCTTTTATATGTTACTTGACCTTTTTCCCTTACTGCTTTTGATAGTCTTTCTTTGCTTTGTGCATTTGGTGTTTTGATTATTATGTGATAGGAGGAATTTCTTTTCTCATCCCATCAATTAGAAGTTCTCTAGGCTTCTTGTATGTTCATAGGTATTTCTTTCTTTAGGTAAGTGAAGTTTTCTTCTATAATTTTGTTGAAGATATTTACTGGCCCTTTAAGTTGGAAATCTTCACTCTCTTCTATACCTTTAATCCTTAGCTTTGGCCTTCTCATTGTGTCCAGGATTTCCTAGATGTTTTGGGTTAGTACCTTTTTTCCATTTTGCATTTTCTTTGACTGTTGAGTTGATGTTTTCCGTGGTATCTTCTGCACCTGAGATTCTTCTATCTTTTATATTCTGTTGGTGATGCTTGCTGTTGGATGATGACTCCTGATCTCTTTCCTAGGTTTTCTATCTTCATGGTTGTCTCCCTTTGTGATTTCTTTATTGTTTCTACTTCTATTTTTCGATCCTGGATGCTTTTGTCCAGTTCTTTTACCTTTTTGTTTGTGTTTTCCTGTAATTCTTTAAGGGTTTTCTATGTTTTATCTTTAAGGGCTTCTACCTGTTTGCCTGTATTCTCCTGTGTTTCTTTAAAGGAAATATTTATATCCTTCTTAAAGTCCTTTTCCATCATCATTAGAAGTGATTTTAAATCTGAATCTTTCTTTCTGTTTTGTTAGGATATCCATGTCTTGCTATGGCAGGATAACTGTGTTTTGATAATGTCAAGTAACCTTGGTTTCTGCTGCTTACCTTCCTTCACTTGTCTCCTGCAAACTGGTTATCTCTAGTGCTACCTGCCCTTGCTCTCTCTGACTAGAGCCTATCCCTCCTGTGATCCTGGATGTGTCAGATCTTCTCAAGTCTAGCTGTCTCTGTGATCCTATGATCCTGGGGTCCTGTAATCCTGATATCCTGGATGTGTCAGAGCTTGCGGGAGTCAAACTGCCTCTGGGATCTTGAAATCCTCTGATCGTGGACATGTTAGAGCACCAGGGAGTCGAGCTTCCTCATAGTGTTGTGGGAATGTGTACAGATCTAGCACCCACACTTTGATCAGGGCATCATCTCAGACTGGACAGAACCCATGATACCGGGTGGGTGGCGGTTCTGCTTCCCCCTACCCCAGGAATCCCAGTTGCTCCGTGTTGAGTCTGATGTTGTGACCTTCTCACCTGTGATCCTGGGTGTTTTAGACCACATGGGAATTGATCTTCCTCTGGGTTTTGTGGGGACTGGTTATATAACCAGCACCCAAGTTCTGTTCAGGGCACTGGCTCAGAGTGGACGTCGAATGGTTGTTATTTTTAAAATCCCATTTTAATGAGATAGCATAAAACTATATATTGTTAATATCTTAAACATTCCTCTTGATCACTCTGTTTCAATGATGTCTAATTACTTTCAAAATATTTTATCATACTATTTTCTGCTATCCTTTTGAAAGGTATCCAAGGCTGGTAGATTTTATCTGTTCTCCATGTAGTGGAGGAACTTTTGTTTATTCACTCTTTTTGTTTATTTTGTAGCCTAAAATTTATTATATTGTTTGCTTTCATGTTTATTGATTAAATTTTGTAAGATAGGTTAAATTTTTAATATGATTTGAAAAAATTAAGAGAGAACATGTGTACAAGCTATTTCTCTTTTTTATTACATTTGTAAGAACTAAAAACTGTGAAATATGTGAGTGCTCTTTGAATCCCATGTCAAATGAATTAAATTATCTAATGTGCCTCCTTGTGAAATTATTATACATGTATTCAATTTCCTAGTGAACACCAAGCTATAAATTGTAAGCTTGTAACTACTTGACAGGACAGAAAATGTTTTAAATTTAAATATTAAAATATTCAATGAAAGAAAGGAAATGATTCACAATCATTATAGAATTAAAGCTGTTCACCCCGTAGTTAGTAAATACATAAATAGAATCAGCTTGGAAAGACCCCATGCCATTCTATATCATGATTCCTGTAACCCACCTTTCTGAAAAATGTCCCTGACACATTAAGATTCCAATTTGTCCAACACTGTTAAAATTTTCTGACCAATCTTTGAAAATGTTTGCATTTTGAAGGGCATAATAATACCAATAATTTTCTGTATTTACAAGAATCCTTGAAAATTGATTGCCTTAGATAACATTTTTTTATTCTACGTAGATTCCTCAGTCTGTGTGCAGTGAGAGTTGTGGGCCTGGATTCAGGAAAGTCACCTTGGAGGGTCAAGCTGTCTGCTGCTACAATTGCACACCTTGTGCAGATAATGAGATTTCCAATGAGACAGGTAAATTCAGGTTTTACAAAAACTTCTCCACAGCATTCCACAATACCCTGGGAAATATAACTGGTATGAATAGAAGTCAGAGATAAATGATTTCTTCCCTCCGCTTTGGAACTTTAAAGTCACAATTTAGTACCATCTCCTTGAAATAGTTAACCATATACATGAAATATCATATTTGATTTAAAGATGTCATTCACTGTCAATGTTGATAGTGGCAGAAAAACATTTTCTCCTGGACTTAACAGTAATTTATTTTTGTGTGCCTTTTAGCAAAAATGAATAAAGTATTGAACGTTCATGTGCTTCACACTTTATTTAAATCACTTCTGAGACACATGCAAGGTTCAGATCTGTAGTACCTTCATTGTGACTATTCAGAGCTTATTTTAAAAGATAAGTAAGCAGTTGTTTCAGAGATGTGCTTTTCTATTGTGTGCCTTTTAATTCCTAAATTATGATAAATACATGAAGAAATAAAAAGAAATATTTTGATAAAAATAAAAGAGTTTTTTCTCATTTGTATTATTTTTTAATGATTTGGTACAACATATTTTGATGATATCCACACAGACCATTCCTCATACTTCCATTCCTCTATCCATAAAAATTCATATTTAGTTATTTATAATTTATATAACTAATAGAGTCTATGATGCTTCTCCATACTTTGGTGTGTGGATGTCACCTGAATTTTGTCAAACAAACAGGGTTAGCACTCTTTAATATAAAACTGACTCCCCTCCCAATGGCTAGCCACTTCAAATAGTTCTTTTCCTGGGGCTATGTCTTTATGCCAACCAACACTTTCTATGTTAGAATTTTGTTTGGCTTAAATATGAACACATCTAATGCATTATCTTAATGCTATAAATTTGTAAATATAGCACCCTATATGTCCAGAAAACAGTGTTTTCTTGTAGTAATCTGAATATTTCAGTCCTTTTTTGGTCTAGTCTCTCTTAGATGATAAGAGTTCTATAAGAATTTTTATATTGTTAATTTACTCTTGAGAAAATATTATAAGGTGTGCCCTTTTAGGAGAGGTTTGTCAACCTTTAAGGGGAAACTTTGAGGTGTTAAAGTCCAAGCTACATCTCATCTTTTTGCTTGCTTCTGCTTCCTGCCTTCAAATTAGGATTTAAGCATCTAGGGAGTGAGCATTTGTTCTGTTTCTGAGCACAGTAAATGTGTATGACAGAAACATCATAGTAGGGAGCATGTGTTGTAATTAATGAATCACTTTCAAGAGTATTATGAAAATTCATGTGGATTCTGCTATCATGTGTCCATAATTTATTACTAATCTCAATTTTCAATAGTGTTGCTTTTAAAAATGTATATCTCTCACATGAAGTAGAGTTACAGATATGAAGCACATGTACATATGCTTATTATACACATATATGAAAGAGAATAATGTTACAGGCATTTCTTATTAAAAAAAGTTACAGGTGAATTTCTATTACTCTTTTCTTTAAATAAGATTAGATCTATTGGCATGAAATCATGAAGATCAGAGTGAATTTCATAACCTAACACTATAATTATATAATGAATTGAAGGAGAAATATATTTTAATTATAAGATAAATTTCAATGAATGATAATTAATGAAGGTTTACTATTAAATTCAATGTGGTAAAAAGTAATAAATGATGGTAGTGCATAGAAGTCTGAACTTATACACTGTAGAAAATTGCTTGGATGATTATTGTGATATCTGTCAACCATATTCTCTTCTAAACCTACTTGGGAAAACTTTGTCATATGACAATATCTTGATTTAGTTACGTAAAATTTCATCCCATAAAAAACATAATTCTTATTTTTGAAAGATTCACTGTCACGTTTCTTAGTGACATGATTGCTAATGCATTATTTCAAATGAAAGTTTTCTATTAAATTTAATGTTGACTATATTATAGGTGGGAAATTATTATTATTGATTTCAAGCAAGTCGTTATAAACATGTGAGGTATATATCCAGAGTTTTCTTTCTCACTCATTTTGGGATTTGTGAAATTTAGGAGTCTTTTAATGACAATTCTGGCATATGGTATGCTGGACTTAGGAACTCAAGAGTACACAAATATATTCATATAAAAGACAGTGGCTAGGGACAGTCTTATGTCTTTGAAAGCATTATAAGGAGAATGTACAGTTTGCTTCTTGATTTAAAATAGACTATCAGACATTTATAACTATACGATCTTATTTATATCCTAAAGTCATAGAATATATTTCCCATATAAAAAATTCTTTGGAGCTGCAAGGGACCACTTTGTTATTTTCTTCTTTATAGAAGATTGTTCTTCTATTGCAATAGTGTTAACACACATTTTTCTTTTGCATGGACATTTTCTCTTATGTTTTGAGATTAAGAAAAAAAACGTACCTGTGTTTATACCAACCTATGGAATGTGTATGTTGATTCACAATCCCCTTCAAGGTGATATCTTTTGTCTTCCATATCACCAAGACTTCGTACTGAGATTAAATTTAGACAACTCCCATGCTTCTTAATATCACTTGGCTGATAACCAAAACTTTACCCACCATAAGTATTAGGGAAAGTTAAGAGTCAAGCAATATCTAAAGCATTATGAAAGATAAATAATACACATGTATATATTGATTCTCTATATCATTCCTATAGTTTGATTTGATTATACTAATAATATTATTTTGCTAAATTTCAAATATGTCATCTAACATGTCTGAATGTAGATATCTTGTATTTTTAACCCAAAGTACTTATTCTACCCTATCATTCTATGTATGGAATCAATTTGGATAAATTTACTAAAAATCGTGTGCTGCTACATTTGTAGTTCACTTATATCAAATTATATTTCAGTTTTATACTGGATACAAGATTGAATTGTCTTTATTTCATATATATATACAAATATGAATATGTAGGTATACCCATAAGTATATTATACATATGTATATGTGTACTATCCACTATAAGTATGAAGTCACATTTGCTTAATGTGTAGGATTATTTTTATATTTTCCATCTCTATTTAAGAGAAACAATACTTGCAACTATAACTTCAATAAAGTACAGAACTCAATAGAAATATATTGAGTTCTAAGAGCTTAAATAGAGCATAGAAGAATAGTTAATGGACATAATCATGGCATCTTCCACAAAAGAAAAAAGAATTACATTCAATTTTTTTGTACATGGTTATGTTGAATCTAGAGTTGCATTAATTTGGTAATTCGTAAAATAGAATTTGTTTTCTTCTTTCAAAATAATACACAGTATATCAAACATATTAATGCTCCACAAGGTTTCTGGATGCACCTTTTATCTATATTTTTGTCTCTCTTTAAAAAAATATCTTCACTCTAATTTGTTCTACCTGAATGCGCTTGAATGACCTGCACTATAGAATTGTCTACATTCTTGTCACAATATTAAAGAACACTAGTTTCTGCTCTCATACAAAAAATTAGAAGAGCTCCTCTGGTAATGATATGATTTCATGTCAATTTCACTCATGTGATGATAATCAGTCAGACCCAATCATGAACCCTTCGTGAACATGCTGTCACAGCAATTAATTCATACAGCTGTCATGATGTGGCTGAATATCACTGTTTCTTTATAGTCCTCTGATTCCTTTGACTCTTATAAAGTTTCCACACTCTCTTCTTCTCTTCTTTAAATGTCATCCATTTTATGGTGTAGTATATTTTTAAATTTTTAGCCAAAAGAAACCATTGATACATGTATGTATGTATGTATGTATTCATGTTTGTATATGGCAAAGTAGGTTTAGCAGTGTATCCAATGATACATAATAAAAGTCATTCACTCATAAAGAAAAAATACAACTGTACTTCTATGTAAGAAGCATATTTTTTTAATATTATACTACTCAAAGAATTTCTAAACCCTTCAAATTTGTTGCTCATAGCAAGTTGAAAAATAAGCTAGTATTATCTTGAAATTAGAGAGATACTAATTCGATATTATTAATGAAATAAAAGTCAAAGTATCATGGTAATTACAAGTCTTAAGAAACACTCGTATATGGTGATAATGTGACACATAAAAATAAGCATACAAATATTTTATATTAAACATAAAATTTACCAAATTCTAATAGAGTATAATAAAACTTTTTTCTAAAATGTTCTTACTCTTCACTAATTCTCTATTTAAAAATAGATGATTGACTCCAAATGTTATGCATAGATTTCCCTGGAAGCATTTTGAGCATTTAAGAATTTCATAGCATTTATTCAATACACTCCAGTAGAGATTAAAAAGAATTTGAAAATACAAGGAATTTTGAAGAGATAAGTAAATTTAGGAATCATATATGAAAACAGCATTATCTGAAAACTATCACAAATAAAAACATTCTTCTTTCTTCTTTCTATATAGATTTCAGATGTCAAATTCATAATTTATAAAGGTAATTTATTACGTGATATAAGGGTCCAGGTAGATTTATGCTATGTATCTTAGTATTCTACTTACTTTCAAGAAAGGTGCACTAATATATGTGTGTGTGTATGTGTATATATATTCATATATATACATACATATATGTATGTATATATTGTGTATATGTGTATATTGTGCATATATATAGTCATAATATATACATATATATGTGTGTGTATGTGTGAGTATAAATATACATATATACATGCATATATATACATAATATGTATATATTATGTATATGTTTATATTGTGCATATATATAGGCATGATATATGTATATATGTATATATTGACAGCAGCAAATAAACTCAGTGGTAGTAAAGTATAAAAGTATAAAAGTAGAGATAGAGGGTGCATTAAGTTTGTAGTGAAAACTGATACATAGGAAGGAGTGTGGTAGTTGAGAGAGATTAGATAAAACCCTTTAATATTCCAGCACAAAATATTAAACAAAATCAAGGAAAAAATAGTCAGTCTAAATACAGAATTATTCACAAGAGTTGGCATAATACTTTTTTCCATGAGAAAACAAGGGCTGGTGACTTCTGTGTCTGTCCCCAGTAAGCATGAAGTTAGTAATGTCGCAGTAAGGACTCATGGTTACCTTCTTTTCTGACCAGATGTAGATCATTGTGTGAAGTGTCCAGAAAGTCATTATGCAAATACAGAGAAGAACCACTGCCTCCAGAAAGCTCAAAGCTTTCTGGCCTATGATGACCCCTTGGGAATGGCTCTCAGCAGCATAGCCCTGTTATTGTCTACAGTTACAGCAATTGTTATTGGTGTATTTGTAAAACACAGACACACTCCCATAGTCAAGGCCAATAATCGAGCTCTCAGTTACACTTTGCTCATCACACTCACCTTCTGTTTCCTCTGCTCTTTGAACTTCATTGGCCAGCCCAACACAGCCACTTGCATTCTGCAGCAGACAACATTTGCAGTTGCATTCACTGTGGCTCTTGCCACTGTGTTGGCCAAAGCTATTACGGTGGTTATTGCTTTCAAGGCCACTTTTCCAGGGAGAATCGTGAGGTGGCTAATGGTATCAAGGGCTCCCAATTACATCATTCCTATCTGCATACTGATTCAACTTGTTCTTTGTGGACTATGGATGGCAACTTCTCCTCCATTTATTGACCAAGATTTCCAGGCTGAACATGGACACATCCTAATTTTTTGCAACAAGGGATCATCTGTTGCCTTCTACTGTGTTCTGGGATACCTCTGCTCCTTGGCACTTGGGGGTTACACCATGGCCTTCTTATCTAGAAATCTGCCTGATACATTCAATGAATCTAAATTTCTGTCATTCAGCTTGCTGGTGTTCTTTTGCGTCTGGATCACCTTCCTCCCTGTCTACCACAGCACTAAGGGGAAAATTATGTTGGCTATGGAAGTCTTCTCTATCTTGGCTTCCAGCACAGCACTCCTTGGCTTCATATTTGCCCCTAAGTGCTGCATCATCTTGTTGAGACCAGAAAAAAACTCCTTTCATCATATTAGGAACAAAACACATTCTAAAAGAAATAAATATCAGAAACCATAATTCAAAAACAAATTTAGCTTTTATAATAACATCTTAATACAAGATTTGAATTCATGACCTATACCATCCTAAACATGTATAACAGATTTATCATGTGGTATTGATTTTATCAGAATTTGTGTCTTTATTCAGTTGTATTAAAGTGATTCTAGTATTGCACCAGGTGTTTTCTTATGTTTGAAAATTATAATATACTTTTTGCATGATTACTATTTAAGTATAAACCCAGGTTCTCTGGAATCTTCTTTGTAGAACAAGACATTCAGAAATTACATACATCTCCTCTGTGGTGTCTCAATTGTTCTGAATTTCAAAATTGGTGGAACCACACCAGTATCATTTTAGCATCCTTTTTTGTTATGAACAGTTTATTTTCATGTTACTAGTTTAGTTTGCTTATTAGCTTGAGAAATATTCATTCCTTTTCCTGAATTAGTAACATATTTTTTATTTCAAAAGTGCATTCTAATATAATTTCTTCATGTCCTTTAATAAACAAATTAAAAATTTAATTGTTTTACAAGCACAATGCAATGTTATTATATATTCAATTATCAGTACACCAGTTTTTAAATGAATAACATGATATTTTTGAAACTTTTAAGACACTTACTGACATTATTTTGCTTCATGTTTATGTTTTTATATAGAAAACATCAGATAATGTGCTGAAAATAACCTAGTATGTAGAATTATTTTCAACTGGATTTTACTACTCATAGTCAAATGTCAGTCAACTCAAAAAATTATTTTACAGTGAAGTATACAGCCCCTATACATAGTATGACAGAATATATCTCATGTCTTCCTGTTTGAAGCCCAGTTAACTCAACTTACTTTTGTTCTTTCTACATACATCTTTCATTTTCTCTGTTCTAATTCAACACTTTTCCAAAAATTGTTATACTTTCCTCAATTAAAACACTAAATTTGTTACAACATTCAATTTTATTAGTACCCATTTTCCTGCCATCATTATTGTGTAAAAACTGTACAGTTACTACACCGTCACTCTTTCCCTTCCCATTACATCCTAGGATATAGGCTTTCAAAAATGGGATTGGTAACTACAACTGGATATAAAATCAGATTAACAAAATTGAAAACATGTCTCTATTAAAAATCCATTCATGATGTCCAAGGGCTAGAGAAACAGTCAGTCATGGAGGAAATTGTAGAGCCTCCGTTTTCCTAAAATATTGTAATCCCTAAATATTCTTAATAAGTGTGCTTATATTCACACACAATTTTTCCTTCTACATATCAAGGAACAATTGTTTTCTTTTTTTTTCTTTTTCTTTTTTGCAAAAGACTTGTGATTCAAGAAAGTCATCACAATCAAATGCGGAATTGTGAAGCTCAGACTAAACTCATAGAACTTCAAGATACACCCACAAATAAGGGTCGTGTTTCATTGATGAAGAGGGGACAGAAAGTTTTTAAACCCAAAGAATCAGGTAAATTCTAGACTAGTTGTATCTCTGGAACATAAGCAACAATGTATAAAGATATTTAAAGTGTCACCAGCATGACTGGGTAAAAATGACCTGAACAGAATTACAGACAGCTATGAAATTCTGAGAAAGTAGTAAATAGAGGTCTCCAGAAAATAGCACATTAATTGGTTACACAATGCAAACTTGTCAGTTCTAAATACAGATACAAAGATGAAATTATGAAGACAGAAGAGGGTATACATATATATGCAGATACACATAAATATACATATATTTATATGCATATATCTATATCCTTGCCTTCACTTATACCTATATTGTTATATACTTATCAATATATATATAATATATTATATAACATGTAATATACTACATACATATATAATATATGTATCATATTTATATATGTGTGATATTATACATGAGAAATTCATGTAGCATTTCAAAATAAGAATTACTAATGAAAAACAGTGTTGAACTTGAAAGAGAGCTAGAAATGTATATGACAAAGTTTGAAAAGAGAAAAAGCAGAAATGATAGAAATGTATTATCTTTTCATTAATCAATGCTAAAAGTTAAATCATAGCTAAGAAGACTGAATGAATAAATAATCCAAAACAGTAAATCAAAAGAAGGAAAAAATTTCAATCCTTAATAACAAGTAACTGAAATTATTTACTAAACATGTTTCATTGATAATTGTCAATATTCCTGTTCCAAATAACTTAATAATTAAATACACAGGCTGAAGTCAAGAATAGAAAATGAGATCTACCTTTCTTCTGTATCTATATATAACTTATGACAACCAGGTATAAGCATCGCTTCATTACAAATATAATTTCAAATTAAGAGATCAAAGAAGCAAACACTTGTGGCTTCAAATCAAAACAAACCAAAGGGAAAGGATAGGGCACATCATATTCATCAAAGAAAAAATTTCCTAAGTGAACATTACAGTTCTTAACATTTATTCAGTGTACAAATAGCAACAATTTTCTAGTTTCCATAATGGTAAACATTTGAAATTCTTAGGACAATAATCTTTATAACAAATTTTACCTAAATTAAATCCATTTCAAATAATTTTCTGTGTCTATCAGCAGAGTGCATTAACACTTCAAGAGTTTTCCAGTTCTTGTTAGATTCTGGTAAAATGGCAGAACTTACACATCTGTAGGAAAATGTTAGAGAATCTGAGGATCATGTTTACTTTGTCTATTTTTCTCTTTTTCTCTTCCCTTTCTCCCACCCTAGCCCTCTCTCTGCCTTCTTCAATTCTCTGTTTCTGTCTATTTCTCTGTCTGACTCTGTTCCCTGACTCTTTCTCTCCGTGTTCTCTCTGTCTCTGTTTCTCCCTGTTTCTCTCTCTGTCACTCTTTCTGTGTCTCTGTCTCTGTCTCTGTCTCTGTCTCTGTCTCTCTCTCTCTCTCTCTCTCTCTCGCTCTCTCATTTGTAATTCTTTGGAAGATGCATATTCTGCAAGTGAGAAAACATCTCATGGAGTTCTAGCAGGTCAATAAGTATTGAAATGAAAGTAGTAAGCTAAATGGGATGAGTTGAATAGGGATTGAAAACAATTACTTTCTCATTGGTAGTTTAAGTATTTGTTTTTAACATCATGTACCCTGGATAAGGTACACGTGTTTTTTATGTATGGTGGGCAATCAGACTTCTTTGCCTCTGTCATGATACCAAGAAATCAAATCTCTTCCAAATACATTATTGTAGAGAGAATCTCTAATGTACTGTGTAGAAGTGATAACTCTCAATAAAAAACTGATGGCCACTTAATTGAAGCAGGAAATTGAAGCTAGAGAGAGACTTAAATTCAAGGAATTAGAGGTGAGAGATTCACTCCAAACTCTGAGGAAGTTGGATACATGCAGCTGAGGAGAGTTGACCAACTACGTGACAGACACTGACTAGAATAAATGTTTGATTCTAGTTAGGAGGTAGCCAGTACATGAGAATAAGGTCGTGGCCTATGTATTTATTGAAAAATAATTAAGTCCTAAAGTCATTATTCAGAAACTGTGGCATGAGTGGAAAAGCACAAGGTTACACAGCCCAAGAAGACAGAAAAGGAAAATCTGTAGAGTAACATAGAGGCCACAAGCATATATGTCCAATACAGGACTATCTTGAACCAAAATGCTTACACTTGATTCAGGCAAGACACTTCCAAGTCAATTTACCAAATGGTATCTCTAAGCAATGTCTGCTATTTATCATTGAGAATGGACTGTATCCAACTGTGACAGATACAGAGTTGACTTATTGCTGCTTTTAAGTTGTGCCATATATTGGTAAAGAAAAATTAAATGTGGCACAACTGCACAATATCCCATAACTGTCCAGCTGCTAAAATTTCAATCAATTCTAGGGTAATAACAAAGCAGTGTGTGTTTGTGTGTTTGTGTGTGTGTGTTTATGTGTGTGTGTGCCTTTGTTTTAGTAGTGTAGGCATTTTCCCACAAGCTGCAATACAGAGATCAGAAGGGACTAGCTAATTACATATCCTAAATTTTGGACAAAAGAATGTCTCTTAGATGGTCCTAAAGTGTCTAGCTCACTGAACAGTTCTGACCAAAATGAGACACATCAAGATAAAATCAACTGACAGATCCAGGTTTTTCATAGGACATATACTTCCATCCCCTCAACATTGTGCTCATGACATCCATTTCCTGCTGTATACACCATTCTCCAATCTTTTTACCTTCCTACAAATTAAATGATTACTTTGAGCTGACCTGATACCAAATGAAAAATCTATGTTTCGTTTATAACTTAGCTGCCACATAGTTGGTCACCAATGCAGCCTGGTATTTGAAGCACAAGGAGACACTTAGCAAATTTCTGTAAAATATACAGGACTCCAACCATGATCTTTCATAATGATAACACATTTGGGTTCCAAAGCAAAGTCTGGTCCTAAGATTATCTAAATAAGTATCTGCACCTAGAGCTGCTACTACATTTTCACCTAGAAAGTACAGATGCTCTCTACAAAGGGAGCATATTGCATTTTTGAAGGCACTTTGAATTATATCCCAGGAGACATCAGCAGGTACTGCATGTTATTAAGATGGGAGTTGAATCCATTTCATTGAGAAATGCTTGGTAGAGAAAGGGGTACGTAGCACATTCTAAGGGCTGAGGTAGAATCCTCAAACAACACTTTTATTCCTACATTTTTCTGGCTGGAACATAAAAAAACGTAATACCAGGAAGACTGCTGGGCACATACTGCTTTTCCTCATCTCCAGAATGTTCTAAATAATGAGTACATAAACTGTCATTGTCACTATTCTGTTGTAGATAGAACTAGAAAATATCATCCTGAATGAGGTAACCCAATCACAAAAGAACATATATGGTATGCGCTCACTGATAAGTGAATATTAGCTGAGAAGATCAGAATACCAAAGATACAATTCACAAACCAAATGAAGCTCAAGAAGAAGGAAGATCAAAGTATGGATACTTTGGTTCTTCTTAGAAGGGGGAACAAAATATCCATGGCAGAAGATACAGATACAAAGTGTGGAGCAGAACTGAAGGAAAGACCATCCAGAGAGTACTCCCCCTGCAAATCTATCCCATATGGAGTCAACAAACCCAGACACTATTGTGGTGCCAACAAAAGGCTTGCTGACAGGAGCCTGATATAGCTGTCTCCCAAGAAGCTCTGCCAGTATCTGACAAATACTGAGGTGAATGCTCTCACCCCACCAGTGGACTGAGCACAAGGTTCCCTATGGAGGAGCTAGAGAAAAGACTGAAGGAGCTGAAGGAGCTTGCAGTCCCATAGGAGGAAGAACAATATGAACCAACCAGTACCCCCAAGAGCTCCCAAGGAGTTAACCACCAACCAAAGAGTACTCATGAAGAGACCCATGGCTCCAGCTGCATATGTAGCAGAGGATGGGCTTGTTGGACATCAAAGGTAGAAGAGGCCCTTGTTCCTGAGAAGTCTCGATGTCCCAGTATAGGGGAATACCAGTACAGGGAAGCAGGAGTGATTGGATTGGTGACCAGGTGGAGGGGGGATGAAACAGGGTGTTTTCATAGAGGAATCCAGGAAAGGGGATAACATTTGAAATGTAACTAAAGAAAATATCTAATAAAAAGAGAGAGAGAGAAAAAAAATCAACCCTCAAGTCAGTTATTTGACTTTGCTTATATTTCCATGAATATATATTTATATTTTTGTTATCATTAGATGAGAGTATCTACAAAGGAGTTTAAGAGGCAGCAGATGTCAAAGACATTTTAGTGGAGTTAGAGTCAGAGAGCTGATATAAATTATAGTCTATTGAGTGCAGAAGACCAGATGGGTAGATAAGATATTGAACCATCCTTATTGAACAATTTGAAAAGGTAGACAAAGGGTCATGTGACCAGCAAAGTCAAAGGACTGGTCCTCAGTGGGTGGATTAATATATAAATAATAATATATATGTATATTATATATATATGTATATATATTTGAGTAGAAATTTGAGAATTCTGTGTTAACTAGTTAAGACTATGTTGTAATGATGAACCACTGACATATATGTAATGGACTGATAAGTCCATTTCCCATATGAAATTTTACTTTTTACCTATGATATCTAAATTTTGGTGTTGCACACTTCATTGTTATATGGTGTTTTTCTCAAGGTGATATAGGCAAGCACTTTGTGCTACTAATATACTTTGATAAATTTTTTGTTGGTTCCTTATTGTAGGATTTTCAATCATTCCTTTATGTCTGTGGTCTCTACATTTTGTTTTGTTTTGTTTTATTCTCATTTCATTTCTCCTCTTTTTCCATGAATAAGGTCTGTTATTTGATACTAACACACATGTTTTACAGTGGAGGACAGGACCCCTTTTCAAGAGCTTTGTGTGCAGATTCAGGGAAAGCCTGGACCCATGAAATTCTCACATTCTTGAAAAAGCACTGGGAAAAAGTGACCTATTTACACTTATACCAAGTGAAATTATTTGCCCTTTACTCTTTGTTTCAAATATCATAAATGGTGGAAATTTCAACTGTAGAAATTTGAAAAGTGACATTTGAATGTTCTAAACATTCAAGTCTTCTAAGATACTGTAGAGGAGTCCACTTGTCTCTGAACATTCTAAAGCTTTTCTAGTTGAAAGTTCAAATTCTACAAAAATCCTCCCCAAAGTAAATAGTCATGTCTTTTAGAGCAATACCTTACTACTGTTATCAATTCCTGTCTTAGTTTTAAGTCTTAGACATGTGATAAAACTAATGATATAAAGTTGGTTGGGGATGATAGAATTCATTTCAGCCAACAACTCTCAGGTTACCCTCCATTATTGCGTGAAATCAGAAAAAAAACTCAATCAGGTCAGGAACCTGGAGGCATGAGCTGATTCAGGCAACAAGGAGGATGGCTATTTAGTGGCTTGCATTCATGGTTTGCTCACCCTTCTTTAATAAAGCATTCCAGACCAAGAGATTAAGGGTCACACCAACCACAGTGATCTTGTTCATTGACATAAATTATTAATCAAAAATGTGTACTACAGACTTAATCCTCATGTAATCAGCTGGGGTACATTTTTCAATTTAGTTTCCCTTTTTTAAAATTTCTTCAGCCAGTATCAAATTGATATCAATCTGTCTAGTACAGCATGCAATCCTAAGAGACAAGGGAGCTTACTATTCTAGTTTGTTAGGTGGGTACTCTGAAGATAAATGTGGAAACATTTCTTATTTTGAAGGTAATTTTAATAATTTGAAAAGCATTTCTCTGAAATAAACATTGAAGCAGATTTTCAGGGAGAGTGTGGAAAGGTGATGATACACTATTTCCATTTAGGAATGAGTTTCACTAGAAAAAAGCAGGTCAAGACCATGAGATTTTTCATCAGGACTGAAAGTGTGTATCATTAAAAAACATGGGTCCCTTATTTAAAAGCCAATAGCAGTGGAACATGACAGACATAGGACTGCTTCCTTAAAAAAACAAGAAAGAAGATTTATTAAGGAAGAGAGCACAGAACAACAGGTAAAAATAAAAGTGCCACTGTGGACAGGGTGATATAATACAGTGGAGAAGACCAGAGCAGAGTTATGAGAAACCTCCCAAAGGACAAAATCTTCTGAATTTTACATTTTTAATGGCTGGTGGGGAAAAAAATTAGTAGTTAAATCTTTACTTCAGGATTTGAACTTTAATAGGGACCATGGTGGAGCAAAATTAAAAGTAGCAAAGCCATGTCATATATTATTTTTTTTCATACAGGGAGAGCTATGAAAGGTGATATAGTGATAATTTCAAGATTGTATGAAATGGCATCTTAGAAAGACAGGTGCTTCTTTTGGGTATATGACCAGTAGTGGTATAGCTGGGTCCTCAGGTAGTAAGTACTATGTCCACATGCTCCACTATGTCTACATCCACCTTATTTATAATAGCCAGAAGGTGGAAAGAACTCAGATGACCTTCAATAGAGGAATGGATATAGAAAATGTGATACGCTTACACAATGGAGTACTACTCAGCTATTGAAAGATAACTTCATGAAATTCTTAGGCAAATATATGGAACTAGAAAATATCCTGAGTGAGGTCACAAAAAAAAACACACATGGTCTGCACTCATTGATGAGTGGTTATTGGCACAAAAAGCTCAGAATATCCAAGATATAATTCACAGACCATATTAAGCCTCAAAAGAAGGAAGACGAAAATGAGGATGCTTCAGTCCTTCTTAGAAGGGGGAACAAAATACTCCTGGAGTTCGAGGGTTGGAGAGACTTGGGAGGAAAAGAAGAGGAGTGGAGAAAGGGGGCAGGATCCGGTATGGGAGGAGACAGGGATGATATACAGAGGTTCAGGAGTTTGAACAGAGGTGTATAGCAATGGGAGATGAGGAACCAGGGGGAGCCACCAGCACATCCCAGATGCCAAGAAATCACAAGGCAGTCAGGACCCAATAGGGTCCTGAAAATACCCAAAAAGGGGAGAGAGAACCTGTAGAGACATATCCAAAGGCTAGGCAAGGCCACCTGTTGGGGCGTGGAGTAACCCACTCATCTCCAAATTCTAAACCCAGAATGACTCCTGTCTGGAAGAAATAGGAGTACAAAGTATGGAGCAGAGACAGAAAGAAAGGCCATCCGGTGATCCATCCCATAAACAGACCCCAAACCCAGATACTATTGCAGATGCCAAGAACTGTTTGCTGACAGGAGCCTATTATAGCTATCTCCAGAGAGGCTCTACCAGAGCCTGACCAATGGGGCTGTAGATGCTTGCAGCCAACCATTGGATTTAGCACAGAGTCCCCAATGGAGGAATTAGAGAAAGGACTGAAGGAGCTGAAGGGGTTTGCAACCCCATAGGAATAACAACACTATCAACCAACCAGATTCCCCTGAGCTCCCAGAGACTAAACCACCAACCAAAGAGTACAAATGGAGGGACCAATGGCTCCAGCAGCATATGTAGCAGAGAATTTCATGGTCTGGCATCAATAGGAGAAGTCCTTCATCCTGTGGAGGCTCGATTCCCCAGTGTAGGGATATGCCAGGGCAGCGAGGTAGGAGTGGGTGGGTGAGAAGGGGAGCTCCTTCATAGAAACATGGCGGGGTAGGTGGGAGAGGGGGTTTCAGAGGGGAAACTGGGAAAGGGGATAACATTTGAAATGTAACTACAATTAAAAAATTAAATTAAAAAATAAAAATAAGGACAGGTGCTTTAAAAGATAAACCTCATCGTATTATATTTTGGATGTGAAGAAGATTAAGTATACTGTATCGAAGGTTCATTAGCAATTTTGAGAATCTCTGACAAATTTTATAGTCTTCATAGGTTGCTTCATAATGAAATGTGAATGTTTGCCCTAGAGATAACATTGTTTAAAAATATATCTTTATAACTCAGTAAGTGGAACAAATGGAAGTAAGTCTAAAAATGACTTAATTTATTCCTCTTGTAAAGAGGAGGAAATTGTGCAGTGTTGTACAGTATCATCTTAATAGTTGCGACAGAAATCCATATCCACAGTCAATCGTAGAAGCATATTCACTAATTTATTTTCTTTCACTTTTATTGTTTAATTAATTAATCAATTAAATAATTACATCCCAAATGTTGGCACCTGCTGGTCCCACCTCACAGGGTTTTTCCTCCCAGCCCCTTTCCCCTTCAACTCTGAGAGTTGCAGTACCCTCCTAGTATCCCCCTACCTTGATGTATCAAATCTGTACAGGATTAGGAACAGCCTCTGTCACTGAGTCTAGAGGAGGCAAACCTTTGCTAGAGATTTGTCAAAAATCTCTGAACAGCCTACATATATTCTTTGGATGGTGATTCCATCTCTGGGAGCTCTGTGGGGCCCAGGATAAGTGACACCTTTGATCATCCTGTGGGGTTGTCACGTCCTTGAGCATATTCAATTCTTCTGCTCCTTCAAAGGGATCACTAAACATCTTCCAATGTTTATCTGTGGGTATCTGCATTAGTCTCAATATGCTGTTGGGTAGAGCCTCTCAGAGGGCTGCTATGCTAGTCTCTTGTCTGAAAGCACAGCACAGCATCATTAACAGTGTGAGGGATTCATGTTTGCCCATGGGATAGATCTCAAAATGGTCTGGTTACTGGTCAAGCATTCCTTCAATCTTTGTCCCTGCGTTTCCCTGCAAAGCTGCAATTTTGTCCTATTGACAGTGTCCCTCTCCTCCATGTCCTACTTGCTGCCTCTTGCTGCTGCTACAGCTCCCTTGGAGCCACCAACTACATCAGGGCATCCAATATCAACTTTCAAAATGGCAGTTATTTAATCTTGCATTTTAAATGAGTTGAGGAGGTACAATGCCTAAGTAAGAATATCAAAATAATCTTAAATTTTGTATAAATATCCAAAAGTTTATACCAACAAAACCCGTAAAAGTTCTATCAATATACTATTTTCTGTTTCAATTTAACAAATTATTAACCTCAATTCTATATGAAAATATAAAGATCTCTAACAATGTAAGATTGTGGCTATAAAATGCTTTTGCTTAAGAGTAGATTCAATAATCCATCCCTATTTGTCTAATTTCTTACAATATTACTATATTCCTTTTTTTTTCTTTTCAAAACCCTTCCCTTTACCTAAGAATAGAAAAGGGAAAAGGGAAAGAAAAATCAATGAATCTAAGCTTCCTACTTTTTTTTTCCTAAGACAATAATTATTTGTAAGCTATCTTTTAAAATGACAACATATCTATAATTTATAAAATAACCAAAAACATCTACCCCAACTTAAGGGATTGGACAATAGTCATTTTATTATTGCCTCCTCATGACTATGGGCAAAGAATCCCCGTTTGGGACCAAAAACACATTGGAAAATTTGTTAAGTCTAAATAAAGCTAACTGGAATCATTTATTTTACAGTCTTTATGTTTTGAAAAATTTTAGGACTTAACTGAAGAGTAGAACAGTTTGAAAGACTGAATGAACTGAGGTCATCTGGGAATAGCAAATCTTTCTAAATCTGTTCTCTAGAAACAGCATCAGTTTAAACATCTGGCAGGGTGATGATGGATCAGCAGGTTATTCCAGCATTCCCAAGAGTGAATCTTTTCAGGCTGCACTCTTGATGTTTCATTCTGTAATATATAAATCATACAACCAATATGTAGTTTTAAAAATATATTTTATGGAATGTGTAAGGTGCACAGATCAGTTAAGAATGAAACTTTTGTTTTTTTGTTTGAGTAGGCGAAAGACAATTGTTTTCTTAATGAGTCATGTGATTATTAACTAAATTGTAATATAATTTTTTTATTTGTGCTGTATGAAAGTATCACATGAAGAATTTTGCAGTCTCTATAGCCAACAAGTTTCATTAGCTATATGCAGCTGAAATTCTGACTAGAGACATTGTTATCCATCCAGTTATCTCATCCTGTTTCAGGGTTGTTCTCATGTAGAGGGATAAGCAAATTATGTTACTGGTCTTGCTTGGTCTTCTTGATTTTTTTTTCTTGTCTGCAGCAACGCCCTTCAAGAGCTCTTCCTCTTTCAAATCTGATCCTTATTATTTTGGAAGTAGTCCATAGACATTTTTTTCTTTCCTCTTAACACAAACACAAAGCCTCTCTCACAAGTAGCAGCCCAGTCCTTAAAAGTATAGACAGATTAAATCTAGCAGCCTCTTTTTTATTTAATTCTCTACTTTGACCTCTTTCATAGAAGATTTGTAATACCATTATAACCATCATAATTATAACCAACTTTAGTTTGAAAGTTAAAATAATTTAAAACAATTAAAAATATCATTATTTATTAAGATAGGGTTTCTCTGTATAACCAAAGCTGACCTGGATTTGTTTATAGATTAAGATTTCCTCAGACCCACAAGAAATCTAAGTGTCCTTGTCTTTGTCTCCTAAGCATGGAGATCAAAGTCCTGGATTTATTCATTCATCCATGTATCTTTAAACATTCATATCAACTTCCATTTATTTCTCCCTTCTGTCCTTAAAAACATGCATATTACTTTCCATTCAATTCTCACTTTTTTGGAGATTAACATCTCTGTGTATAAATATACTTAAATCCACTTTCTCTTTATAAAAATTAGGTTAATATCATTTTCCATGTTTAACTTTCTTTAAATTCCCTTCTAATCACTACATAAGCCTGTTCTCAAGCCAATGTAGTTGTGTCATGTGCTAGGCTAAGCATTACCACTATTTTTGTGGAGCACATGTTGAAAGAAACCAGTTGCTTTTAGATAGCATTGACATCTTAATATATTTTATTCTCATTAACTTTTGGATTGTGGGAGGCATGTAGCCTTGCCTTCTTCTCTCTGAGCAGAGGGATATTGCCTGCTTCATTGCACAGCAGGGGCTTTTCACATTTGCAGGATAAAGCTGCATCTCCAGGGCAGTCTAGAGCAGCATTTAGGAAGACCCCAGGTTGGAGTCTGAGCATTCTTCTTGTGTTTGGCTTCTTTTAGGGAAGGCAGCTGTCTTAGTTTACATTATAAACCCCAGAATTGTGAGCACTAAATTAGCAAGTATTTTGCCTTAATTCCCAAACCCTGTGACTTGGGGAAGAGAAACCAATTCTCCCTGCTTCCTAATCTTAAAGGGACAGCCTAGGTTTTCTGTTTGGGAATCTGAAATTATTTTTTTCCTAAAGTGAGTTTTTGCCAGATATTAAGGGGCTAATATGTTGTATAAGTATTTAATCCCAATTCCTGGTGGCTACCCTGCATTTGACCATTTAATCACGTGATAAAAGACACACAACTTTTACGATTTACAATAACCTTAAAACACACCTCTGGCTCTTCTGCCAACATATAAGCTGTCAAAATGGTTATTTACAAATCAGAAATAAATTGAGGGCAAGGACTTATATTGTCACTTAGGTCTACAAGCAGACTCTTCTCTAGGGCAACCACATCTTTGGGGGCTACACTTAGCATTACAATACATGGCAAAAGAGAAAACCTCAACTGTAAGGAGGTTGAGAAAAAGGAGGGGGATATAGAAATATTCCAGCAATAATAATAAGAAAAAGGGATATATTATTGAATCTAACCTTTAACAAAAAAAAAAAAACATTTTATAGCTGTAACCTTTCCTTTGTAAATATATTTGTAATTTTTTGTAAAGTTGAGGTTATATTTTATTATATTGTGTGGGACTGTAAAAGGTAACCTGGTTCCCAGTTGAGCTAAGTCTAGAAACTCCAGAGAACCCGAAGGGATGATAGGCATTTCACCTGTTTCCAGGCACCAGGGCCCTGTCACTAGCCACAGCCCCCCACCCCCATAGAGCTGTGGCCATCAGTCATGTAAAGGCAATGTCCCAAACCCCTCCAGTTGTAGAAGACTTGATCTGTGGTCTCTAGACAGATCTCCATTTTAATGAGGTACCTAATGGCTTGGAAGCCTTGGCCAATAAACCTTCCTTCCCAGATTTTCCTCCCTTTAAAATGCATTTAATTGCAGGCCTACCATGAGAAGGGGGGTATGATTTTTCTTATCTACATTCTGCCATGAAAATAAATGACTTAAAACCATGGACTGTCTCTTTTCATTGGGATTCACCATGGGAAGTCATGGAGAAGGCCTTTGCCTATAGAGTTGCCATCTAATCTCCCATAGAAGGTCTCTCTGTGCTCCCAGCCATGACTACCTCCAAGCTCAAACCCAAGCCCGAGGATTCGCCCCACAGGACCAGCAGGAGCTTTCCCCCATTCCCCCAACCCAGACCCAGGCCAGATGCAGCCCATGGGTCCCCACTCGGTTCTCAGCTCTTCTGCCACTTCCAGCAGCACCTGGGTGTCCAAGAGCCTGAGAAACAGACAGCCCCAGCCTCATCACAGGCCAGGAGAACCCCAGAGTCAGCTGTAGCTGTCTGTACTCAGACTGTTCTTACCCAACCCCAAAGCAGTGTCTTGGGTCTTCCCTATAGTCCAATACCCACCCAGCACTGGTGTGGGGTAAGCATGGCCATCTTTCCAAGCCCTGCCTCTCTGAGTGGCTGATCCCTGTGGAGGAAAGGATGTGGACATGAGACCCATAACCCTACATAATTGGTACAGAATTTTGTATATTGTTACAGAAATAAGGTTATTTTTGATAAATTGTAGAGGTAATCATATATTGATACAAGTTTAAGGTTATTTTCACACACATGACATATACATGTTTTCAATATTTACTTGAGGTACTTAAATAATTCTGGAATGTAACGATCTAATATTTCTGAAAACTGATTTATGGGGGAAAAAAGAAATAAAACTTGAGTGTCAAATAGTCAAACTCAAGGTCATATTAGACACCAACGCAGTTAATTACAGTCTGTTGTTTTTCAAGGTAATTCAGATAGTAAATAGCTAAGAATAAACAATGCTTGGCAATTCATATATACTATAAATAAATAATTGTTGCAGGTTGTCCTGATGCTGTATGTATTCTGATGTTCATTCTGCTTTCTCAAAAGATGTTGTCTTGAGGAGCAACACATCATGTACTCAGATGATAGCATGTGAATCTTCTCCCCATTTTAACTTGTCAATAAAAACTAGAGTCTGTAATTGAGCAGCAGAAGAAAAAATGGGACTGGCAGAGAGTGGGGGCATGGAATAGGGGGACTAACTGGGAAGGGGGATAACATTTGAAATTTAAATAAATAAAATAACCAATTAAAAAAGAGAGTGGGGACAGGTAAAGAAGACAAAAAGAGGAAAGGGGGAAGGATAGCAGGAGAAAGCCATGATGAGGCAGATCCAAATAGCCAGGAGAAATTGCAAGTAGAAAGGGATTAGTTAGTATAGTGTTAGATCTGGCAATTCTAGAAATATAGCTTAGAAATATAGTAACTGGATTGTGTGTTTGTTATCTGGGCTTATTGGGACTGGAAACTCCAGCAACTAATTGGTACACTTTGCTTTGCTTAGAAAGCAATTAATCTGAATACTAGTTCACCCCTCCCCCCAATATAAACAATTAGAGCTGTGCTATAAAGATGCAGCAGGTTGGAAATAAAACACTGAATTGGTCTAAGGAGTCTATAGAGATGTAACTGAGAAGCTCTCTCTTCAAGTCTCAAGTAAACTGTGGCAACCACAGGTAGTTCCTCAGTCCGGAGCTGGGACACAGGCAGCACCAGTGCCATAATGTATTTGGGCTTCCCTGATACTAATGAAGGAAAAAGGCCCCTGAGGAACAACTGCCCATGAAGTGGCCTTCAAAGCTTAGGATCAACAGGTGAAAAAGAAACCACCACCACCACCACCACCACCACCACCACCAACAACAACAACAACAACAACACACCACCAAAACCACAAAAAAACCCAGAAAAACAAAAAAAAACCACACAGCTAAATATCCGAAGGTTTTTCACAAGCACAGCAGGCTCTTCTTCCTAGGAGAGACCCTTCCCATGCTCACTTCCCCATATTACCCACATCTAAACAGGACACAGAACAGTCAGACCTGCTCCTAAGACTGCTTCAACTGTAGGTTGCCTGAGATCATCGAACATGCTGCCTACTACAACCAAAACAAAGACAGAGACAACTCAGAAATACAGACGCCTAGGGTCTTCCTAAGCCTCCCCGTTCAAAAAGTATTGGAGGGGACTGCAATATCCTGAATCGTGCACCAGAGGAAGACAAAGGTACAAGAAAATCTAGATCAGGTAGCTAAGAACTATAAATTATCCATATGTGGTGTGTGTGTGTGTGTGTGTGTGTGTGTGTGTGTGTGTGTGTGTGTGAGAGAGAGAGAGAGAGAGAGAGAGAGAGAGAAGCACAATAAATATCTTTTGGGCTTTATGAGATGATATTTTGAACAGCTTGACAGGTGTCGATTTAAAGGAAATTGACACCTTACGAGTTAACATTATTACAACGTTAAGTATCTTGGTTTACTATGTCTCCTCAAAAGACAGGGTCCTAGATAAAAAATTATGTGCCTTAGAAAAGTGATTAGAGTATTTTATAGGTCATGATAATCGACAGAGAGAGGAAAATGAAGGTTGGAGATAAGAGCTGGAAATGATGAAAAAACAATAGATGCAGAATTTCAAGATAAAGCAAAAACAAAATAAAACAAAACAGCAACAACAAAAACAACAAGAACAAAAAACCAGAGAGATAAAATTAAAACTTGGCAAAACAGTCTAGAGGAAACATTGGAACTAAAGTTTCAGGAAGTTATAGCAACAGAGAGAGGAAAATGAAAGTTGAAGACAGGAACTGCAAAAATGTTAGAACAAAAAGGGCAGAATTTCATATATCAGAGTGAACAGCAATGAAAGATAAAATTTGTGAACAGAGTCTAGAGGATGATTCACTATAGTTATCAAATCATAATAAGGTAGATGCTACAATATCCGAATTACAACATAAAAAGAAATTAAAATGATCAAAGCAGGACGTATAACAGAATAATCAACAGAGAAGGAAATTTAAGACTTGATAACATGGGCTAGAGGAAATGCTAGAACTAAAGGCACAGAATTGTATAGGTCATGATAAGAGACAGAAAGAGAAAAATGAAGGTTGGAGATAGAAGCTGGAGAAAGCATTAGAACAAAAATGTGACACCTCATAGAGCAGCAGAGAGAAAATAAAGAGAATTGGAAGCAAGACTTAGAGGAGATTCTTCTAAAGTTAATCAAAATAGAATAGACAGCAGAATATCAGAATTGCAATATAAAAAAAAATTAAAATGTGAAAAGCAGAACCCTGAACAGAGGATAAAGGAACTTATGGAACAGGATGTGAGATATGAAGCATCGGCAAAGACTTTAAGGGACATAAAATTTTAATTAGAGAAAATACTCAGGTAGAGATAGAAGACAAAATTAGAGAAAGCCAACCAAATGTAGTTAGATAACAAAAGAAAATAAATTTTAGTGTATGAAGATAGAGATGGTAATCATCCACAGAACTAGCAAAAATTAGAATGGCAAACTGTAGATAAGTTAGAACTAAAAAGAAAAAACTGTCACTAATTTTGGAATGCACTCACCATTTGTAAAACAAATTCTGACTTCTGGAACTAATAACACTAGAATAATTGCCCAAGACTGGAAGGATATGGCAAGTGAAATATTAGAACTTGGGTCATAACCAAAGAGGTAAAGGAATTCAACAAGACCATCCAGGACCTAAAACATGGAAAAAGAAACAACAAAGAAATCACAAAGAGAGACAACCCTGAAGATAGAAAACCTAGGGAAGAGATCAGGAGGTATAGATGCAAACATAACCAATAAAATACAAGAAAGAGAAAAGAGAATCTCAGGTGCTGAAAATACCATAGAAAACATTGACACAACAGTTAAAGAAAATGCAAAAAGCAAGAATCTCCTAACCCAAAACATCCAAGAAATCCAGGACACAATGAGAAGACTAAACCTAAGGATAATGGGTATAAAAGAGAGCAAAGATTCATAACTTTAAGGGCAGAAAATATCTTCAACAAAATTATATAATAATACTTTCCTAACCTATAGAAAGAGATGCGCATGAACATACAAGAAGCCCAAATTGACTGGGCAAGAAAAGAAATTCCTCCACTCATGTAACAATTAAAACACCAAATGCACAAAACAAAGAAACAATGTTAAAAGCAGTAAAGGAAAATGGTCAAGTAACATATAAAGGCATACATATCAGAATTATACCAGACTTCTTACCAGAGACTATGAAAGCTACAAGATCCTGGGCAGATGTCATACAGACTGTAATAGAACACAAATGTCAGCCCAGGCTACTATACCAAGCAAAAGTCTCAATTAACAATGATGGAGAAACCAAGACATTCCATGACAAAACCAAATTTACACAGCATCTTCCCAGAAATCCAGCCTTACAAAGGAAAATAGATAGAAAATGCCAACACAAGGAGGGAAACTACAACCTAGAAAAAGCAAGAAACTAATCTTTATTCAACAAATCCAAAAGAAGATAGCCACACAGACATAATTCTACTCTAACAACAAAAATAACAGGAAGCAAAAATCACTGTTCCTTATTATCTCCTAACATCAATGGAAATAGTTCACTAATAAAAAGATATAGACTAACAGACTGGATATGTAAACAGGACCCAACATTTTGCTGCAAACAGGGAACACATCTCAGTGTCAAAGACACACACTACCTAAGAGTAAAAAGCTGGAAAAATTTTTTCCAAGCAATTGTTCCCAAGAAACAAGCTGGATTAGCCATTCTAAAATAGAATAAAAATGACTTTCAACCAAAAGTTACCAAAAAAGATAAGGACACTTCATACTCATTAAAGGAAAATTCTACCAAGAAGACCTCTCAATTATGAACATCAATGCTCCAAATGCAAGGGCACCATCATTTATAAGAGAAACTTTAATAAAGCTCAAAGCAAATATTATACTTCACACAATAATAGTGGGAGCATTCAACACCCTACTCTCAACAATGGACAGGCAGATCACGGAAACAGAAGGTAAAAAGAGATGCAATGAAACTATCAGAAGTCATGAACCAAAGGATTTAACATATCTGTAGAACATTTCACCCTAAAACAAAAGAATATACCTTCTTCTCAGCACCTCATGGTACCTTCTACCAAATGGATGATATAATCTGTCACAAAACTGGCTTAGCAGATACAAGAAGATTGAAATAATCCCATGAATTCTATCAGATCACTATGGACTAAGGCTGGTCTTCAATAACAACAAAATCATTAGAAAGCCCACATAAACATGGAAGCTGAACATGCTCTACTCAATGAGAGCTTTATCAAGGAAGAAATAAAAAATAAAATTAAAAATGCATTAGAATTTAAGAACAATGAAGGCACAACATAACAAAATTTATGGGACACAATAACATCAGTGCTAAGAGGAAAACTCAAAACTCTGAGAGCCTCCAAAAAGCAATTGTGGAGAGCATGCACTAGTAGGTTAACAGCACACCTGAATGCTCTAGAATAAAAACAAGCAAATACACCCGAGAGAGGTAGATGGCAGGAAGTAGTCAAACTCAGGGCTGAAATCAACCAAGTACAAACAAAAAGAAACTATACAGAACTATATCAGAATGGCTAAAGACAGCAGGTGCTGGTGAGGATGTGGAGAAAGAGGAACATTCTTCCACTGCTGGTAGGATTGCAAGCTGGTACAACCAATCTGGAAATCAGTCTGACGGTTCCTCAGAAAACTCTGTGTGATACTACTGGAGGACCCTTCATACCACTCCTCGGCATATACCCAGAGGATTCCCCAGCATGTAGTAAGGGAACATGCTCTACTTTGTTCATAGCAGCCCTATTTATAATAGCCATAAGCTGGAAAGAACCCAGATGACCCTCAACAGAGGAATGGATACAGAAAATATGGTATATTTACACAATGGAATACTACTCAGCTATTAAAAACAATGAAATCATTTAATTTTTAGGCAAATGGTTGGAACTGGAAAATATCATCCTAAGTGAGGTAACCCAATCACAAAAGAACACACATGCTATGCACTCACTGAGAAGTGGATATTAGCCCAGAAGCTCAGAATACTCAAGACATAATTCACATATCAAATGATGCCCAAGAAGAAGGTAGAACAAAGTATAGATACTCTGGTCTTAGAAGAGGGAGCAAAAAACCCACAGAAGGAGATACAGAGACAAAGTGTGGAGTAGAGTCTGAGGGAAACACTATCCAGAGACTACTCCACCTAGTGATCTATCCAATATAAGTTAAAAAACCCAGACACTATTATTGATGCCCACATGTACTCTGCTAGTGCGTGACAAATACAGAGGGGGACACTCTCAGCCAGCCATTGAACTGAGCACAGGGTCCCCAATGGGGGAGCTAAAGAAAGGACCCAAGGACCTGAAAGCGTTTGCAGTGCCATAGGAGGAACAAAAATATGAGCCACCCAGTACTCCCAGAGCACCCAGGGACAAAAACATCAACCAGATAGTAGACATGGTAGTACCCATGGCTCCAGATGCATAGGCCACAGAGGAAGGCCTTGTTGGACATCAAAGGGAGGAGAGGCCCCTGACACTGGAAAGGGTCAGTGCAGCAGTGTAGGGGAAAACAAGGACAGGAAGTGGGAGAGAGTTGATGGAGAACAGGGATAGAGGAGATGGCATATTCGACTTTTGAGGTGGGGGGACCATGAAAGCAGAAATCAATTGAAATGTAAACAGAGAATGTATCTAATAAAAAAAAAGCACTATATAAAGAATCACCAAAAGCAGGTGCTGGTTCTTTGAGAAAATCAAAAATGATAGATAAACCCTTAGCCAGAATAACCAGAGGGCACAGAGACAGTATTCAAATTAACCAAATCAGAAAACAAAAGGGAGACATAACAACAAAAACCAAGGAAATTAAAAAAAAAAAATCATCAGAAGAAGGAAATAAAGGAAGATCTCAGAGGATGGAAAGGTATTCCATGATTACAGATTGACAGGATTAATATAGTAAAAATGGTCACCTTGCTGAAAGTAATCTACAAGTTCAATGCAATACCCATCAAGATTCCAACTCAATTCTTTATAGAGTTAAAAAGAGCAATTTGCAATTTCATTTGGTATAACAAAAAACCTCAGGGTAATAAAAACTATTCTCAACAATACAAGAAATTTTGGGGGAATCACCATCCCTGACCTCATGCTGTATTATAGAGCAAGTGATAAAAACTGTATGGTATAGGTACAGAGACTGGCAGGCAAATCAACACAATAGAAATGAACACCCACAAACAAATCCACACACCTATGGTCACTTGATCATTGACAAAGGAGCTAAAACCATCTGGTGGAAAAAAGACAGCAATTTCAACATATAGTACTGATTCAAATGGCAGTCAGTATGTAGAAGAATGCAAATCGATGTATTTTTATCTTCTTGTTCAAAGCTCAAGTCCAAGTGGATTAAGGGCCTCCATATAAAACTAGATGCACTGAATCTAACAGAAGAGAAAGTTGGGAAAAGCCTCGAACACATGGGCAAGGGGGGAAATTTCTTGAACTGAACATCAATGACTTATGCTCTATGATCAAAAATAGACAAAAGGGGCCTCATAAAATGGAAAAACTTCTGTAAGGCAAAGGACACTGTCAATAGGAAAAAACTGCAACCAAGAGATTGGGAAAAGATCTTTACCAATCCTACATCCAATAGAGGGCTAATATCAAATATATACAAAGAACTCAAGAAGTTCGACTCCAGATAATTAAATAACCCTATTTAAAAATGTGGTACAGAGCTAGACAAAGCATTCTCAACTGAGGAATATTTAATGGCCTAGAGGCACCTAAAGAAATGTGCAAAACTCTTAGTCACCAGGAAAATGCAAATCAAAACAACCCTGAGATTCCACAGGAGTCAGAATGGCTAAGAACAAAATCTTAGTGAGAACAGATGCTGGCAAGGATGTGGAGAAAGAGGATCACTCCTTCATTGTTGGTGGGATTCCAAGCTGATACAACCACTCTGGAAATCAGTTTGGTGGTTCTTCAGAAAATTTGACATAGTATTACCTAAAGGCCCAGCTATACTTCTCCTGGGCATATACCCAGAAGATGCTCCAACATATAACAAGGACACATGCTTCACTATGTTCATAGCAGCCATATTTATAATAGCCAGAAAGAACCCAGATGTCCTTCAACAGAGGAATGGATACAGAAAATGTGGTACATTTACACAATTGACTATTCAGCTATTAAAATCAATGACTTCATGAAATTCTTAGGCAAATGGATGGAATAGAAAGTATCATCCTGAGTTTTAATCACAGAAGGACATACATGGTATGCAGTCACTGACAAGTGGATATTAGCCCAAAAGCTCAGAATACCCAAGATACAATTCACAGACTACATGAAGCTCAAGAAGAAGGAAGACCAAAGTGTGGATGCTTCAGTTCTTCTTAGAAAGGTGGAACAAAATATTCAAGGGAGGAGATAAGGAGACAAACTGTGGATCAGAGACTAATGGAAAGGCCATCCCGAAACTGCCCCATGTGGGTATCCTTTACATATACAATCATCAGACCCAGACACTACTGAAAATGGCAAAAAGTGCTTGCTGACAGGAGTCTGATATAGCTATTTTCTAAGAGGCTCTACCAGTGTCTGACATATACAGAGGTGGATGCTTTCAGCCAACCACTTCACTGAGCACAGGGTCCCAATGAAGGAGATAGAGAAAGATCCAAGGAGCTGAAGGGGTTTGCAGCCCCATAGGAGGAACAACAGTGTCAACCAACCTGTACCCCCAGAGGTCCCAGGGACTAAACCATCAATCAAGGAGTATACATGGAGGGACCCATAGCTCCAGTCACATATGTAGCAGAGGATTGTGGGGCATCATTGAGAGGAAAGATCCTTTGGCCTGTGAAGGCTAGATGCTCCAGTGTAGGGGAATGAGTGGGCAGGGGGTGGCAGTGTGTGCTTGGTTGGAGAAACACTCTCATGGAAGCATGGGGAGGGGTAATAGGATAAGGGTTTTCCTGGAGGGAGGAGAACTGGGAAAGTGTTCATTTGAAATGTAAATCAAAAAAAATATCCAATAAGTAAAAAACTAAAAAAAAATTGACAAAATATCTTAAATATCTTATATCAGTAAGGATTTCTATATTTTGATAGAAATTTTAATGTTATAAAGATCTTATTCAGATTAGCAAAAACTAATTCATGATGTATGTCTAACTTCTTATGCATTTGCTAATTGCTGAAAACCAAACTGCAAAATATTTTATATAAGTAGCATCATATATTTGGTTGTCCCTCAAGAAAATCCTTTTTTTAATGTCAGGCATGTAAACAAAAGCCCCATTCTATATGGAGCTTGAGGAAGATTCTTATTTTGGGGGGGGTGAATTAAAAATGTGCCTCTTCTATTAACTTATGACTCATACCTTTTAACTTGTATAGGTCACTTTTGGGCTTTAGGACTTTTCCTGGCTTTCTTGGGAAACAGCCTTGTCAGCTTAGAATGAACTTTTTCCTTTTTACTCATGAGTGGCTATTTTTGTATAAATAAGAGTATGGCCTTTGATATAAAGTGCTAATAGCTGTATCTGTGGCAGGGCAAGTCAAAGGATGGACTAAATGCAGCAATACTGAAAGAAAGATGACATAGAATGATGAGAGAACAGGAAAAGTGCCCAGAGTTAGAGTAGGGAGAGCCACGCGGCAGGCACAAGTTCATGAGAGTCAGGTCTAGAAGGCTAGTTGTGAGAGTGCCCCATCAAAAATGCCAACAACTTTACATTATACAGATTGCCCTGTGTCTTTACTACTAAACCCCAAATGGGCCTTACACAAGATAATACATTAATTTTGAGTGGTTATACCTACACTGGTTTGTTTTCTACCCTTTCATTTACCCTAAGTTGGTCTCTTCTGATGTAACCTGTGGGAAATACCCAAAGTTGTTTTCATATGAAAGCTTTCTAGCTTCACATTTTTAGCCAAATAATCTCAAGAGGAGTTCATCCCTGATCTCTTGCTATTTGTAGTACTGGCTGAAGTCATAATGCCTTTGGCTAGGGAAGAATATGAACAAACATTTTCCAGGTTGTTTTTTACCTGAATACAAGACCTCAGCTGCAGAGGTGAGAGAAAAAATAGTTTCAAAATACCAAATATTGTCTAGGAAGCAACAAGAAAACCTTGGAATTATTAGTGTGAGAGCCTCATTCATCAATGAAGTTTAAACTTACATGGTCACAAAAACATGACCTGATCATATATTGGATACTGTTTGATCTGCATCAAGCAAACCCATGTAGTAAAAGGATGTTCTCTTGGATTTTTATCCAGTTGCTCTTGCAGATTCCTATTTTTTTCTGTACCTTTATAAGCTTTAATATCAGTAAATGCTATTACAAAATTGCTGAAGAATTTCACCATAAAGGTGATGTTGTTATTGGTGCATTTTTCCCTATTCATACTTACTACACCATGAATAAAATTCCACATTCGTTTCTGCCATACTATTATGTGGACAATTACCTACAGTAAGTAAACTAATTCATTATTTGAGTTCAGAATTATGATAATTTAGTGGGTATACTCATTAAACTTATTTAATCTTTGGGGGTTTTATTGTGGCAATTTTTCTATTTCTATTAGAGATTCTAAAATGTTCTCCTCAATTTAATTTTCTTTTTGGTTTTTTTCTTTGCTCAAATGTGAAATGAATTAGTAACTTTGACTTTTTTCATTTTTGTTTCCTCATTTGATTGAAGATTGTAACCACTAATTTGACATTTGTGTTATTTTACAATGTCTGAATAGCTTCCAGTGTTATGAGTTTCTGGAAATATGATTTAATCTAAACCTTACCTTGTTGTTCATAGCATTTCTGAACTCCTGATTTGTGCTTGTGATATTAGATGATGTCCTTGAATACAATAAGTTGTCATTGTTATTCTAATAATTGAGTGAAGAGGTTGTTTTTTTATTATATGGAGTTGATTCCATACTTAGAGAGTCACAATTAGAAGTTTTGAATACTTCTGTTCTCCACAGACATCTAATTTATCTCAAGTTCTGTTATAAATGTTTGTTTGCTAATTTAATTTTTCTTCACACCTTTACTGTGTTTACATGCATCTTCTATTAGTTTCCATTATTTATTCTCATTTTTATGGATGAGTTCATCAGAACAAAGTTACTATGAGGGTATTGTCTTTGGGATATTTCTTAGCTTGTGTGATATGTTCCCCATTAATGGATAGTGTGAGATATTTCTGACTGACTTAGAAATATTAGTGCATGAAGGAAATGAGAATTGTTTATACTTATTAGACATTCCTATCTTACTAAAACCTTCCTTTATTTGTACTGATCCAGGAAGTAAGGCCCTATTTAGAGCAATACCACTTGTAAATCTTTGTGAACATAAGAATAAATGTGTTGGATATCAACAAATGCAAAATGACCAAACAAAATACAAGTGTTTGACAGTACTATGTTTTGTCAAAACTTAGTGAGTTATTAAGTCATTAAACCAAAGATAGTGGGGGAGAAAAAATTGTCAAGATATAAAAGCAAATTGAATATTTTGTTTTCTTTAGAGATTTATTTGGAAAATTTGTAATGTAGCATTTATGGCTATCCAAGATTTGTTATTTGGATAAACTACTTTATGATACCTCTAATTTTTTACAGCATCGAATTTTGTCTCAAATAATATCATAGTTTTCTCATATGTATAACAGATATGGCAAGTTTGTATGTTGATTGAGGCCTTTTCTACTACATTATAATTAATGTTCTGTGTGAGTCCACTTTTCCTCTGCCCTTTATATATCAACAATTCACGCACCTCTGTCCATTAGCATGTGCTTTATTTTATATCATACAGCAACAAGCCCTTTGCTGAAAGACTATATTTTCAGTTATGTAAGCATTTAGTGTCCGGCTAGTTCATTGTTGGTAAGAGGAATGTTTCCTGTCAAAATGTTTAAGGTGTCATAATTTCAGAAAAAACAAACAACCAAAATTTGTGAAAGAAATACAATGGCTTTTATTAAAAATAATTAATAGAATTATCTTATAAAACTCATTCATTAGGTGTAATTTTCTACTATAGCACTGACCACAGATAGGCATATATTCCACAAAGATGAAGACTTTCATTTATCTTTTTCACTTGATTCTTTAATTACCATTTTTGAATTTTCTTTGCATTTCAAGGGATGAATATTTTTCTCCCCTACAGTTCATATTTCTTACTATCTTTGTGAGCTTAAAAGCATTCCTTGTAATTATTGCATTTACATTTATATATAAATCTTTTTATATTTATTTTAATAAATAATATTTATTATTTAGCATAATATTTTACATTATATATTTATATAATATCTTTTCATTAGTCTGTCATAATAGGGAGCAAGTGAGTGTTTGGTAGAGTGCTCATGAATAATATGTAATGATTTTGAGAGAAAAGTGATTTTTACTATTGACATATTCACAGTATAGTATTTTCACACTTGTTATTACATTAATTATTTGTGTGTGCATATTTTTTAGGTAGCTAGCATTTTCATGTGAAGGAAAATTCTGAGATCAAATTATGTCATCCTACAGTGAATGTGTTGAGATAAACTCAGGCCTTATGAGCCAGCCGCAGAATCTTGCACTGGCTAAGACATTTTGCTGGCCAATATGTTGAATTCTTTTATTGATCTATCTAGCATAATTCCAAATCAAATTGAGAATTTCCTTTAATGTTTTGAAGGGTGAATTATCTTCTTTCACATCAAGTAAAATATGGGTTTAAACTTATACCTCAAAGTGGATTTAAGCAACTCTATAATCATTTCTTATGTACGTTGCTTGATAAGAACCAATGTATCATAAGAATATACTCCTTGACAATTTAGATTTGAATAGAATTTATTATTTCTCTAAGTTTATGTATTATTATGAGCAATTCACCATAGTAATACAGAAAACATTTATGCTGGTAGGTTACTTTAAAATATTTTACAATGTGATGTGTTTTTATGTGTATTTCACATTTTATACTTATTGTTCAAAGTACATGAAGGTTCTGTTTGAAGAGAAATTATTAGTATTCAGTCTCTGAAAATAATAAATCTTTTTTATTATTTTCAAATGCAGAAATATTTAAAATCAAAGATATGTACAGTTAAACAAATGTGGATTACATTTATACCAGAATGGAAAATCTATAAAATATTACATAGCAATTTTTTTAGAGCATTTCCCATGTAGATAATACCATCCTAGATTAGTTCTATCATGTCGTACCTTATGCATATTTGCAGTGCATATGGCTCCAATCCTAACTACATTGTGCTTCTGAATTGGCCATTTTCTTTGAATTTCAGTTATGCGGTTTTTCAATGAACAAAGATAAACTGGATTTTAGTGTTCAGTCAACTCCTCCATGGCATTCATTTAATTTATATTGACTAGAAGTATCCAGATTTGGTGTGACCCCTATTTTAGGCACTTGCTTTCTTTCAGGTCCAATTTGTGCTTCTTGTTGGCACTCAGGTCTTCTATATTAGATCCTATTTTCCATAGTGTGTTTTGTAAGGAAAATGTAATCTGTAGAGGTATATTCCAGCAAAGCCAGAAATACAAGCACAAGCTCCTTATATGATATACACTAACCTTTATGGTGTAAGAGTATTTGGGAAGATCTCACTGAGATAAGTACTCATGGCCCTTGTTTGTTGCCACTTTAAGGATTATTTCACCATTCATCTTATAGAGACAGATGTGTGCATCCAACTAAAAAATTCACATTAAGAAACAAGTCAGATTTTTTAAAAATCTTTTTTAAGATTTATTTATTTATTATATGTAAGTACACTGTAGCTGTCTTCAGACACACCAGAAGACGGTGTCAGATCTCATTACGGATGGTTGTGAGCCTCCTTGTGGTTGCTGGGATTTGAACTCAGGACCTTCAGAAGAGCAGTCAGTGCTCTTAACCCCTGAGCCACCTCTCCAGCCCAACAAGTCAGATTTTTGTAGATTGATTATTTGTAAAATCGATTCTAAGCTGAAACATATATAAAATGGAATTATGCAACATTCACCTTGTTTTATTGCAATTGAATTAGTAAATAAATAGTGATACTTTCTAAGTATTTGGTGAACATGTTCTGCTGCAAAACTGTATTCAAAGAATTTTTCTGATTTCTAATGTTTTCAAGTAATTTGTCTGTATATTCTACATTCATTACCATCCTTCATACAGTTTTATCAATACTCATTAATTAAAATAAATTTTTCTGAGCATTCATAATATTTAATTTTACAAAATCTCCTATTTCTTGACATATTCAAACAGGTGAAACCTCAATAATTTTACACATTCAAAAACCTACAGGCACTTTACACATCTTAATCAAAATGAAATTCTATCCAATAATTGAGATACAAAATTCAAATTCTCTGTAGAAAGTAGTGATAAATAATCAGACTACAGTCATGTTGCTCATATCATAGCTTTGTCTTTTATTGGAAATGCCTACCATTCTTAGCACAAATGTTCCTTTCCTTTTCACTGGGTCTTACTTTAGATGTTGTCCTGAATGTAAGGGTCTATTTATGATGCTGACAATTGCTCTATTTTATTTAGCTCTAGCTTTTCCATCATATCACTGCATTAGCAACATGTGTCTAAGCTCCCATGCTGCTTTTTAACACTCCCTAAGGCTTTTATCATCCTTACTTTAATTTTCATCTAGGCAGTTGCTAATGTTGAAAGCTCACCTTATATTTGGATTTTTCAGATAAACTCTAGTGTAATTGTTTAGTCTTTAAAAACCTTTTTAGTCTGTATACTTTTAATTGCATGCATATTTTCAGGGTTGAACATTTGCTATGAGACAACAAAGTGGTGTGTTCTTTCTTATGGAAGAAAATTATACCGTCAGAAGATTATTTCATTTCATAACTTAGTTACCTATAGTCCCCCTCTCTCTGTCTCTCTGTCTCTCTGACTATTTCTCTCTCTCTCTCTTTCTCTCTCTCTCTCTCTCTCTCTCTCTCTCTCTCTCTCTCTCTCTGTGTGTGTGTGTGTGTGTGTGTGTGTGTGTAGGGTTGATTTCTCCAGTGAAATTAATTAAAAATATTAAGAAAGAAAAAGGAGGTGCATAAAGTTTTAAATAGAGCAAAGGAAAGGGCAAGTTAATGCAATTTTATTATAACCTGAAGGAAAGAATTAGTAAAAAGAGTTTTCATTATCAAAATATATTTATATTTATTTATATATATATTATACCATGTGCTTTCAAAATCGGGTATACAAATACCGATCAAATGTGTTTTATTGGTGACCCACGCCTGGAGGGAGTGCAGCAGCCTCTACCATCTTTGCTTAGGCAACAGAACAGACGGAAACTCCAGGAACACAGAGATAGCCCGAGGATAACATCTTGGGACTGAGCCAGGCAGGGTTCCACCTGCACCCAAGAGTGGGGCAGTTCTGTGGTCATCTGGGTGCCAGCTTTGCTGTGGGACATCTGACCTGCAGAGTGACCCGCGCCTGGAGGGAGGGCAGCAGCCTCCACCACCTTTGCTCCGGCAAAGGTGCAGAGAGGTACAGAGTAGACAGGGACTCCAGGTTCAGAGATATCCCGAGTATAACATTGCTTGGGACACAGCCAGCCAAGGTGCTTCCTGCACACAAGAGCTGGGCATCTCTGTGGTGATCTTTGTGCTAGCTCTGCTGTGGGACATTTGCCCTGCAGAGTGATCAGCACCTGGAGGGAGCGCTGCAGCCTCTGCCATCTTTGCTCTGGTGATAGACCAGACAGGGACTCCAGCACTCCATCTCCAACTGGCACAGGAAGCCAGCCATCTACCCAGCTGTTCGGAGGAGTCAGGTAGCACAGGAGAGACCTGCACTGTAGGGGCAGAGGAGCCATCTTCTGCCACTGGGTACCATATCCAAGGGATACAAGGAGGCAACTAGCCACTCAGGAATGCAGAGAGGCTCAGTGGTACAATAAGACTATCCCTGCTGCTAAGAGGAATCAGCCTGAACCCTGAGAACACAAGAGCCTAGGAACAGACTGGGACTGGAATCTTCTGATTACCACCTGCACCCAGAGTTTATCTGGGCCACAGAGGTACATATCTAATACAACTATAAGACAGTGGGTCTTGCAGAAGTACTTACATATCAGTGTACACAGAGAGAACAGGTCTCCCAGGAGCATAGAGAAACCACAGTCAGAGACAGCAACATCAGCTAACACACCAGAGATAACCAGATGGCAAAAGACAAACGCAAGAACACCACCAATACAAACCAATGCAACATGGCTCCATCGGAACCAAGTTCTCCAACAACAGCAAGTCCTGGATACCCCAACACACCAGAAAAGCAAGAACTGGATTTAAAAGCATTGCTCATGATGCTGATGGAGGGCTTCAAGAAGGATATAAATAACTCCCTTAAAGAAATACAGGAGACCACAAGTAAACAGGGAGAAGCCCTTGAAGAACTAAGGGAAAAGACAACAAAATAGGTGAAGGAATTGAACAAAGCCATCCAAGATCTAAAGATGGAGGTAGAAACAATAAAGAAATCACAAAGGGAAACAACTCTGGACATAGAAAACCTAGGAAAGAAGTCAGGAGTCATGGATCCAAGCATCAACAACAGAATACAAGAGATAGAAGAGACAATCTCAGATGCAGATGATACCATAGAAAGCACTGATACAACAGTCAAAGAAAATGAAAAATGCGAAAAAGCTTCTGACCCAAAACATCCAGGAAATCCAGGACAAAATGAGAAGACCAAACCTAAGGATTATAGGTATAGAAGAGAGTGAAGATTTCCAACTTAAGGGGCTCGTAAATGTCTTCAACAAAATTATAGAAGAAAACTTCCCTAACCTAAAGAAAGAGATGCCCATAAACATACATGAAGCCTAGAGAACGCCAAATAAATATGCCCAGAAAAGAAATTCCTCCCGTCACATAATAATTAAAACACCAAATGTACTAAACAAAGAAAGAATATTAAAAGCAGTAAGGGAAAAAGGTCAAATAACACATAAAGGTAGACCTATCAGAATTACACCAGACTTCTCACCAGAGACTATGAAAGCCAGAAGATTCTGGGCAGATGTCATACAGACCTTAAGAGAACACATATGCCAACCCAGACTGCTATATCCAGCAAATCTCTCAATTACCATAGATGGAGAAACCAAGCTATTTCATGACAAAAACAAATTTACACAGTATCTTTCCACAATTCCAGGCCTTCAAAGGATAATGAATGGAAAACACCAACAAAGGAAGAGAAACTATACAATAGAAAAAGCAAGAAATTAATTCTATTCCAACAAACCCCCCAAAAAAGATAACCACACAAACATACAAATTATATCAAAAATAGCAGGAAGTAATAACCACTTTTCCTTAATATCTCTTAACATCAATGGGCTCAATTCCCGAATAAAAAGACATAGACTAACAGACTGGATACTTAAACAAGACCCAACATTTTGCTGCTTACAGGAAATGCATCTCAGTGTCAAAGACAAACACTACCTCAGAGTAAAGGGCTAGAAAACAGTTTTCCAAGCAAATGGTCCCAGGAAACAAGCTGGAGTAGCCATTCTAATATCTGAAAAAATTGACTTTAAACCAAAAGTCAACAAAAAAGACATGGAAGGACACTTTATACACATCAAAGGAAAAATCTACAAGGAAGAACTCTCAATTCTGAACATCTATGTTCTAAATACAAGGGCACCATCATTCGTAAAAGAAACCTTACTAAAGCTGAAAGTACACATCGTACCCCACACAATAATTGTGGGTGACTTCAACACCCCACTCTCCTTAATGGACAGATCAGGGAAACAAACTAAACAGAGAAACAGTAAAACTAACAGAAGTTTTGGAACAAATGGATTTAATAGATATCTATAGAACATTTCATCCTAAATCAAAAGACTATACCTTCTTCTCAGCACCTAATGGTACCTTCTCCAAAGTTGACCATATAATTGGTTACAAAACAGACCTCAACAGATACAAAAAAAATCAAACTAATTCCATGCCTCCTATCAGATCACTATGGAGTAAGGGTGGTCTTCAACTGCAACAAAAACAACAGAAAGCCCACATACACATGGAAGCTGAACAATACTCTACTCAATGAACCTTGGTCAATGAAGAAATAAGGAAAGAAATCCAAACCTTTTTAGAGTTTAATGAAAATGAAGGCACAACATACCCAAATTTATGGGACACAGTGAAAGCAGTGCTAAGAGGAAAACTCATAGCTCTGAGTGCCGCCAAAAAGAAGCTGGAGAGAGCATACACTAGCAGCTTAACAGCACACCTGAAAGCTTTAGAACAGAAAGACGCTAATACACACAAGAGGAGCAGAAGGCAGGAAATCATCAAACTCAGGACTGAAATTAACCAAGTAGAAACAAAAAGAATCAACAAAACCAGGAGTTGGTTCTTTGAGAAAATGAACAAGATAGATAAATCTTTAGCCAGACTAACCAGAGGGCACAGAGACAGTATCCAAACTAACAAAATCAGAAATGAAAAGGGAGAAATAACAACAAAAACTGAGGAAATTCAAAAAGTCATCAGATTCTACTACAAAAGACTATACTCAACACAACTGGAACATCTGGAGGAAATGGACAATTTCCTACACAGATACCAACTACCAAAGTTTAATCAGGATCAGATAGACTATGGAATTGGTCCCATAACCTCTAAAGATATAGATTAGGTCATTGAAAGTCTTCCAATCAAGAAAAGGTCAGGACTAGATTGTTTTAATGCAGAATTGTATCAGACCTTCAAAGAAGACCTAACACCAGCACTCTTCGAGCTATTCTTCAAAATAGAAACAAAAGGAGCACTACCCAACTCGTTCTATGAAGCCACAATTTCACTGATACCAAAACCACACAAACATCCAAGAAAGAAAGAAAACTTCAGACCAATTTCCCTTATAAATATAGATACAAAAATACTCAATAAAATTCTTGCCAACAGAATCCAGGAACACATCAAAATGATCATACATCATGATCAAGTAGGTTTCATCCCTGGGATGCAGAGATGATTCAATACAAGGAAATCCATCAATGTAATCCACTACATAAACAAACTCAAAGAAAAAAAAACCACATGGCCATTTCATTAGATGCTGAAAAAGCATTTGACAAAATTCAGCATCCTTTCATGTTAAAGGTATTGGAAAGAACAGGAATGCAAGGCCCATACCTAAACGTAGTAAAACAATATACAGCAAACCCATAACCAACATCAAACTAAGTGGAGAGAAACTTGAAGCAATCCCACTAAAATCAGGGACTAAACAAGGCTGCCCTCTCTCTCCATATTTATTCAATATAGTACTTGAAGTTCTAGCTAGAGCAATTAGACAACAAAAGGAGGTCAAAGGGATACAAATTGGAAAGGAAGAAGTCCAACTATCACTATTTGCAGATGGTATGATAGTATACTCAAGCGACCCAAAAAACTCCACCAGAGAACTCCTACAGCTATAAACAACTTCAGCAAAGTGGCCAGATATAAAATTAACTCAAGCAAGTCAGTAGCCTTACTATACTCAAAGGATAAGCAGGCTGAGAAAAAATAAGAGAAATGATACCCTTCACGATAGCCACAAACAATATAAAGTATCTTGGTGTGACTCTAACCAAACAAGTGAAAGATCTGTATGAGAAGAACTTCAGTTCTTTGAAGAAAGAAATGGAAGAAGACCTCAGAAGATGGAAAACTCTTCCATGCTCATGGATTGGCAGGATTAATATAGTAAAAATGACCATCTTGCCAAAAGCAATATAGATTCCATGCAATCCCAATCAAAATCCCAACTCCTTCTTCATAGAGTTAGAAAGAGCAATTATCAAATTCATCTGGAATTACAAAAAAACCCAGGATAGCTAAAACTATTCTCAATAGTAAAAGAACTTTTGGGGGAATCAGTATCCCCGATCTCAAGCAGTACTACAGAGCAATAGTGTTAAAAACTGTATGGTATTGGTACAGTGGCAGGCAGGTAGATCAATGGAACAGAATTGAAGATCCAGAAATGAACACACACACCTATGGTCACTTGATCTTTGACAAGGGAGCCACAACCACACAGTGGAAAAAAGATAGCCTTTTCAATAGATGGTGGTGGTTCAACTGGAGATCAGCAGGCAGAAGAATGCGAATTGTTCCATTCTTATCTCCTTGTACTAAGTTAAAGTCCAAGTGGATCAAGGACCTCCACATAAAACCAGAAACACTGAAACTAATAGAAAAGAAACTGGGGAAGTGCCTTGAGTAATGGGCACAGGGGGAAATTTCCTGAACAGAACACCAATAGCTTATGCTCTAAGATCAAGAATTGACAAATGGGACCTCATAAAACTACAAAGTTTCTGTAAGGCAAAGGACACTGTCAAAAGGACAAAACGGCAATCAACTAATTGGGAAAAGATCTTCACCAACCTAACATCTGAAAGAGGGCTAATATCCAAGATATACAAAGAACTCAAGAAGGTAGATTCCAGAGAGCCAAATAACCCTATTAAAAAATGGGGTATAGAGCTAAACAAAGAATTTTCACCTGAGGAATATCGAATGGCTGAGAAACACCTAAGGAAATGTTCAACATCCTTAGTCATCAGGGAAATGCAAAACGAAACAACACTGAGATTTCACCTCACACCAGTCAGAATGGCTAAGATAAAACTTTCGGGGAGGGAGGAAATGGGAAAGGGGAAATGATTTTGAATGTAAGTAAAAAAAAAAAAAAAAACTTAGAAAATAAAATAATAATAAACAAACAAACCAAACCAAACCAAAAAAAAACCAAAAAACAAACAAACAAACAAAAAAAAAAAAAACACCTCAGGAGACAGCTGGTGCTGGTGAGGATGTGGAGAAAGAGAAACACTCCTCCACTGCTTGTGGGATTGCAAGCTGGTACAGCCACTCTAGAAAACAGTTTTGCGGTTCCTCAGAAAACTCGGCATAATACTACCAGAGGACCCAGCTATACCACCACTGGGCATATACCCAGAGGACTCTCCAACAGGCTAGTAAGGACACATGCTCCACTATGTTCATAGCAGCCTTATTTATAAGAGCCAGAAGCTGGAAAGAACCCAGATGTCCCTCAACAGAGGATTGGATACAGAAAATGTGGTATATTTACACAATGGAGTACTACTCAGCTATTAAAAAACAATGAATTCATGAAATTCTTAGGCAAGTGGGTGGAACTGGAGAATGTCATCCTGAGTGAGATGACCTGATCACAAAAAATCACCCATGATATGTACTCACTGATAAGTGGATATTAGCTCAGAAGCTTGGAATACCCAAGGAACAATTCACTTATCAAAGGATACCAAGAAGAAGGAAGGAGAGGTGCCTGGTTCTGGAAGTGCTCAATGTGGCAGTGTAGGGGAATACCAGGGAAGGGGAGGCAGGGAGTGGGTTGGTTGGGAAGCTGGGGGTGGGAAGAGGGCATATGGGACTTGTGGGGAGGGGGGAACCAGTAAGAGGGAAATCATTTGAAATGTAGATAAAGAATATACCTAATAAAAAAATTAAAAAAAAGAAAAAATGTGTTTTATTAAAGTTTCCTCTTATCATTGCTCTGTTGTTGGAGAGTTTGTGCTCCTATGCTTTCTGTAGTATAAAGTACAAAATAGTGAATGTTGTTATATTGTATACATGTGCAGAATTTTCAAAAATCATAAGTATCTTTAAATTTATATATGTTATTATTTATAAATGTAGAATTGTCATTAATCCATTGTTCTCACAATTAGACATCCAATTTTTCAATTCATTTCCATTGGACAATATTTTTTAATTTCTTCTTTTTAATTTTTATTTTTAAATATTTAAAAATTTTTATGTGCTGATATTCTTTATTGAGTTTCATTTCCTTTTTGGATATTTTCTTCATTTACATTTCAAACTTTATACCCTTTCCTGGTTTCCCCTCCCAAAATACCCTAATCAATCCCCCCTCTCCCTGCTCACCAACCCACCCACTCCAGCTTCCCTTTCCTGGTATTCCCCTACACTGCAACTTGGAGCCTTCTCACGACCAGGGGTCTCTCCTCCCTGTGATGTCCAACAAGGCCATCCTCTGCTACATATGCAGGTGGAGCCATGGGTCCCCTGCATGTGCACTCTTTGGTTGGTAGTTTAGTCACAGGAAGCTCTTGGGGTACTGGTTGGTTCATATTGTTGTTCCTCTTATGGGGCTGAAAGCACCTTCAGCTCCTTGGGACCTTTATTCAGCTCCTTCATAGGGGACTTTGTGCTCAGTTTAATGATTGGCTGAAAGCACCCACATCTGTATTTGTCAGGTACTGGGAGAGCCTCTCAGGAGACAGTTATATCAGGCTCCTTTCAGCAAGCCCCTGTTGGCATCCACAAAAGTGTCTGGGTTTGGTGACTGTATATGGGATGGAACCCCAGGTGGGGCAGTTTCTGGATGGCCTTTCTTCAGTCTCTGCTGCACACTTTGTCTCTGTATCTCCTCCCATGGGTATTTTGTTCCTGATTCTGAGAAGGACCAAAGTATCCATACTTTGGTCTTCCTTCTTCTTGAGCTTCATTTGATCTATGAACTGTATCTTGGGTATTCCAAACTTCTGGGCTAATATCCATTTATTAGTGAGTGCATACCGTGTGTGTTCTTTTGTGATTGGGTTACCTCACACAGGAAGTTATTTACTAGTTCTATCCATTTCTCCAAGAATTTATTGAATTCATTGTTTTTAATAGCTGAGTAGTATTCCATTGTACAAATGTACCACATTTTCTGTATCCATTCCTCTGTTGAAGGACATCTGGGTTCTTTCTAATTTCTGAGTATTATAAATAAGGCAGCTATGAACACGGTGGAACATGTGTTCTTATTGCATGTTAGAGCATATTATGGGTATACTCCTGGGAGGGATACAGCTGGGTCCTCTGTTAATACTACGTCCAATTTTCTGAGGTACCTCCAAACTGATTTCCAGGAGTGGTTTTACCAGCTTGCAATCCCAGCAACAATGGAGGAGTGTTCCTCTTTCTTCACATCCTTGCCAGCATCTGTTGTCAATTGAGTTTTTGACCTTAGCCATTCTGACTGGTATGAGATGGAATCTCAAAGTTGTTTTGACTTGAATTTCCATGATGACTAAGTATGTCGAACTTTTCTTTATGTGCTTGCTTCTCAGCTATTCGATATTCCTCAGTTGAAAAATCTATCTTTAATTCTTTTTTAATAGGGTTATTTGGTTCTCTGGAGTCTACCTTATTGAGTTCTTCATATATATTGGATATTACTCCTCTATCAAATGTAGGATTGGTAAAGATCTTTTCCCAATATGTTGGTTGCCATTTTGTCCTATTGATAGTTTCCTTTGCCTTACAGAAGCTTTGCAATTTTATGAGGTCTCATTTGCTAATTCTTGATTTTAGAGTGTAAACTATTGGTGTTCTGTTCAGGAACTTTTCCCCTGTGCTCATGTACTTGAGGGTCTTCCCTGCTTTCCTTTCTATTAGTTTCAGTGTATCTGGTTTTATGTGGAGGTGCTTGATCAACTTGGACTTGAGTTTTGTACAAGGAGTTAAGAATGGATCAATTTGCATTCTTCTGCATGCTGACCTCCAGTTGAACCAGTACCATGTATTGAAAATACTGTCGTTTTTCCACTGGAAGGTTTTATCTCCTTTGTCAAAGATCAAGTGACCATAGATAGGTAGGTTTATTTCTGAGTCTTCAATTCTATTCCATTGATCTACTTGCCTGTCACTGTACCAATACCATGCAGTTTTTATCACAATTATTCTGTAGTACAGCTTGAGGTTAGGGATGGTGATTCATCTAGAAGTTCTTTTATGTTTGAGGATAGTTTTGGCTATCCTGTTTTTTTTCTTATTTCAGATGAATATCCAAATTGTTCTTTCTAGCTCTATGAAGAATTGAGTTGGAATTTTTATCGGGATGGCACTGAATCTGTTGATTGCTTTAGGCAAGATGGCCATTTTTACTATATTAAACCTGTCAATCCATGAGCATGTGATGTCTTTCTTTCTTCTGAGATCTTCAATTTCTTTCTTCAGAGACATGAACTTCTTGTCATAGAGATTTTTCACTTGTTCAGTTAGTGTCACACCAAGGTATCTTATATTGTTTGTGACTATTGTGAAGGGAGTTGTTTCTCTAATTTCTTTCTCAGTCTGTTTATCCATTAGATAACAGGTAGAGGAAGGCCACTGATTTGTTTGAGTTAATTTTATAATCATCCTCTTTGCTGAAGTTGTTTATCAGCTTTAGGAGTTCTCTGGTGGAAGTTTTGGGGTATGTATAGTATCATATCATCTGCAAATAGTTATAGTTTGACTTCTTCCTTTCCAATTTGTATCCCTTTGACCTCTTTTTGTTGTCTAATTGCTCTGGCTAGGACTTCAAGTACTGTATGGAATAGAAATGGAGAGAGTAGACAGCCTTGTCTATTCCCTGATTTCAGTGTGACTGCTAGAAGTTTCTCTCTACTTAGTTTGATGTTGGCTAAGGGTTTGCTGTATATTGCTTTTACTATGTTTAGGTATGGGCCTTGAATTCCTGATTTTTCCAAGACTTTTACCATGAAGGGGTGTTGGAATTTGTCAAGTGCTTTTCCAGCATCTAATGAGATGATTGTGTAGTTTTTCTTTTTGAGTTTGTTTGTGTAGTGTATTATGTTGATGGCTTTCTTTATATTGAACCATCCCTGCATCCCTGGGATGATGCCTACTTGATCATGATGGGTGATTGTTTTGATGTGTTCTTGGATTCGGTTTGCAAGAATTTTATTGCATATTTTTGCATCAATATTCATAAGGGAAATTAGTCTGAAGTTCTCCTTCTTTGTTGGTTCTTTGTGTGGTTTACTTATCAGAGTAATTGTGGCTTCATAGAACGAATTGGGTAGGGTTCCTTCTGTTTCTATTTTGGAATAGTTTGGAGAGTATTGATATTAGGTCTTCTTTGAAGGTCTGATAGAACTCTGCACTAAACCCATTTGGTTCTGGGCTTTTCTTGGTGGGAGACTATTGATGGTTGCTTCTATTTCATTAGGGGTTATAGGACTGTTTAGATCATTTTTTCTGGTATTGATTTAACTTTGGTACCTGGTATCAGTCTAGGAAGTTGTCCATTTCATCTAGATTTTCAAGTTTTGTTGAATTGTGGCTTTTGTATTAGGATCTGATGATTTTTTGGATTTCCTCAGTTTCTCTTGTTATGTCTCCCTCTGATTTTATTTTTAAAATAATGTTTAATAATTCTTTTGATAATTTATTTTTTGGTATGAAATCTATTAAAATACAAGATACATAGGAAAATTAATATCAAAGCTCATACATGTATTTACAAAATAAATTATAATAAATATTAAAGTTGTGCAAAAATAGGTATCATAAGCAATGATCTTCTAACATAGCTGCCAGGTTATTCATCATGGTTTTATGTTTCAATAATTCTGGTAGTCAAATAGTCCAAAATTGGTATTAATACTTTGAGATTTAGAATTTTGGATAGATGAGAGTTACCTAATATATTTTCTATCAACTGAACATGTATTCTCTGGGAAAAGAACACTATTAATTTCTGAGCCAGTTTTCTTTACCCAACTCATATGGTTTCCTTGAAAATTTAACAATAATATATTTACATTTATAAGCAAATCAACATATTTTTCATATTCTCCAAAGTTCACATTTAGTCCTAAAGCTACCCTCTGTACCGTCATCTTTCTATCCATCCAGTTTTAAGTTTAATGCTCTTCTCCTCATTCAAGCACACTTTGTGTTACTCAAGTACTATTGAGTTGGTACCATCCTAGAATATGATTTGCCTACCATATATCAAGTTATTGAAGAAAAACTGACTCTTCTTAAAGAAGTTATCAAGTTGGAATACTGTTCTTTGAGTAGAAATGGTTACCATAGACTTATGTGTTTAAATGCGTGGCCAATAGTGAAAGGTACTATTAGGAAGTGTGGCTTTGTTGGAGTAGGCATTGTCTTCCTGGAAGAAGCATGTTAATAGATCTTTGTGTGGTTTAAACATCTAAGAAGCAAAATTCTTTCCCTGGTCTTCATTTCTACTGCTTGTGGATGAAATGTATACATTTTACTTCCTTCTCTAAGATCATGTCTGCCTTCACACTGACATGTTTCCCACCACAATAAAATGGACAAAACTTCTAAAACTATAAGCCAACCCCAATTAAAGGTTTGCCTGCGTAAGTGTTCCCATGGTCATCATCTCTCTTCATAACACTAAAACAAAAGTAACACAGAAATTGTTACCAGGGATGAGGTTATTGCTTCAATAAGCAATATTTCATTTGTTTGTGTGTTTGTTTGTTTGTATATACATTGACTTTGTGATTTGGTTTAGGAAAGCAGTTAAATGGTTGATGTGCTTATTAATGAACCATTCCAAAAAGAACCTGAAAGAAAAGTGGTGTTAAGTGTGACTTGAACTCAGCATTTCTGATCAACTGGTTTCAGAAGAGACAAATAGTGTTATGTTTCCAAGAGACTGTTAGTGTGATATTTTGTCAAAGTATATTGTCACTTTTTGGTCTTATACCAAAAGAATTTGCCTTACTCTAAAGTAAATAGTTATAAATTAATCCCTTTTGCTAGAAGAAATCTAAACATAGCCTAGTAGTGACTCTGTTGTCTGTTTAATAATGTTCACTTTTATGAGGATTTATAAGGAAAAGTAGGAAGTTAAGGAATAAATCACAAAATGTACAGATTGAAGAAAAAAGAGGTCTAAGAATTAGAATGGAACTAAATCCCATGTTCAAATAAACTGATTAACTGAAGGCACTGTGTTAAATGGAATAAAGGAAGTTGAGACCTCAGGGCAAGATTCTACCTAGCTAAGTTACCAACTTGTGTAAATTAAGTAAAGAAAACCTTAGAGCTGGGTATAGTAGTTTACACCTCTAAATCCTGTTGGTGTATCTCTCTCAGTTTAGGGACCTTCTGGAATACAGATTGAGGTTCAGGATATACAAGTGTAGTCAGAAAAAACTTGCAATAACAACAACAAGAAGAACAAAACAAACAAACAATAAAATGAAAGCTGGTCAATATTTATTTGAATGAGTGGGGTGTGCTCCAGCCTCACCATACAGCAGAACTTGACATTTTAAACAGGTGGTCTTGAAATTAGAATCAAGGATAGAAGGGATTATGGAATCATTCTTTGTGGCTAAGAAAAATGTTTGTTTGTTTGTTTTTGTATATTTTACATGTCAAATATTATTCTCTTTTCCAGTTTACCCTCTATTCCATCCTCCCTCTCCTTACTTATATAAGGGTGCTCCTCCACCCACCCTCTCACTTTGTCCTCCGTGCCCTAGCATTCGCTTACACTGGGGCATTGAGCCTTCCCAGAACCAAGGTTCTTTTCTCCCATTGCTGTCTGACCAGGCCAAGAAAAGTTTATAAATCCAGGAGCATATCAGGTGGCCCATGCTTGGGGATTCAGAGGAACCATTATGTGAAGCTATAAAGGAGAAGCCTGGATTGCCATGGAGATCCCATGATATTGAAGACGATAGAGCTCTGGTCTGCCTGCCAAGGAGCACTGCCAAATAGAATGGAGCAACCCAAGAGAAAGATGTGTTTTGGAATCAACAAAGATGAAATGAATTAAAGGCATGAGAAGCATCTTACCATCTTGCTGGGAGACTTCCTGTCTTGGAATGAACTGAAGTGATACACAGTATTGGACTTAAGTCAGGAGACTGATGATTCCTGGCCTTTAAGGCCACCAACTATACTGGGTGCTGAAGCTGATGCTTTCTAAAAAATCTAAAATATTTGATTATTCTGAGGTTTAAAGACACTTAGCTTGGTCTTTGCTTAACAGCAGGGGATTAAGTAAAACAATCCTTTGTTCTTTCTCCACAGGTCCTCTGTACCCAGGGCCCCAAGGCTGAGAGTTTATTTAACTCCTTGTCAGAAAAAAAAAGTCACTAACAGGAAAAAGGCACTTGGAAATGAGGGTCTGATCTTGATTTGTAAGAAAAAGTAAAAGAGGGTACCTATGAGACTATTTGCTCACTTATTCTTGTTATTTTCAGTTCTTATATACTTTCTCAGAATATGTGCTCACATTTTATCTATTTCAAAATTTCATCACAATTTTAAACATTAATTCAAATCATAAATTGAATAAGAAGTTTATAACAGAGACTATACATGTGCTTCCATTAATTCTAGATATCTAGGTAGACATTCATTATCCCTTACTTGCTCCACAGCTTCATTAACAATATAAAAATATAATACTTATATCTAAGTTAACATGAAAGTTTTGTATAGATACTCCCAGTCAATATTTTATCTTCTGTCTCTGCGCCTACAATAAATTGATCACTCTAAGTTCATGGCCTTTAGTTGTTTTATAGCCTAAACAAATGCATTAATAAGTTGTAAATGTCTGCTTTCTATATCAGAAGCAATTTACTTTTGAAATGTGAAGAATGGCAGAGTTTCAATGGCAGATTTCATATCAGAGAGACCTATATTTGAGGCGTTAATTATAAAGGACTGAATATTTACCAGTATAATTTTAGAAATTCTTATAGAATCATCATTAAGAATTAAGAAATTAGGGGGCTGGAGAGATGGCTCAGAGGTTAAGAGCACCGACTGCTCTTCCAAAGGTCATGAGTTCAAATCCCAGAAACCACATGATGGCTCACAACCATCCATAATGAGATCTGATGCCCTCTTCTGAAGTGTCTGAAGACAGCTACAGTGTACAGAATGGCTAAGATCAAAAACACAGGAGACAGCAGTTGTTGGCGAGGATGTGGAGAAAGAGGAACACTCCTCCACTGCTGGTGGAATTGCAAGCTGGTACAACAACTCTGGAAAGCAGTCTGGCGGTTCCTCAGAAAACTGGATATGACACTCCCGGAGGATCCGGCTATACCACTCCTGGGCATATACCCAGAGGCTTTACTTGCATGCAATAAGGACACATGCTCCACTATGTTCATAGCAGCCTTATTTATAATAGCCAGAAGCTGGAAAGAACCCAGATGTCCCTCAACGGAGGAATGGATTCAGAAGATGTGGTATATTTACACAATGGAATACTACACTGCAATTAAAAACAATGAATTCACGAAATTCCTAGGCAAATGGTCAGAACTGGAAAATATCATCCTTAGTGAGGTAACCCAATCACAAAAGAACACACATGGTATGCAGTCACTGATAAGGGGATATTAACCCAGAATCTTGGAATACCCTAGACACAGTTCGCATATCAATAGATTTCTAAGAAGATGGAAGGAGAGACCCCTGGTCCTGGAAAGACTGGATGTAGGGGAACGTCGGGACAGAGAAGCGAGAAGAGGTTGAATGGGGAAAAGAGGGAGGGAAGGGGGCTTATGGGACTTTCAGGGAGGGAGGAAACGGGAAAGGGGAAATGATTTGAATGTAAATAAAAAAAAACTTAGAAAATAAAATTTACAAAAAAAAAAGAGAAAAAAAGAATTAAGAAATTAGATAACATGACTACAAAACTGTGCATCTTCATTGCTTTGTAGAAAATCTGCCCTACAAGGTGGGCTATTGCCCAGATGTAGGCTTAAATGTCTAGAAAACTCAGGTCTGGGCAATGTCTCTCAATTTCCAATTTTGCTGCCATTGGTTAAGAAGTAGAACTGTTATATCCATATTGAATTGTTTTTCTGTCTATATACTTCCATGCATCCTACCATAACAATATTAAGTTAAAACTGTAATTATAAGCTATCCTTCAATTAAGTGATCTCATTTATAAGCATAACCATGAATATTATGTCTTCTCATAGTAACAAACTCTAACTAAATGTTAGTCTCAGCCAGGAGTTTGCTTTTGTGTCTACATCCGTTCTTCATGCTGGTGTTTTCTTTCATTAGAGCATACCCAGATCATGGAATGTTGTTTTATTTTCTCTGAGATCATAAGTATAACATTCCTGCTGTATTGAGAAATCATTGTTTTCCTGACATTATTCACATCTAATTTTTGTCTCTTTCCACTGCTCTTCTCCTAACTTCTTTTTCTACTTTTATTAGTTATTTTATGTATTCAGATCTCAAATGTCATCCTCTCCTGCTTCCCTTTCACACAGTTCTTCCCTCCATGTGACAACACATTGGCCTCTGAGAGGGTGCTTCCCTCCCCTTACCTTCCCTGCTGTTCCCTGCTCCTCCCTCGCTGGGGCTTCAGGTCTCTACAGGACTAGGTGCATCTTCTCCCACTGAGGCCACATGAGGCAGTCCTCTAGTACATGGGCCTTGGACCAGCCCATGTTCTTCAGTTGGTGGCTTAGTCTCTGGGTGCTCCTAGGGGATTCATGTTTGTTGACCATGTTGATATTCCTATGAGGTTGGCATCTGCTTCAGTTCCTTCAATCTTTTTCCTAAATCTTCCATAAGAGTCCATGACCTTAGACAAGTGATTGGCTGTGTCTGCATCTGTTTCAGTCAACTGTTGATCAAGCCTCTCAGAGAACAGCCATGCTAGGCTCCGGTCTTTAAGCACATTATATAATCATTAATAGTGGTTCCAAATAGCCCTGAACACCTGCAAGTGCAAATTTTCATTCAGTCTTCTGGCCCTCTGGGCTTCTCTCTTGTTTCTATGCCTACCTGATCATGTCCCCCTTCTCCCTCCCATCAATCACCCATGTATATCCCCTACACTGTCTCCCATGATTATTTTGTTCCTCTTTCTAAGTGGGATTGAAGCATCTTTACTTGGACATTATTTCCTGTTGGATTTCTCAGGTTCTGTGGGTTGTAGCATGGGTTTTCTTTAGGCTAATATCCACTTTCAGTCAGTACATATCATACATGTCCCTTTGAGTCTGGATATTCTCACTTAATATGATATTTTCTAGTTCTATCCAGTAGCCTGCAAAATTCATCAAGCTCTTGTTTTTAATAGCTGAATAGTATTTCATTGTGTAAACAACCCACATTTTATTTATTTATTTATTTTTTTTGTATCCATTCTTTGGTTGAGGGACATCTGGTCACTTCCATTTTCTAGCTATTATAAACAAGGATGTTATGAACATAGTGAAGCCTATGACCTTACGATATTATGGTGCGTCTTTTGAGTATATGCCCAGAAGTGTTATAGCTGGGTCTTTTGATAGAACTATTTCCAATTTTCTGTGGAACAGCCATATTGATTTTTCTACTGGTTGAACTACTTTGCAATCCCACCAGCTGTGGAATAGGGTTCTCTTTCTCCACATACACACCAGCATTTGCTGTTGTTTGAGTTTTGCTGGTCCTCTAGGTATCTCATTAGTATGGAGATCTTTCTCTTCAGCCTATGTGACTACAGGACACAGTCAAGTCTCTTTTCCTATTGTCTTGATCTAAGATATTTGGGATGTCTCATCTACATGTGGAATGGCTTGAGGTTCCTATTATGTGACTGATGGATACAAAACTATGGTGGACTGCAGCTACAACACAGGGGCCTGGCGCCTGGGAGCAGGTGAAGCTCCTACCATCCTTTCAATGTCTCCAGGGCTTCAAAACCTTGAGCTCAACTCAGGAACAGATTACTTCTCAAGGTCCATTTCTTCACATATTTTTAATGAATCTGTTTCTGTAATCAATGTATTTTGATAGTGAAATGAAGTCATGCTCCCCTGTCAGTGTGATTTTGAGACCATTCAGAGTAAAAGGCATTTTTTCACATGTTACTATTATACAGATGAAAAGATGGCTCAGAAGGTAGAACACTCCAAGTGCAAGTGTGGAGAATAGAGTTCACACCTTCCAAAAGAATATGAGTTCATGTCTAAAAAGTCCAGTGGTCATATGGGGTGCTGGAGACAGAAACAGGAGAATCTCTAGAAATTTTCTGTGTAAAGAACTGGGTATATGCAGTAAGAAAATAAAGAATGGCAGAAGCCAGATATGGGGATTCAAACCATTATTCCCAATACTGAGCAGAGCAAGGAATGTGGGTATTTAATGAGTTCAAGACCAGTCTGTAGTACAGACCAATATCCAGTAAAGTCATAGGCTTGGTGTTGCTCAAACCACAAAGCAAGCAATTGATTATTAAATGAATGAAATTCAGAAATAAAAAATACAGAGATTCTTTATAAATTGGGTGAATAGCTAGGAGTAACTCTGTAGGTTGTCTTGTCTTACCTTCATACTTAGTTACCTCAATACAACTGTACCTACAAAGAGACACACATGCACAAACTGATAAGCACATATATCATAAATACACAGAGCGATCAAAAATGTAACAGGTATGGTGGTATATGACATTTCTTTGCAAGTTCAATACTTTTCAGGAGCCATAATGGGACAAGCTAATAACTAGCAGGTGATCATCCTGAAATGGCCTGCTTCGTATTATTATATAATCTGCGACAGGTGTGCAGATTAAGCAAGGCTCTAAGGGATTTATTTTAGGAAAGATTCCTGCTATTGATATGCTTTTACTATTGTTATTAAACATAAATAACAATCACTAAGTAATAGCACACCTTTTTGGAGCAGATCTCTGCATATCCACGAAGATGTACTGTTTTGTAGTGTTGCTATATAGACAAATAGATGACTTATGTTTTAACGATCCTATAAGAATTCCTAAAATTATATCTGTAATTATTAAGCTCTTTTATAGTGGAACTGCTATTAGATCCTTTTCTGATTGTTAAAACTGCAATGAGAACTCTGCCAGTCTCCCAAGTGTCACCAGTTAATTGCTCTTAGATGGGAACCCGACTTTCTCCTACTCAGAGCACATTCCCAGAGGCTATAAAACAACCAAAGTTCATAAAAAGGGAACTAATGATTTATTATAGTTGCTAAGGCAGAAGATAAAATATTGACTGTGTTTCTCTATACAAAACTTCACTAATAATTTCGGTATGGTTTTAAACATTCAGTCTACCTGTGGAACTGAGAGAGGTGATAGATGTTTAGCCACATAATTACGCCCGATGGGTATGCATGTGAACATTCTCTGTTGTAAATTTCTATTTCAATTTATGCTTTGATTTTGTTTGTGAACTTTTGATGAAAATTATAACATGTGATTTATATGTATTCTGAAAGAAGTTTTAAGAGCTGGGGACAAAGAGAAGAGTCAGAACTGAGGAACTGAGGTGAGAAGAGCAGAGGTGAGAAGAACTGGACTGAGAAAGGAACTGAGTTGAGGAGACGTTTTTAATCAGAACCATTTTTAGACAGAACTGAACTCAAGAACTTAGACGTATAGGCACAGCATTGGGAGAAAAGGCATTCAGAGTAAGGGGAGAGAAGGAGAGAGCAAGTTTAGAAGGAGAATGCAGAGTGGAATAACTTAAAAACTATAGGTAACATAAAATACTAGAGAGCAATGTGCAGCATGCAGAAGGAAAGGAAAAAAGAAGAAGCTGCAGAGAGCAGAAGGAGCAGGCAAGTTTCTCCTCACCATGGGACAGAACAGGTCCTTCTTAATAACAAGACAGGCTTAGTCTTATTAAAAGAAACAAAGCTCTTTTCTTAGAAACATGAGTTTAATTCATTTAGCATTAAAAGGGTAGAAGCTTTTTCTTTCTCTATGCAGTAAATATTGGAGCTCATCTTTCGTCAGAGTGAGTGAGTTCTTTCTGCACTGGTGCTAGATCTTTTGCTCTTTATGCATATGTAAGGATGGATGTGTGTGTAAGTATGTAATTGTGAAAATGTTTGCGTGTGTGTGTGTGTGTGTGTGTGTGTGTAAGTATGTAATTGTGAGAATGCATGCAAGCTGGGCCCAACTGGATTTGAATGGAAATGTGTAAATGAGCGTTCATGAAGCTGTATATGAACTTATGTGAGATTATTTTTATTCGCTTATGTAAAAGCTTTTCTTTCTGTGAGTATTGTTCTCTTCTCCTGGTTCAATAGAAATTATTGCTCCAAACTTTCCCCTAGCCCTACAAGCAACAGGCCTCTGGACAACAGGGAAAAGGCTCTAGCAATTAATCCTTTACTTAATCTCCTGCTGTTTTAGGATGAGACACTAAGTGCTTGAGACTGCAGTTTCTGACTTCAGAGGAACACAGAAGGCAGGTCAGCTATAATAGCATATTAACTTAGTTTTAGATAAGTACACTTTTTATTATACAGCAACCCTAAATATCTCGGAAGACAAAGTATTACCCCCAAATGTTTTTAAGACAAAGTCTTACCCTCTGCAGATGCTCTTCTCCCTTTCACTGCCTCAAGAAGAACTGACAAGAAAGAAGTACCCCATGCTGGGACTAGCCCCCTGGCAAATACTGGTATCTAGTACACTAGCAAATCCAGGCTGCAATACTCATAAAACAATCTCAGAGCAATGGCAACTGAAGTCACAAATAGAATTATTTTGCCCTAGAATATCATTTAAATAAGATGTTGCTTCTGAAAATTGATTAGATGGATAATTACATATATTTGTATATTTAATTGCATATACAGGAAACCAAGAACTTGAACCAGCAGATCTGTGATTTTGAATGAAAATGATTCCTGATTTTTAGAAAGTTTTTATTTGACTTGCCTATAAAAGATGAATGAATTGTGCTTTGAGCAACTATAATTAAAGAATGGTAATGCTAAGTTATCTTGCCTAACTCTAATGCATTTTCCCAATCTAGTTCCACATGTATTCATGGTGAAGATATTAAATTTTATATTTCTTAGAAAGAAGATGAACTATAACATTTGCTGTACAAATATTCAGGCATGTGTGATAAAGGGTAATATTCCTTTTGTGTATTTTTATGCTATTTACACAGGTATAATTTTAAAAACTACCAGTATATTCTGGCTCTGATATTTGAAATTGAAGAGATCAATGAGAACCCCAATCTTTTACCCAATATATCTCTTGGATTTGATTTCTACAATGTCAGATTCACTGAGAAGGACACACTTATGAATGCTTTTATTTGGCTCACAGCTCATAGAAAGAAGCGTATTTTACCTAATTACAACTGTGAAAAGAGGTATTTTATTGCTGCACTCACAGGAACATCATGGACTATATCTGCCCAAATTGGCACATTATTTCAACTCTTTAAATTTCCACAGGTAAGAAAACATGTAGTTTAGCAACTGGGAATTGAGAGTTCTTTGTTGATATTATAGGTGACTTTAAAATTAAAAGAGGGATATTTTAAATATTCAAATATCAAAACCAGAACTCAAACATATGGAGATCAATCCACATTTCTCTTGATTGCAGGAGAACATTGTGTGAAATAAATTAAACCAGGTAGTTATGTGAAATTAACAGGCTTGCCAGGATTTTCTGCAAAATTCTAAAAGTGAAATTTTCTTTTAAAATTGGGGAAAAATATCTTTTTCCTGTTCTCATCTTTTGATTAGGGAGTGAAATTGTGTTTGATATTAATATTGTTCCTCTTCTTTCTCAATTTGTTTCAGCTTTCCTTTGGTCCTTATGATCCTATTTTGAGTGACCAAAATCAGTACTCTTCTCTTTACCAGATGGTCCCCAAGTCCTCATCTCTTTCACTTGGCATTGTTTCTTTGGTGGTTCATTTTAGGTGGTCCTGGGTTGGTCTCATTCTCCCAGATGACCATAAAGGAAATAAAATTCTATCAGATTTCAGAAATGAGATGGAGAGAAAAGGAATCTGCATAGCTTTTGTGAAAATGATCGCTGCTACCTGGAGCTCACATTTTAACAACTTCTGGAAAAATATGGATGACACAAACGTCATAATTATTTATGGTGATGTTGATTCTTTAGAAGGTCTAATGAGAAATATTGGGCAAAGGTTATTGACATGGAAAGTCTGGGTCATGAACATTGAACCTCATGTTACTGACTATGCTGATTATTTCATGTTAGACTCTTTCCATGGGAGCCTCATTTTTAAACGCCATTATACAGAAAGATTAGAGTTTACAAATTTTATTCAAACAGTTAATCCCTACAAATACCCAGAAGATATTTATCTTCCTAAGCTGTGGCATTTGTTCTTCAAGTGTTCATTTTCTGATATTGGTTGTCAACTTTTGGACAACTGTCAATTCAATGCTTCTTTGGATTTATTGCCTCGTCACATATTTGATGTGCTCATGAGTGATGAGAGTACCAGCATATACAATGCTGTGTATGCTGTGGCTCACAGTCTCCACGAGATGAGGCTTCAGCAAGTACAAATGCAGCCATATGAAAATGGGGAAAAAATCAGGTTTTTCCCCTGGCAGGTATTATCCTTTCTACTATATTGTATTGTCAGTACTCTGATGTATGAGATTTGCTGGGACATTTACTTTAGTATTGTAAAATATAGTTTAGGTTGTCCATAATTACAAGAAATTTTGTGTTTCTAAAGTTACCTAGAAGTCAGGAGAGATTCACATGCTTGTTGTTGAGATTTGCAGGGACATGTACTTTGATATTGTAATATTTAGTTTATGTTGTCCACAATTACAGGGATTTTTGTGTTTCTAAGCTTACCTGGAGATCATGAACATTTCCCAAGTGTGTTGTTGAGAGATGGGATGCAAGATAGCAGGAGGAAATATGCTTAGTCATCACCAAGTTCATGTCATTAATAGCTATCTGTAAAATATTCTCCTAATAGTTGCAAAATAATTAATGTTTTCACTCTAAATTTCTTATAAAAGAAATAAAAAGTGGACATTTAACTAAAATAATTAGAGGGTTTTTTACTTTAATGATGACTTTTTTTTGTGCTATTTAGGCATTAAAACCCTCATTTTAAGTGCTAGTCCTCTGAAGATACTCTGAAAGCAAAAGGGGGGTTGAGTCGGTTTCAAATAATTAACATTTACATGAATCAAAAGTCATTGATTTATTATCTGAGCTTGATTCAAAGATTTCCATTAGAGCTGAGTGACCTTTCAGATGGGGAATGGCATCCCACAAACTTGGGTTTTCATTTTGGCATTATAAGAAGCTTCATTAGTATTGACGTTCCTATCAGAAAATAAGAACTAGAAGACACATTCCAAAACAGAGGTTCTGTTCTGACATTAGTTGGACACACTGTAATATAAATTCATGAATCTTTTCAGCTTAACTATTTCCTGAAGGACATTGAGGTGAGAGACAAAATGAATTTAGATTGGAGACAGAAATTAAATGCAGAATATGACATTCTTAACATTTGGAATTTACCAAAGGGTCTTGGAAGAAAGGTGAAAATAGGATCATTTTCTGCAAATGCTCCCCAGGGCCAACAGTTGTCTTTAACAGAACAGATAATACAATGGCCTGAAGAATTTTCAGAGGTGGGTTGTCTTATCTCAATGCTTTGAACCTATGTTAGTAATAAAATTCTGCTTTCTAGTACAATAGTGCTTGTTTTCTTACTCCAGGCCTATCAATCTTTTATTATCAATATAACAAACAATAAAACTAGTACTAGTATTGGCTTTTCATTTTTCTTTATGTAGATCAATAGAAGTATTGAGTGTTATATGTTCCTCCAATGTTCACTTGCATGAAGGTTATTATTCTACTTTTCACAAATTAGGGAATCTAGGGAAGAGCAAAATTCTTTCTTCAAAATGACTCATGATTCAATGTTCTAGAGAAAATAACTCATTTTAGATGAATATAAAGGAAAATATAAAAGTTATGTTTTTTTTTGTGTAATCAAACACGATAAAAAACAACTTTTGGAAAACAGAGAATATTGTTGCTTATGGTTCCAGAACTATGAGATTCCACAACAGAAAAAATTGTAACAATGTGGCATAGTCATTGAAACAGGCACAGGAACCAGAAAGATATGTGTTTTTATCCACACATCTTAACAGTTAATAACATGAGAAAATTGGATCTAAGAAAATGATTATAATTCCCAACCCCAGGAATATAATTCCTCCAGCAAATCTGCATCTCCCAAAGTTTCAATAACTTTCCAAATAGGGTCACCAATAGAGAAATAAATACTCAAATACATTAACATACATGGATCATTTTTCATTCTAAATCCCATAAAGTAGCTGTGTTAGAATCCCTTAAATCTCTGTGCATACTCATTTCTCCAATGTCTTTCTACGCTTTTAAGTTTCAATCCATGATCAGTTGTTTTTTACACTGCAGGCCACTATAAGAGAAAAACTGTATGGATTACACATGTATAAGTTACTGGGGTGTCTCCCTCCAACAAATAAATATATAACTGAAAAAAAACTTAAGAAAGAGTTTAGGGTAAAGCACATTAAATTTCAAAATGCATGATTTTCTTATGTATGATGTTGAATGCAGACAGCAATGACTAGAGCAGTTTTGTTCTGCCCCTACACTTTTGTTTAGAATTAAGCAAACGAGTACTGACAGCGAAAATTGAGGTGGTCCTTCCAAATTATTTAAATTCACCTTTCCATTCCTTCTGAAAAATACACTTATATTTGCTTCCACGATCATTTTATATTCTGTCAAATTGACAGTCAAGGTTCCCAGTTAGGTGGAAGTAAAGGTCATCAACACAGTAGTCAAAAAGTACAGAGATTGTATCAATTTGGAGAGAACCAATAGCCTTGTATACATATTTTCGATCACCTACTTTTCTCAAAATTGTCCCCAACTCATTAAGGTTTAAAATTTTTTTTAACATTTTGATAATTCTCTGACCAATCATTAAACACATTTGCCTTCTCAAAGGTATAACCTTTCTAAATAAAGCTCTGTATTGATAAGAATACATGGGAATATTTTGCAAACGATTCAGAAACTGGAATTATTAGATGTTTCATAACACACTAAGCATTAGATACCATTCTTTTCATTCTTCTCAGATCCCCCAGTCTGTGTGCAGTGAGAGTTGTGGGCATGGATTCCGGAAAGTAACCCTGGAGGGCAATGCTGTCTGCTGCTACAAATGTACTCCTTGTGCAGACAATGAGATTTCTAATGAGACAGGTAAATGCAGCCTTTACAGAAAAGTTTCCAATTTCTCCATAGGACTCCACAATACACAGGCATATGTAAATGATCTAAATAGAAGTCGGAAAATTCTTTTCTTACCTTTGTTTAGGAAGTTATATGTTACAATCTATATCTACCCCTCAAAATGGCCCAACATAACCACTGAAATCATATATGAATTCTATCTTTGATTGACTTCCAATAACTCTTGTTACAGAATAGTATTCCCTAGTACTTTACTGTATGTTCTATTTCAGCTTGCCATTTAACATCTATTAACAAATTATTACATATTTTTATTAAGACCATGTATCAATAATTTTTAAAACTCATAAAATGCTCAGATCTGTTGTGTCTTCAGGGTGATAGTACCTCAGTCACTTTTCATAGTTTTCTAAATTGTTAGTTGTTTGATAATTTCATAGAATGTATTTTGACACACATTTAGAAATTTTTCTGTTAGGAATAAATACATAGCACATGAATTAAAGTTATAGAAATGACCCACAGGTACATACACATATGATATATGTATTAGATAGATAGATAGATGATAGATAGATAGATAGATAGATAGATAGATAGATAGATAGATAGACAGATCGATAGATAGATAGACAGACAGATAGATATACGGAGAATGAGAGAGAGACAGACAGAGAAATACCGACAGTAATATTTTGGCATTCCAACACGAAAACAAATTTTATATCAGTCTTTTAAAACTGCCATTGCTGAATTTCAATGACGCATTGTTTTAAAACTGCTGAAGATTATTCACATGTGATAATAAAATTCAGAGTGAAATTTATTATCTTACACTATGATTTTATTATGAAAATGGGGTAATATATTATTAAAGGCCATATATGTTCAAATAAGTAATAGCTAATAAAGTTTTACTGTCAATTTAAATATGGTAAAAATTAATGCATCATCGTAATGCACCAAATCTGAATCAGTGGAACTGTACAACATGACTTGGGTAATTAGAGTGACAGAGTAATCTCTAATACTTCTTAGTAAAAGTTTCTCATGTCACCATTCCCAGTACTTAATAGCTTGCATTAAACTAAATAAAAAATTAGTCCCATTGAGGGGAAAATTCTTTCTTTTGAAAGATATATTCTAAACTTCCTTGTTATTATGATTGTAGCTGCATTCTATACAGTGTGATATTTGGTAAATATCTATCTGCAAGGCATGATTTTGGATATCATTTTACAGCCTTAAAGAGATTGTGTTTTTTAATTCAGTAGCTCTATTAACTCAAACCATATTTCTACTGTTTATGCACAGTTTCCATTATATTTAGACTTTTTAAAAGAAAATCCATAGCTAGAATAAAACTGAGGTGGTGTATGTGGTTTCATAATCCCTGTCAATGTCGTATCTTCTGTCTTCCACATACCTGAGACCCCCTACTGAGGAACAGTCTTGAAAACTGCAGTACTTCTTAATATCACTTGGGTGACAACTAAGTCTTTAACCTTGGTTAAACATTAGGAAAAACTTAAGAGTCAAACAACAGTAAAGATATCCAAGGTACAACAGCTCTATATACTTGGTCCCTACATAACCCCTAGAGATTTATATGCTGAAAATAGTAGGAAACTAATCTTCAAGGGAGTCACCAAACACTTAGCCAAAATAACACTTAGACAAACTAATTAAGAGGCACAGAGACAGTATCCAGTTTAACAGAATCAGAAATGAAATGGAGGACATAATAACAGAAATTGAGGAAATTCAAAAAAATCATCAGATCTTACTACAAAAGCTTATACTCAACAAAACTGGAAAATCTAGATAAAATGGATGATTTCTAAGAAGATACCATGTACAAAAGGTAAATCAAGAACAGATAAAATATCTAAAGAGTCCCATAACCCTTAACGGAAAAGGGAGCAGTCATAAATCCCTCCCAACCAAAAAAGTCCCAAGAACAGATGGTTTTAATGCAGAATTTTACCAGATCTTCAAAGAAGAGTTAATACCAAGACTGTTCAAAGTATTACACAAAATGGAAACAGAAGGAACACTAGCTAATGCATTCTATGAAAGCACAGTTGCTCTGACACCTAGACTAAAGAACTCTTACCAAGCATGTCAACAATCTGGAGAACTGGTGGTCTCCATTTAGAAGAATGCAAATTGATGCATATTTACCATCTTATTCAAAGCTTAAGTCCAAGTGGATTGAGGACCTCAACATAAAACTATATAACTGAAACTAATAGAAGAGAAAATGGGAAGTAGCTTTGAACATGTTGGCACAGGGAAACATTTCCTGGACAGAAAATGGTTTGGGCTTTAAGATCAACAATTGATAAATAGAACCTCATGAAACTGAAAAGCTTCTGTCAGTCAAAAGACATCTTAAAAAGGACAAATTGTCAACTGACAGATTAGGAAAAAATAGACAGTAACCCTACATCTGATAGAAGACCAATATGCAAAGTATATAATAAACTCAAGAAGTTAGAATTCCAAAAAGCAAATAACCCAATTAAAAATGGAAAGCAGTGCTAAACATAGAATCTTAATAGAGGAATCTTGAATGGCTGAGAAGTACTTAATGAAATGTTCAAAGTCCCTAGGAATCATAGAAATGCAAATCAAAATGACCTGAGATTTCACCTTAGAATGTCTAGGATCAAATCCTCAAGTAACAGCACATGCTGTTGAGGATGTGGAGGGAGAAGGACAGTCCTCCATTGGTGGTGGGATTGCACACTGGTACAACCACTGTGGAAATCAATGTGGCAGTTTCTCAGACAACTGGAAATAGTTCTACCTGAAGACCCAGCTACACCACTTCTGGGAATATAGCCAAACTATTCTCCACCATATCACGAGAACATGAGTTCCACTATGTTCATAGCACCCTATTGGTAGAAGCTGGAAGGTAGAAACTGCTCAGATGTCCCTCAACCAAAAAATGGCTACAGGAAATGTAGGTCATTTAAACAATAGAATACTCTTCAGATATTTAAAACAAGGAGATCATGAATGTGGCATAAAAATGGATGGAGTGTGAAGGGGGAACTCTGTAGAAAGTCCCAGAAACATAAGATATGAGATTCTCCCCAGACTCAATGGCGGTGACCTTAGCCAAAATACCCTAGTAGTTAAAAGGAACTTGTAGAAACCACCACCAGTTAATAGACAGAGCCTCAAGTAGAGGAATTTGGTTACTAACCCACAGTAGTAGGAATCCAGCTGTCTCAACTAATTCAGATCCCCAGGAGATCCCAGAGACTGAGCCATGAACTAGGGAGCATATGCAGGCTGATCTGATTTCTTCCAATCCCACTCTTACATATAGCAGAGGACTGCCTTGTCTGATCTCAGTGGGAGAGGATTTGATCATAGAAGCATGAGACACTAGGGCAGGGTGTTGCCATGGGGGAGCATCCTCTGAGAGGCATAGGGGAGGGGAAATGGGATGGGGAACTGTGAAAAGGGTGGTGAGAAGGAGGGCAGAGTCTGAAATATAAATAAATAAAATAATTGATTTAAAAAAATGGAAAAAAAATTAGCCAAAGACATCCAAGGTATAGCAGATGTACATATTTGATCCCTGCATAACACCTAAAGTTTTATATGCTGAAGAAATTAGGATACAATATTTCAAGAATGTCATCTAACTTGCCTTAAGTTCTATATCTAGTATTTGAATACAAAGCAATTATTCTACATATCGTTCTTAAAACTAATTCAATTCAGATAAATAATACATAAATTTTTAATTTCATGCCCTAGAAGTTGTAACTTAAATCAATTTGTTTTTTTTTCTTTTATTGGATATTTTATTTGTATTTCAAATATTATCCCTTTTCCTGCTTCCCCCCACACACACCCTCAAGACCCCGTTTCCCATTCTCCCTTCCCCTGCTTCTATTAGGATGTTTCCCCCAGCCACCCACCCATGTCTGCCTCCCTGATAAGGCATTTCCCTACGCTGGGGCATCAAGTCTTCATAGGATGCCTGACAAGGCCATCTTCTGCTACATATGCTGCCAGAGCCATCAGTCCCTCCATGTTTACTCTTTGGTTGGTGGTTCAGTCTTTGGGAGCACTGTGTGTGTGTGTGGGGGGGGCCCGTCTGGTAGGTTAATATTGTTCCTCCTATGGGACTGCAAACCCCTTCAACTCCTTCAGTCCTTTCTCTAACTCCTCCATTGGGGGCTCTGTGCTAAGTCCAATGGTTGACTGCAAGTATTTCCCTCTGTATTTGTTAGGTTCTGGCAGAACATCTCAGGAGAGAGTTATATCAGGCTTCTGTCAGCAAGCACTTCTTGACATCTGAAATAGTGTCTGGGTTTGGTGACTGTTTATGAGTTGAATCCCCAGGTGGGACAGTCTCAGGATGGCCTTTCCTTTAGATTCTGCTCTTAGTCTCTGTATTTCCTCCGGTGAGTATCTTGTCCACCCTTCCAAGAAGTACTGAAGCATCCACATTTTAGTCTTCCTTCTTCTTGAACTTGATGTGCTCTGTGAATTGTATCTTGGGTATTTTGAGCTTTTGAGCTAATATCCACTTATCAATAAGTTTATACCATGTGTGTTCTTTTGTAATTAGGTTACCACACTCAGGATGATATATTCTCATTCCACCCATTTGCTTAAGAATTTCATGAATTCATTGTTTTTGTTGTTGTTGTTTTAGTATAGAATAGAGTTTTTTTTAGGGCATGGAGAGGGGAGTTAAGAGGGTAGTAGAGGCCAAGAAAAGCAGAGAGAGGGAGAGAGTAGAGTCCAAAGTGTGGATACTTCGGACCTTCTTAGAAGGGAGAACAAAATACCCATGGGAGGAGATACAGGGACTGAATGAAAGGCCATCCAGAGACTGCCTTACCTGGGATTTCATCTTATATACAGTTACCAAACCCAGACACTATTGTGGATGCCAACAAGTGCTTGCTGACGGGAGCCTGATACAGGTGTCTCCTGAGAGAATCTGACAGTGCCTAACAAATACAGAGGTGGATGCTCTCAGCCAACTTTTGGACTGAGCACAGGGTCTGCAATGGAGGAGTTAAAGGACTGAAGGAGCTGAAGGGATTTGCAACCCCATAGGAAGAACAACAATATCAACCTGATGGATACCCCAGAGCTCCAAGGGATTAAACCATCAATCAAAGAGTACACATGGAGGGACCCATGGTTCCAGTCACATATGTAGCAGAGGATGGCTTTGTTGTGCATTAAGGAGAGGAAATGCCCTTGGTCCTGTGAAAGCTAGATGTCCCTGTGTAGGGGAATTATTGGGCCTAGGGGTGGCAGTGGGTGGGTGGTTGGGGGAACACCGTCATGGAAGCAGGGAGTAGGAGAATGGGATAAGGGTTTCCTAGGGTGGCGAACCCGGAAGGGGGATAACATTTGAAATGTAAATCAATAAAATATTGAATAAGAAAATTTAAAATAAATATTATATACTGTCTCAAACCTAAAAATAAAAGGTGAGAATTACATTTCTTTAAAAAAAAATAAAGATCAAGTGACCATGGGTGTGTGAGTTCATTTCTGGGTCTTCAATTCTATTTCATTGATCTTTCTGCCTGTCTCTGTAGTAATGCCATATAGTTTATATCACTATCTCTTGGTAATAAAGCTGGAGGTCAGGGATGGTGATTCCCTCAGAAGTTCTTTTATGACTGGGAATAGTTTTTGCTATACTGGGTTTTTTTTTTTTTTGTTATTCCATATGAATTTACAAATTGCCCTTTCTAACTGTATGAAGAGGCCGAGCAGTGGTGGCGCACGCCTTTAATCCCAGCACTTGGAGGCAGAGGCAGGCGGATTTCTGAGTTCGAGGCCAGCCTGGAATATAAAGTGTGTTCCAGGACAGCCAGGGCTACACAGAGAAACCCTGTCTCGAAAAAACCAAAAAAAAAAAAAAAAAAAAAAAAAAAACCAAACAAAAATAAACCTAACCGTATGAAGAATTGAGTTGAAATTATGATGGGGAATGCATTGAATCTGTAGATTGCTTTTGGCAAGATGCCTATTTATACTATATTAATTCTGCCAATCCATGAGCATGCGAGATCTTTCCATCTTCTGAGATCTTCTATTTCTTTCTTCAGAGACTTGAAGTTCTTGTACAGATCTTTTCACTTCCTTGGTTAGAGTCACACCAAGTAATTTTGTATTATTTGTGACTATTGTGAAGGGTGTTGTTTCCCTAATTTCTTTCTCAGTCTGTTTATCCTTTGAGTAGTGGAAGGCTACTGATTTGCTTGAGTTAATTTCATATCCAGTCACTTTGCTGAAGTTGTTTATCAGGTTTATGAGTTCTCTGGTGGAATTTTTGGGGTTACTTCCATATACTATCGTATCATCTGCAAAATGGTGGTGTTTTGATTTCTTTCTTTCCAGTTTGTATCTTGCTCTGGCTTGAATTTCAAGTACTTTATTGCATAGGTAGGGAGAGAGTGGACAGTCTTTTCTAGTCCCTGATTTTAGTCAGATTGTTTCATTTTCTCTACATTTACATCAATTTCTATCTTATTTCAATACTAGGAGGCAAATGGAAACTTGTATTTGATTTCCCCATTATGCTTACTTTCTACTATAATTAAATATTTAAATTTTCTTAATTTGTGGATTCCTTTCATATTGTTCAGCTAGATGTAGTAAAAATATTATTTGCAACTATAATCTCAAAGGAACATGAACATTCTGTAATATAGAAATGTATCAAGTTCTAAGAGATGTTATAGAATATATAATCTGCACCTAGAAGAATGAGTAATGAGCACATTTATGGCATCTTCAACATACACAAAATGACATTCTATAATTCTATCTGTATTAAAATTTTCTCATTTGTATCACTATTGAAATTTTTAAAATGTTATTTATTTACTTTTGTCAGAATACAATACGATATATTAGACCATATTCATTCCCACAAAACATGTGAGAACCACTTCTTTACCTCTCTACTTATTTAATGTTTTGTTTTCTCTCCTAACTTTTAATTTTTACTCCAGTTTGTCCTATTCAAATATGTTTGAATGTGAGTCCTACACTGAAGAAATCTGTATTTTCTAATGGTCACAATTGTGAAGAATGTTGACTCTTCCATTCTTACTGAAACAGAAATTATTATAGCTCCTTAGGTAAGGGTGTCACTTCATGCTAATCATCCATCCATGGTGAAAACTGATCAGGCATGAGCTTGTATCTATTATGTACATGCTGTCACAGCCATAAGTTTATATAAAGAAATGTCGTGATGTTTCTGGATATCACTGATTCTTTAGTTTTCAGAGGCTCCTGATTCTTATGAAGTTTCCATACTCTCTTTCATAAATATCATCATTCTTTAGTAGTAAATATTACTATCAACTTTTAGCCCCAAATCCATATATATTATAGATATAGTAAATAAATTCCATTATATCTTCATATGAATATACTTATATATACATATATATGTATATATATATATATATACATACATATATGTATTGTGGGGTGTGTGTGTGTATGTATGTATTTATGTATGTTACCAAGTCAGTTTGAGAATGTGCTCTCTATATTCATAACAGTGTGTCTCTCAACAAGACCAAATATGACAGGGATTGTATTTAATAATTCTATTATACATCACTACACTGCTCAAAGGAATGCAAAGTACTGCAAATTTAAAAATATTGCTAGTTGAAAATTGTACAATAATGTAATACCTTTTAAAAGTTGAGATATTTTATTATTATTTATAAAGTAACAATGATATTATTAATAAAGTAAAATTAAAAGTCTAGTGACCAATTCACATAAGAATTTTAGAGACATTTGGACATAGAGATAATGTTACACATAAATCTTGGCACATAGATTTTATGTTAATCATCAAATTTACAAAATTACAAGAGGAGAGTATGAAAAAACTCTTTTCTAAAGTCCTCCAACTCTTTAAGATTTTTTTTTTTTTATTTCATGTATGGCGGTGTATTAGTCAGGGTTCAGGGAATTTGTCGATGACTTACACTTTGTAGTCCAACTCCCCAACAATGATCAGTGGCAGCTGTGGACAGCAGTCCAAGGATCTAGCAGTTGCTCAGTCCCACAAGGCAAGCAGGCAAGGAAGAGTCTTAGAGTCTTCTTCCAATGTCCTTATATAGGTCTCCAGCAGAAGGTGTCACCCAGATTGAAGGCATTTGCCACTGTGCCATTAAACCCAGATGACCTTGAACTCAGAGATCTCCTTGTCTTAATCTTCTGGAATTCATGGCCACTATACTTCAAGATCTCCGTGCCAAGATCTAGGTTAGAAACTTGTATCTCTGAGCCTCCAGATTAGGATCATAGGTAAGCCTTCCAATTCTTGATTAGTTCATTCCAGATTTAGTCAAGTTGACAACCAGGAATAGCCACTAGAGGAGGTACACTGTTGCTGTCTTCTGACACACGAGAAGAGGGCATAGGATCCCCATTACATATGGTTGTGATCCACCATGTGGTTGCTGGGAATTGAACTCAGGATCTCTGGAAGAGTAGTCAGTGCTCTTAACTGCTGAGCCATTCCTTCAGCCCATCCTTCAACTCTTGTAATAATTTTCTATTTATTTGAAACAAATCCTTGTCTCAAATATTATGAAATCATTTTACTGTGTGCTTTCCGAGCATTTACTAATGTAATAGTAAATGTAATGGAATAGAATCTCTTCACTAAACTCCAGCAGAGAATGAAAAAAAAAAAAAAAAAAAAAAAAATAAACAAAAGGAATTCTAAAAAGAAAAGTGAATTTAGGACTCACATATTTTAAAAAAACATAAACTGAATAGCATTACAAAAATTTTCTCTCTGTGACAAATTTTGCATGTATCATTCATAAGCCATATTTTATTTATGAAGTGAAATCTGGGCTGAGGTATATTCAATATAACTTACTATTTGAGTTACTTTCAAAAAGGGATATACCAGGCTGGAGAGATAGCTCAGTGGTTAAGAGTACTGACTTCTCTCCCGAAGGTCCTGAGTTCAAATCCCAGCAACAACATGGTGGCTCACAACCATCCATAATGAGATCAAACGACCTCTTATGGTGTGTCTGAAGATAGCTACAATATACTTATAAATAAATCTTAAAATAAAAAGTAAGGGATGTCAGAAAAGGCAGAGAAAATTTAGAAGTAAAGTGAGGGGAAAACATTAGGCTAGTTTAATTTAAAAACTATGATGAAGATGGATTTTTGAAGAAGTTCCTGGAAGCACTTGGAAGTAAAAAGGGAAACTTCACATTGCTTTAGCAATGTAGACCCTGAATGTCTATTTATGGTCCAACTGAAGCCATCGCTAACAATATACATACTGGTAATAATGAATAGACTCAGTGGTTATAGCAAGGGAGAGAGAGAGAGAGAGAGAGAGAGAGAGAGAGAGAGAGAGAGAGAGAGAGAGAGAGAGAGAGAGAGAAAACACGTTAAGTTGGGAAGGAAAACTGATGGAAGGAATGGAGGTTAACAGTAGAAAAGACAGAGGGATTGGGTCAAAACATTATATATGAACATAAATACTAAAATAAATGTATAAGAAAAGAAATTACTTTATGAATGTGTAATTATTCACAACAATGTGCTTATTAATTTGTCCTTGAAATAGCAAATCAGTGTAACATCTATAATAGTCCAGGTATTGAATAATGTCTCAGAAATAAAGGGATCAACCCATCCTGGACTCATGATATCATGATAATCTATATTTTTCACCAGATGTGGATCAATGTGTGAAGTGTCCAGAGAGTCATTATGCAAATACAGAGAAGAACCATTGCCTCCAGAAAGCTGTGACCATTCTGGCCTATGAAGACCCCTTGGGGATGACTCTTGCCAGCATAGCTCTGTGCTCATCTATACTCACAGTATTTGTTATTGGTATTTTTGTGAAACACAGAGACACTCCTATTGTCAAGGCCAATAACGAAGCTCTCAGTTATATTTTGCTCATTACACTCACCTTCTGTTTTCTTTGTTCTTTGACTTTCATTGGCCAGCCCAACAAAGACACCTGCATCCTGCAGCAGATCACATTTGGAGTTGCATTCACTGTGGCGCTTGCTACTGTGTTGGCCAAAGCTATTACTGTGGTTATTGCATTCAAGGCCACTTTTCCAGGGAGAATGGTAAGGTGGTTAATGGTATCAAGAGCCCCAAACTACATCATTCCTACCTGCACTCTGATCCAAGTTGTTTTTTGTGGAATGTGGATGGCAATCTCTCCTCCATTCATTGACCAAGATGTTCATACTGAACATGGACACATCATCATTTTTTGCAACAAGGGTTCATCTGTTGCCTTCCATTGTGTTCTCGGATACCTCTGCTTCTTGGCACTTGGGGGTTACACAATGGCCTTCTTATCTAGAACTCTTCCCGATACATTCAATGAATCCAAATTTCTGTCATTCAGCTTGCTGGTGTTCTTTTGCGTCTGGGTCACCTTCCTTCCTGTCTACCATAGCACTAAGGGGAAAATTATGGTTGCTATGGAAATATTTTCTATCTTGGCTTCCAGCACAGCACTCCTTGGCTTCATATTTGGCCCTAAGTGTTACATTATCTTATTGAGACCAGATAAGAATACATTTAATTGTATGAGAGACAAAATGCATTCTAGAAGAAACAAGTCTCACAAAACATAGTTCCATAAACAGATTTCGCGTTCATGTTAATAACTTCATTAAATGTTTTCATTACTTCCCTATATTTTTCAAAGCATGGGCTACAAAATTATAATATGCATTCGACTTTGTTAGGTTTTCTTTCTTTTTCCAATTGTATTACAATGTCCTTGTATGAGAGCCTGTTTTGTTTCACTTTGTTTTCTAGATTTGAAAACCATATCTGCTCTCTGAGCCTCCACTGTTTTTCCAGTCTAAGAATTGGTGGTGCCAAATCTGGATCATGTTGAATTTCTCTATCTTTTTTGATATAAACTGTTTCTTTTCATGTTATTGATTTAATTTATCTTTGAACTTGATACATATTTTTTACTCTGCCTGAATTAGCAACATAGAATCTGGAAAGTTATTTTATTTAATTATTTTATTTTTTACATTCCAGTCATTGCCCCACTCCCGGTTCCCCCACCCATATTTTCTCATCCCATTCTTCCTCAGCCTTACCTCCAAGAGGATGCTCTCTCACTCCATGCTCCACTAGGATTCCTTGTACCCTTGGGCCCCAATTTTATCAAGGATTAGGCTCATCTTCTTTCACTGAGACCAGACCAGGCAGTCCTCTGCTATATATGTACCAGAGGCCTCAGACCAGCCTACATTTGCTACCTGGTTGGTGGTTCAGTCTCTGGGATTTCCCATAAGTCAGGGATAGTTGAGCTTACAGGTCTTCCTATTGGGTTGGCCTCTTTTGCAGCTTCTTCATTCCTTTCCCAAATCCAGCCACAGGGATTCTTGACTTCAGTCCAATGGTTGGGTGTATGTACTTGCATTTTCTTCACTCAAATGCTGATGGGGCCTTTCAGAGGGCAGCCATACTAGGCTTTTTTTCTGTAATCATATCATAGCATCAGTAATATTATTAGGTCTTGGTACTCCTTCTTTTGAAATGGATTCCAAGTTGGGCCAGTCAGTGGACTGTCTTTCCTTCAGTCTCTTCTCCATTTTTGTCCCTGTTCTTCTTTTAGGCAGGAACAATTCTAGATCAGAAATTTTGACCGGACATTGGTAACCCTGTCCCTCCTCTTGAGGCTCTGTCTATCTAGTGGGGTACAGTCTTCAAGTTCCTTATCATTGTTGGGCTGTTTGGCTAAGATCACCTCCCTTGACTCCTGAGATTCTTTCACCTCCAAGGTCTCTGGGACATTCTAGAGCATTCTCCCATGTCCCACCCCCAAAGGATGCATGTTTCCATTTATTTTAATGGCCCTATTGACTTCTCTCCTGTTGCTGCCCCCCATATCTGATCCTGTTCCACCTTTCACCTCCTCTCATGTCTCCTATACAGGACCCTTCCTTCTTTATTTTGTTTTGTGATTATTTTGTTCCCCCTTATAAGTTTCAGATTTTCTCTATTAGATTCAGTGTATATAGATAGTTTTATGTTGAGGTCATTGATCCACTTGGACTTCAGCTTTGTGCAAGGTGATAGATATGGATCTATTTTTATGCAGTTAGACCAGGACCATTTATTGAAGTTACTTTATTTTTTCCCACTGTATATTTTCTGGCTTCTTTGTTAAACATTAAGTGCCCATATATGCGTGGGTTTTCTTTCGGATTTCTGATTCTATTCCTTTGATAGACCTGTCTGTCTCTGTACTAATATCATTTGGATTTTATCACTATTGCTTCATAGTACTGGTTGAGGCCAGGGATGGTGATTCCAAAGGAAGTTCTTTTATTGCTGAGAATAATTTTTTGTCTATCCTGGGTTTATTGTTTTTCCATACAAATTTGGGAATTGCTCTTGCCACGTCTATGAAGAACAGTGTTGGAATTTTGATGGGGATTGAGTTGAATCTGTAGATTGCTTTGGTAAGATGGCTCTTTTTACTATGTGAATTCAACCAATCTATGAGCATGGGACAACTTTACATCTTCTGAGGTCTTCTTCCATTTCTTTTTTCAGGAATTTGAAGTTCTTGTCACACAGATCTGTCACTTGCTTGGTAAGGGTTGCATAAGATATTTTATTCTTTTCATGGTTATTGTGAAGGGTATTGTTTACTCACTCTTTCTCAGCCTGTTTATCACTAGTATAAAGGAAGAAAACTATTGATTTCATTGAGTTCATTTTATACCCAGACACTTTGCTGAAGTTTGGGATCAGCTGTAGGAATTATCTGATGGAGTTTCTGGGGTCACTTATGTACACAATCATATCATCTGCCATATACCTAGAATCTACTCTGACTAGATCATAACTAAAGATGACCCATGTTATTTTATCCTAGATTCTGCCATATGGCTGGTTACCAATGTGCAGGTACCATGTGTCCATCTCATTACATCTTCCAGGATTGATCCCCCTCCTGGTTCTCTCCTAGATCCTTTATCTCTCCCAGATCTCCACCTCTATTTCTTGCCTAAGTCATACGCCACACATTTTTTAATTTAATTAATATTTTAAATTTAGTTTTGAATTGATGAGATGCATCCATATGATACAAAAGATATTTTTTCTTTATGAACCAACTCAAAAACATAAATGTACTGTATTGTTTCTCAAATGTGGGAATTGCCTTATATAGAGTTACCATTGTTGTTTATCTTCAAAAAAGCCAGGAAGGAACTCAGAGAAGAAGCATGGAAGCAGCAGCTGATTCTGAAGTAACGGAAGAATGCTGCTTGATATAATGGATTTATCATCCTCTTATCTTATAGAACCCAGGAATAGAACTGTGCACAATAAGCTGGGACCTCCATATCCATATTATTAATTTATTTATTTAGGCCATGAATTCCTGATCTCTACAAGACTTTTAACATGAAGGGGTATTTTTTCAGTATCTAATGAGATGATCATGTGACTTTTTCCTTGAGTTTTTTTTTTTTATATATATAGTGTATGGTGTTGGATTTTCATACATGAACCATCCCTGCATCCATGGGTTGAAGCCTACTTGGTCATGATGAATGATGGTTTAGGTGTGTTCTTGGATTCAGTTTTCTAGAATTTTATTGAGTATTTTTGCATCAATATTCATAAGCAAAATTTTTATGAAGCGCTCTTTCTTTGTTGGGTTTTCATGTGATTTAGGTAACAGAGTAACTGTGACTTCATAGAATGAATAGGTCATGTTACTTCTTTTTCTGTTTTCTGGAATAGTTTGAGGAATGTTGGTATTAGCTCTTCTACCAGAAAGTCTGGTAGAATTCTGCACTAAAATCATCTGGCCATGTGCTTTTTTTTTTGTTCAGTGGTTTTTTTAATGTCTATTTCCATCCACTTAGGAGTTATGGGACTGTTTATATAGTTTACCTGATCTTGATTTATCTTTATTCCATATTATCTGTCTAGATTCATCTAGATTTTTCAATTTTGTAGAATATAGGCTTTTATAATAGGTTCGGATATATATTTTTTTGTTTCCTCAATTTCTGTTGTTATGTCTCCCTTTTCATTTCTGATTTTGTTAATTTGGATCCTATCTCTGTGCCTTTTAGTTAACTTTTTTATTTCCTCAAGGAACGATTTCTTGGTTTTGTTGATTCTTTGTACCATTCTCTTTGTTTCTGATTAGTTAATTAAAGCCCTGAGTCTACTCTTTCCTGCAGTCTACTAATGGTTGCTGTGTTTGCTTCCTTCTTTTCTAGAGTTTTCAGATGTTCTTTTATGTTGTTAGTATAGGATATCTCGAATTTCTTTATGAAGTCACTAAATTCTCCATCTCTTGTGTTACCTCCATTTGTGCTTTCCTTATTATTTCTATTTTCAATTTTAGGTCTTGGATCATTTTGCTCAGTTCCTTCACCTATTAGATTGTATTTTCCTGTATTTCGTTAAGGGATTTATTTGTTTCCTGTTGAAGAGCTTCTACCTTTTTGCCTATGTTTTCCAGTATTTCTTTAAGGGAATTATTTATGTACTCCTTAAAGGCTTCTAACATCTTCATGGTATGGACTTTTGGTCCGAATCTTGCTTTTCAGATGTTTTAAGGTTATCCAGGGCTTTCTTACTGTGGTGGGAGAAATGAGTTCTGATGGTGCCAAAATGCATTGGCTCTGTCACGTATGCTTTTGTTTGCCTTTTGTCATTTGTTTTTCTCTGGTGTTAACTGCCCTGGGTGTCTCTGACTAGAACCAGCCTCTCTGAAGGCATGTAGAACTGTCTCTGTTTGGGGAGGTCTTCTGTATCTCTGGTTAGAACTGGCCTCCTCTGTTCTTGGTTAAGGTGAACCTCCTGGGAGACAGACAGGCTTTGGGTTCTAGGGGCAGGATCTTCCCCAGATGCAGATAGAGGTGCAGACAGGAAGGATTGTACTCCTAGTTATTGCCACCTCCTTTGTATGGTTATGGCAGATGTCCTGTCTCCCTTTTACTGCAGGAGTCCTGGGAGACAGGCAGTCTATGGGTATGGGAGAGTATCAAACCATGCTCTGTTCTGCTTAGAAGAACAGCCTGGAATGAAGAAGGAGCTCAGCTTGGGGGTATGTCCTGCATCAACTAGGCTCTGGGGGTGTCCCAACTGGCATGGGTGTTTGTCTGGTAGTCTCACCTGTGTCACTGGTTACTGCAGACCTCCTGTGAGACAGGTAGGCTGTGGGGTATGCAAGTGTATCAGCCTGCTGATCTGGCCAGGGTGGAGAAGGAGACCAGCAGCAAAATCTTTCTTAATAAACTCTCTTCATGACCATTAATAATTTATACTAAAATTTTATTGTTATATAAGTATTTTGTAATTTTATTGTATATTCAATTTTGAATACACCAGGTTTGAAAAATCAATAACATGGTGTTTCTAAAGCACTCAAAATATTTATTTAATTTATAATGCTTTCATTGTATTTTTCTGATGATATTGAAAAACACAAGATATTTTATATTAAATATAAAAGTTTTAATTTAACAGCATTCTATTCTATTCCATTTTATACTGAATTCTAATGTAGTATATAGAAATATTTAGAACTGTTTTTTATTACTCAACATAAAATATGAATCTTCCAGAAGAAACAACTTTGAGATAAATATACATAGTCAATATTTGTCACAAAATATGTCACATGGTCAGCTCTTAGGAGTCTAGCTGACTGCACACAGTTCTATTTAAACCTAGACATTTATACATCTTTTATCTAGACATCTGCTCTCTGGTTCCTCAATTGTTCTGAGTTCAAGAAATGGTTTTCCCATAACTAGATCATGTTGAATTTTGGTATATTTCTTCAATATGAAATGCTCATTTTCACATTATTGATTTAATATGCTTTTGATATACATTCCTCAATTAAAATAAAAAAAAATTGGCTCTGTTCCGGTATTGACTGCACTGAGGAGACAGGTACCCAGGTTCCCCCCAATATAAGATCGCTTGGGACAATGGCCTTTTGGGGCTTCCGTCTGCCCCCAAGAATGGGACAGCACTGTGGTTGTCTGGGCGCCAGCTCTGCTGTTGGCCATCCCCTCTACAGGGTGACCTGCGCTGCCGAGAGAGTGCAGAGTGCACTCCACCATCTTTGCTCCAGTGGCCAGGGAGTTGGGACCACCAGGCTCAGAGACAGACAGGCATAATATCGCTTGGGTCTAAGGCAGCTTGTATGACCCTGCTCCCAAGAGCTGGGAAGATCTGCAGTAATCAACGCGCCAGCACTGCTCTGGGATTTCTGCCTTGCAGAGGGACGCACCCTCCCCACTCCTCTAGGAGAGATCACACACCCCTGCACAAGACAGGAACCTACCAGCCTCCCTTTGGTGACCTCTGCTCTGGGAATCCACTGTGCTAAGCCTTTGGATGTGCAGGGACTCCCCAATATAAAATCACTTGGGGCAAGGCACATCAGGGCTCCAAAGTCACTCAGGAGCAGGGCAGGCCCCAGAAATCGGTGCCAGGGGAATCCCGGTAATCCAGGGGGACCAGAAATAGCTTTGCAGGCTCACAGGAGGTCCAACTAACAGCCAGTGACAGCAGAACCAACTAACACCAGAGGTGACCAGATGGCAAAAGGCAAACGTAGGAACGTTACTAACAGAAATCAAAGTAACATGGCACCATCTGAACACAACTCTCCAACAGCAGTAAGTCCTTGATACCCCACCACACCTGAAAGACAAAATCTGGAATTAACATCACTCCTCATGATGTTATTAGAGGATCACAAGAAGGACACAAATAAATCTAATAAAGAATTACAGGAGACCATGAATCAACGGTTAGAAGCCCTTACAAAAGAAACACAAAATCGCTTAGAGAAATGCAGTAGACCATGGATCAACAGATGGTGGCCCACAAGGAGACAACACAAAAATCGCTTAAAAAAAATGAATCAACGGGTAGATGCACTTTCAAAGGAATCACAAAAATTGCATAAAGAAATGCAGAAGAATATGGGTCAAAAGACAGATGCCCATAGGGAGGCAACACAAAAATTTCTTAAAGAAATGAATCAACGGATAGATGCTCTTACAAAGGAAACACGAGGTATGCTTAAAGAAATGCAGGAGACGATGGATCAACAGATGGAATCCCATGAGGAGGAAACACAAAAATCGCTTAGAGAAATGCAGGAGAACTTGGGTCAATAGGCAAAAATCCTGAAAGAGGAAATGCAAAAATACCTTAAAGAAATACAGGAAAATACAAACAAACAAGGGAAGGATCTCAGCAAATCCATCCAGGATCTAAAAAAGGAAGTAGAAACAACTAAGAAATCACAAAGGGAAACATCTTTGGAGATAGAAAACCTTGGGAAGAAATCAGGAGTCATAGATGCAAACATCAACAATAGAATACAAGAGATGGAAGAAAGAATCTCAGGTGCTGAAGATACCATAGAAAGCATCGACTCAACAGTCAAAGAAAATGCAAAATGCAAAAAACGTGTAACCCAAAACATCCAGGAAATCCAGGACACAATGAGAAGACCAAACCTAAGGATTATAGGTATAGATGAGAGTGAAGATTTGCAACTTAAAGGGCCAGTAAGCATCTTCAACAAAATTATGGAGGAAAACTTCCCTAACCTAAAGAGAGAGATGCTGATGAACGTACAAGAAGCCTAAAAAACTACAAGCAGACTGGACCAGAACAGAAATACCTCCCGTCACATAATAATCAAAACACCAAATGTACTAAACAAAGAAAAAATATTAAAAGCAGTAAGAGAAAAGGGCCAATTAACATACAAAGGAAGCCCTATTCGAATCACATCAGACTTCTCACCAGAGACTATGAAAGCCAGAAGATCCTGGGCAGATCTCATGCAGACACTAAGAGAGCACAAATGCCAGCCTAGACTATTATTATATCCAGCAAAACTCTCAATCACCATAGATGGAGAGACCAAGATATTCCATGATAAAACCAAATTTTCACAATATCTTTCCACAAACCCAGCCCTGCAAAGGATAATTGGTAGAAACCGTCAATACAGGGAGAGAAACAACACCCTGGAAAAAATGAGATAGTAACCTTCTTGCTTCAAACCCAAAAGTAGATAACCACTCAAACATAAAGATAGCGTCAAGAATGGCAGGTGGCAATAATCACTATGCCTTAATCTCTCTTAATATCAATGGTCTCAATTCCCCAATAAAAAGACATAGACTAACAGACTGGATACGTAAACAGGACCCAGCATTTTGCTGCATGCAGGAAACGCACCTCAGTGTCAAAGACAAACACTACCTCAGAGTAAAAGGCTGGAAAACAATTTTACAAGCAAATGGCCCCAAGAAACATGCTGGAGTAGCCATCCTAATATCAGATAAAATTGATTTTCAACCTAAAGTCATCAAAAAAGACACAGAAGGACACTACATACTGATCAAGGGAAAAATCCACCAAGAAGAACTCTCAATTCTGAATATCTATGCTCCAAATGCAAGGGCACCCTCATTCATAAAAGAAACTTTACTAAAGCTCAAAGCACACATCGCACCTCACACAATAATAGTGGGTGACTTCAACAATCCGCTCTCTGAAATGGATCGTTCAGGAAAGCAGAAACTGAACAGGGACACAGTGAATCTAATTGAAGCCTTGGACCAAATGGAACTAACAGATATATATAGAACATTTCATCCTAGAGCTAAAGAATACACCTTCTTCTCAGCACCTCATGGTACCTTCTCCAAAATCGACCATATAATTGGTCACAAATGAGACCTCAACAGATATAAGAAGATAGAACTAATCCCATGCCTCCTATCAGATCACTATGGAATAAGGGTGGTCTTCAATGGCAACAAAAACAAAAGAAAACCCACATACACATGGCGGCTGAACAATGCTCTACTCAATGATAACTCGGTCAAGGGGGAAATAAAGAAAGAAATCAAAGACTTTTTGAAATTTAATGAAAATGAAGGCACAACATACCCTAATTAATGGGACACAATGAAAGCAGTGCTAAGAGGAAAATTCATAGCCCTGAGTGCCGCAAAAAGAAATGGGAGACAGCATACACTAACAGCTTAATGGCACACCTGAAAGCCCTGGAACAAAAAGAAGCAAATATACCAAAGAGGAGTAGAAGGCAGGAAATCATCAAACTCAGGGTTGAAATAAATCAAGTAGAAACAAATAAAACCATACAAAGAATCAACAAAACGAGGAGTTGGTTCTTTGAGAAAATCAACAAGATAGATAAGTCCTTAGCCAGACTAAGCAGAGGGCATAGAGACAGTATCCAAATTAATAAAATCAGAAACGAAAAGGGAGAGATAACAACAGAAACTGAGGAAATTCAAAAAATCATCAGATCCTACTACAAAAGCCTGTATTCAACACAACTAGAAAATCTCGAGGAAATGGACAATTTCCTTGACAGATACCAAATACCAAAATTAAATCAGGATCAAATAGACCATCTAAACCATCCTATAACACCTGAAGAAATAGAAGTGGTCATTGGAAATCTTCCAACCAAAAAAAGCACAGGTCCAGATGATTTTAGTGCAGAATTCTATCAGACCTTCAAAGAAGACCTAACACCAATACTCTTCAAAATATTCCACAAAATAGAAACAGAAGGAACACTACCCAACTCGTTCTATGAAGCCACAATTACGCTAATACCAAAAGCACACAAAGATTCGACGAAGAAAAAGAATCTCAGGCCAATCTTTCTTATGAATATCGATGCAAAAGTACTCAATAAAATTCTTGCCAACCGAATCCAAGAACACATCAAAATCATCATTCACCACGATCAAGTAGGCTTCATCCCAGGGATGCAGGGATGGCTCAATATAAGGAAATCCATCAATGTAATCCACTATATAAACAATCTCAAAGAAAAAAAACCACATGGTCATCTCATTAGATGCTAAGAAAGCATTTGACAAAATTCAGCATTCTTTCATGCTAAAGGTCTTGGAAAGATCAGGAATTTGAGGCCCATATCTAAACATAGTAAAAGCAATTTACAGCAAACCAGTAGCCAACATCAATCTTAATGGAAAGAAACTTGAAGCAATCCCACTAAAATCAGGGACTAGACAAGGCTGCCCTCTCTCTCCATATCTTTTCAATATAGTACTTGAAGTTCTATAGAGCAATTAGACAACAAAAAGAGGTGAAAGGGATACAAATTGCAAAGGAAGAAGTCAACCTATCACTTTTTGCAGACTTATACTTAAGCAACCAAAAGAACTCCACCAAAGAACTTCTACAGCTGATAAACAACTTCAGCAAAATGGCCGGATATAAAGTCAACTCAAGCAAGTCAGTAGCCTTCCTATACTCAAAGGATAAGCAGGCTGAGAAAGTAGTAAGAGAAATGATACCCTTCACGATAGCCACAAACCATATAAAGCATCTTGGTGTGACTCTAACCAAACAAGTGAAAGATCTATATGACAAGAACTTCAAGTCTCTGAAGAAAGAAATTGAAGAAGACCTCAGAAGATGGAAAAATCTGCCATGCTCATGGATTGGCAGCATTAATATAGTAAAAATGACCATCTTGCCAAAAGCAATACAGAGATTCAATGCAATCCCCATCAAAATCCCAACTCAATTCTTCATAGAGTTAGAAAGAGCAATTCAAAAATTCATCTGGAATAACAGAAAACCCAGGATAGCTAAAATTATTCTCAAGAGTAAGAGAACCTCTGGGGGACTCAGTATTCCGAACCTCAAGCTGTACTACAGAGCAATAGTGTTAAAAACCGCATGGTATTTGTACAGTGACAGGCATGTAGGTCAATGGAACAGAATTGAAGACCCAGAAATGAATCCACACTCCTGTGGTCACTTGATCTTTGACAAAGTAGGTAAAACCATCCAGTGGAAAAAAGACAGCCCTTTCAACAAAAGGTGCTGGCTAAACTGGAGGTAAACATGCAGAAGAATGCAAATTGACCAATTCTTTTTTTTTTAAATTTTATTTTCTAATTTTTTTTTATATACATTCAAAATCATTTCCCCTTTCCCGTTTCCTCCCTCCCCGAAAGTCCCATAAGCCCTCTTCCCTCCCTCTTTTCCCCATTCACCCCCTTTCGCTTCTCTGTCCTGGCGTTCCCCTACATCCAATCTTTCCAGGACCAGGGGTCTCTCCTTCCATCTTCTTAGAAATCTATTGATATGCGAACTGTGCAATTCTAATCTCCTTGCACTAAGCTCAATTCCAAGTGGATCAAGGACCTCCACATAAAACCAGACACACTGAAACTAATAGAAAGGAAACGAGGGAAGAACCTTGAACATATGGGCACAGGGGAGAATTTCCTGAATAGAACTCCAATAACTTATGCTCTAAGATCAAGAACTGACAAATGGGACCTCATTAAATTACAAAGTTTTTGCAAGGCAAAAGACACTGTCAAAAAGACAAAGCGGCAACCAACTAACTGGGAAATGATCTTTACCAACCCTACATCTGACAGAGGGCTAATATCCAATATATACAAAGAACTCAGGAAGTTAAACTCCAGAGAGGCAAGTAATCCTATTAAAAAATGGGGTACAGAGCTAAACAAAGAGTTCTCACCTGAAGAATATCTAATGGCTGAGAAGCACCTAAAGAGATGTTCATCATCCTTAGTCATTAGGGAAATGCAAATTAAAACAACCCTGAGATTCCATCTCACACAAGTCAGAATGGCTAAGATCAAAAACACAGGAGACAGCAGTTGTTGGCAAGGATGTGGAGAAAGAGGAACACTCCTCCACTGCTGGTGGAATTGCAAGCTGGTACAACCACTCTGGAAAGCAGTCTGGCAGTTCCTCAGAAAACTAGGCATGACACTCCCGCAGGATCTGGCTATACCACTCCTGGGCATATACTCAGAGGCTTTCCCTGCATGCAATAAGGACACATGCTCCACTATGTTCATAGCAGCCTTATTTATAATAGCCAGAAGCTGGAAAGAACCCAGATGTCCCTCAACGGAGGCATGGATTCAGAAGATGTGGTATATTTACACAATGGAATACTACTCTGCAATTAAAAACAATGAATTCACGAAATTCCTAGGCAAATGGTCAGAACTTGAAAATATCATCCTTAGTGAGGTAACCCAATCACAAAAGAACACACATGGTATGCAGTCAATGATAAGGGGATATTAACCCAGAATCTCGGAATACCCTAGGTACAATTCGCATATCAATAGATTTTCAAGAAGATGGAAGGAAAGTCCCCTGGTCCTGGAAAGCCTGAATGTAGGGGAATGCCAGGACAGAGAAGTGATAGGGGATTGAATGGGGAAAAGAGGGAGGGAAGGGGGATTATGGGACTTACAGGGAGGGAGGAAATGGAAAAGGGGAAATGATTTTGAATGTAAATAAAAAAAACTTAGAAAATAAAATAAAATTAAAAAAATATAAAAAGATTGTTTATAATATCTTATGTTATTACTTATTTCCGTGATACAGCATTATTTTTAAAAATTGTAACAGTTAATAAAATAATTCCTTTCCATTTCCCCATTCCAATGTGAAAGAAAACACCAATAAAATTGTTAGAACTCTATGAACTAACTTCTCGTGACTTTAAAGCATTGCTTTTATTGCTCTTATTAATATATTCCAGGCAGCAGTGTTTTACAAATTTTGTTGAGTATGCAGTTAAAGTTCTGAGAACTCAGTAAGTATGAAATCATGTCTTCAATGAAAATCTATACAATTAGCTAAGTGGTAGAAATGTATTGTGTCTTCGAGAGAAATACATGATTATCACTCTACTAAAAGAATATTGGTATAGTGATATCTTATGGGAATATCAAAGGTCATAAAACCAGCACAGTCTTTTGAATTGCTTATTAAAATCACCATTATACTGTCTTCCAAATTTTGTCTTGATCTCCAGGTGTTGTATGTTTGGGGGAAATTTTAATATTTGCACAACATGAAGATATTGGATGGACAGGAAATTTCTGATGTATTAATTATGACTGTTCTTAAGAGTATTGCTTGTAGTGTTCTGCATGTCTGTCCTGATGATTTTATTCCTCCTGCTTTTAGTAAAATGTCATTATCTGTTCTACTTGAATATCTTCCTTGTGCCATGGAGGTTGTGTACACATGAATATACCAAAGATCTCCCTATGAAGGTCTTCCTATGAAGGACATTTCTGGAAGTTATACCCCTGTATTTACTCAGGGGCAAGATAATCAGAAAAAAGAAAACTTTAAAAAAAATCAATAAGATATGTTGTGCTATGTGAGTAGGCAGCAGATCTTATTACAAAGCTCTTTCTAGTATAGACTCCTATATACTATATAGTATGCCCATCAAGGAAAAGATACAGCAACAAAAGTAAACTTATTAGAATTATCTCTACCCTTAACAGGGCTTTTACAAAGGGACAAAGTATGTTGTGGAAGAATGATAAATGAAGGAAGTATCAGGACATCCCTTTCTTAGAATTGGTTGCTCAGACAGGTATTTAATGACCAAGGAACAAAAGAATACCAAGATTAGACATACAAATAAATTCTATTAAGATATAGCATTTAAACATCTTATTATATCAGAGATTAATCACATTAATTGGGACTGCTGGACCTACTACACTGCCACCCTCCTCCTCATCTTCTTTTAGCTTTTCCCTAATTCAACCACAAAGGTCAGCAGCTTCTGTCCATTGGTTGGTGTAAATATCTACATCTGACCTCAGTCGGTTGTTCTGTCTTTTGGAGGTCAGTCATGATAAGCCCCTTTTTTTTGAGCACTCCGTAGCCTCAGTAATAGTTTCAGGACTTGAGGCATCCCCTTAACAATATAACTCTTTAAGTGGTGTTAATTTCTGTCACATTTAAAAATGATTTGACAGAAACATTGTTTGCAGTTCTTAAATTCCTCACTTTCTTTTTCTCATGGATTTTTTTTTTTTGTGTGTGTTTATACCTTTATGGTCATTTTTTTCCTTTGTCTGTAGTCCTGAATAAGAACAGTCAGCAACAACCATTATCTGTCTATGATGCTTGATTTGTTAGTTCTTTCAATTGTTTGGAGTTAAATGCCATAAGACTTTTTAGGACAAGGGTCACATGCACTGGAAACTATGCAATAATGTAACATGAAGGCCACAGAGGTGTCCCATCAGTTGGGATCTTGAATATGAAAGCTCAGAAAGTTGATTTCTACCCACAGAACCCATATAAGCATGTAGGAAGATACTAGTGTCAACATAGTAGTCAATTGACCTGTAAGTGGTGTCCTGTGCACAGAGTCACAAAGGACATATCAGGGACATTTATACAGAACGAAATATATGTGTGATTTAGGCATAGATTTTGTGCCTATACATGGAACATTTTTTTTATTAGAAACACCATAAATCCTGTCAATTACAAGTCAGAGAACAAGCACCTCATCTAGGATTTCCTGTATCTTTTCTAAAAGATCTGTTCACTGCTTCTTACTGAGTCTTCTGATGTCTGGCATGGATGTAAGACTTGTGTTAGAAGCCAATTTTTTCTTTCCTACAGAATTTTCTCTCCAAGAGACTAATGAAAATATACAATATTTTTTCAATGTTGCACATATTCTTCCAGTGTTATGAAAGGAATCCAACAGATTATGGAATGAATCATACTTCCTATCAGTGATAAGAAACCTCTTATCCTAGATCCTGTTTGGAATTCTATGATATCATCTTGCCTTCCAGGAGAGAATTGAGAATATCTCTGTGGCCCAGAGTTCCAAACAGAGTTTTCACCTCCTTTTTTTATCCCTACATCCTCTAAGGATTTCCCAAAGAATTACTAACTTAATTATCCACAGTTCCTCCTACTCTCAAGCTTAAGATATATTCTTGAGAATTATAGCTTCCTGAAGTTCGCTGAATCTGCTCCTCTTCTCCAAACTCTGTAAATTCTATACACTTCATTCTATTGTATCTCATGTCTACCAAAGAATTGCTAGCTAAGCATACTTTCATTGAGAGACCCTGTCCCAATATGCATGTAAGCAGCTACAGCCACCATGGCTTTATGGAGAAATAAGGAACAGGCACTGCTGAAAAGTCTCTGTTCTACAACTGACAGAACTGTTCATCCACCAGCAGAATGAAATCACTGCTGTATTTCTCACACAATAAAACAAAAATTCTAATTGTATGAGAGGTATTCATTCAAAACCCGAAACACTGAAAATTCCAGGAGAAAACAAATGAAATACCCTTGAATTTATAGATAAAGAAACTCTCCAAAGAGGCTTTCAACAAGAGTTGAAACTTTTCAAAGCACCAACAAATGAGACTGCCTGAAGTGAGTTTCTGTGCAGCACAGGAAACTGTTCTCAAAGAGACCCACCAGTACATGAAATTGGAGAAAGTCATTGCATACTATGCCCAAGACAGTGCAATGTGTAATGAAAAGTACAAGCTAAACACCTTCTTAACAAGATTGCCAGTCAATAAATTGTCTAATTAAAGGACAGTTCTCAAAAGAAAAAACACAAAGGTCAATATTTATTTTTGCTATTCAATATATTTAACTATCAAATAAAACTGAATTAATAACATCTCTATATTTCATATTATCCCAGTAGGAATAACTACATTTAAGAAACCACTGAAAAACTTGAATTGTTTTTTCGAAAAGGAAAACACTTATTTGTTCTTCATGAGCTTAATAACTAAAGAATTTCTAAAAAAATAAATCTGTGTGGAATGAATGTCCTAAACTATAAATCTGGCTCACTAGCATTATAATTTCTGGGTATATATCCAAAGGACTCTTATCTGACTACATAACCACTTGCTTATACATGTACATTGCTACAATATTTCTACTTATAAAAAAAGAAATCAGGGCCAGATTAAATATCCATAAAACAGTGATTAGATAACAAAAATATAATGTATTTACACAATGAAACTTTTGTCAAAGTGTTAAAAATGAATTAATGTGCTCTAATTGCTGGACTCCATATTTCAGCCCACAATACCAGCTGCTTTTCTGGAGGCCTGGGTGATATGAGAGACTACAGGTAAGAGCCTTTTGTAAGCCATCTCCCCTTAAACTACACAAAACACCCATAAACTGCCTTATTACCATGGTTCTATATTTAAGTTGACAATTCCAATGGCTTTCCCAGGAGGTCCTTCAATCCCAAAAATCCAAGGTAAGGCTCTGCTCTCTGTACAACAGCTCACTTTAAGGTACACTCAATAGCCCTAAGATGAAGCCCTATCACATGAACTCCATATTTTGGCCTACATCTTTGTTAGAAGATCTCTGTATTCCACGAGGACACGCCAAATTTAGGGAACCCAGTGGCAGCACTGACAGGCTATACAGAGTAAAAATAAAAAGATAAATAAATAAATCCCAAAGGAGGTACCATACTTGACCTGAAGAGACACTGGTAACCATAAGCCCAGGATTCTCAAGGAAAAGGAGAGAGGAAGAGGGAGTGAGACAGAGACAGAGAGAGAAAAAGAGAGAGAGAGACAGACAGACAGACAGAGAGAGAGACAGAGACAGAGACAGAGACAGACAGAGAAAGTGACAGAAACAGAGACAGAAGAAATAGAAACACAGAAAACTTGCAAAACTACCTACCTAGCAAAGATAAAATCAGAAAAGAGCACATAAACCTATAACTTGAAACCTGGTGGACTAGGGGAGATCATAAGAAGACATTTAATAACAGCCAAGTGAGATGGGACCAGAAGAGCAAAGCTATCCTACTAAAACAGCTAAGGAATTGGAAAAATTACCTTAAAACTAATCTCATATACTTGATAGTTTTAAAGACAAAATGAATAAATCCATTAAAGTTATCAATGAAAATATAACCAATCCAGTGAATGAAATTAATAAAACATTTCAATACCTGCAAATGGAAACAGAAGCAGTAAAGAAATCATTAAGTGAGAGAATACTGAAGAAGGAACAACTAACTAATTAGGTGAACAGAAACTTCAAAGGAAAGCATCACTAATCGAACACAGGTGAATGAAGAGACAGTCTAAGCCTAGAAGAAAAAAATGAAGAAATTGTTACATTTGTCAAAATATTAAATTTATAAAGGTCCTGGCACAAAATGTACAGAAAAACTGTGTCCCTTTGAAAAGACAAAACCTAAGAGTCATAAGTATATGAAGAAGGAGAAGCCTTTCAGCTCTAGGGCACAGAATATAGTATTAACAAAAATCATAGATGAAAAATTTCCAAACGACAGACCTTAAGAAGTTTAACATGAAGGGAGATCCAAGTGAGGATGCTTCAATCCCACTTAGAAGGGGGAACAAAATAATCATGGGAGGAAAAGGGAGGAAGGGATCTGGATGTGAGAGGGGAGGATGGAAAGTAGGGGCAGGTTCAGGTATGGGTGGAGATAGAAAAGAATCCCATGGACATCAGGAGAATGCCTGGAAATATGTAGCTGCATGGGATGGTGGCAGGAGATACCTCTAGAAAGTCCCAGAGAACTGAAAGATGAGAGGCTCCCAGGACTCAATGGTGATAACCTCAGCTGAAATCTCCAACTGTGAGGAGATGGAACCTGAAGAGACAACCTACAGTCGATAGACAAGACCCCCAGTGGAGGGAAGGAGTTATCAAACTATCTTCAAAATTTTTGACCCAGAATTGTTTTGGACTAAATGAAATACAGAGACAAATGTGGAGCAGAAATTGAAGGAAAGGCCATTCAGTGACCAGTGCAACTTGGGATTTATCCCATGGGCAGGCACAAAACCTTGACACTATTACTGATACCATGTTGTCCTTGCAGACAAAAGACTAGCATGGTTGTCCTCTGAGAAACTCTACCAACAGCTGATTGAGACAAAGGCAGATATTTTCAGCCAACAATTGGACTGAGGTCATGGACCCCTGTGTAAGAGTAAGGGGAGGGATTGACAAAGCTGAAGGGAAAGACAACCCTGTAGGAAGACCAATAGTATCAGCTAACCTGGAACCCTAGGAACTCCCAGAGACTAAGCCTACAACCAAAGAAAATGCATTGGCTGGTCCATGGCCCCTGGCACATATATACAAGAGGACTGCGTTGTCTGATCTCAGCAGGAGAGGATGAGCATGGGAAGGATAATTAGAGGGTAGGTGAGCAGGGAGTGGGTTGGTGGGTGGGCGAGAAAGGTGGGCAGGTGGGGGGCTGGGGTGGGGAGCACCTTCTCAGAGGCAAAGTGGAGGATGTGGTAAAATCTAGGTGGAGGAAGAGAAATGGGTGGGCAACATTTGGAATATAATTAATTGAAACAATAAAAAAATTAAAAATTAAAAAAATTGCACACAACTTCTTATGCAAGACTTCAAAAGTCAGAAGGGACTGGGTAGATGCTTTTCAGATTCTAGGAGACCACAAATGTCATTCTAGACAACCATACCCTTTTAAATCTTTTAATCACCATAATAGAGACAACAGATATTTCATGAAAAAACCACATTTACATAACGTTCCTCCAGTAATCAACCCATAAAGAAGATAGTAGAAGGGAAACTCCATCCCAAGAAGGTTAATTATATCAAAGACATAAATAATTACACAGCACCAAAAAAATAAGTGAAACACAGATATGAACACACACACACAGGCACACACAGGCTCACACACACACACACAAACACACACACACACACAAACTCAAATTTACTCTACCAATACCAGCATGAATAAAATAAAATAAAATAAAAGGTATAGAGACACTATCCTAATTACCAAAAATAAGACCTGAAAGGGGGGCATAACAACAAACACAAAAGAAATCCAAAGAACCATTAGACCTTACTTAAAAAAACCTGTATCTCCAAATTAGAAATCTAAAAGCAATGTTTCATTTTCAAGATGTATACCACCTATCAAAATTAAATCAAGATCAAATAATCAACCTAAATATACACATATCTCCTAAGGAAAAGGATGGAAAGAAGTTTTCATTAAAGATCACACACAAAAAAGCAATTGTCAGATTAGTTTAGGAAAAAAGCTGTAAAAATAAAGTTAATTTTGTTTCCATGTTCATAGTTTCATTATTTCACTCCATAAGTACTTGAAATACAAAACTATCTAAATTTATTTTGTATTGGGTATGCAAAATATCAGGTCAGCTTCACTATAAGCATTTTTAAAAGAATTTATTAGAGAAAAACAAAACAAAACAGGGCCAGGTGGTTTTAGCACAAAATTCTACTACACTTTGAATGATGAGCTATTATCAATGCTCATTACATTATTAAACATAATTTAAATAAAGTAAACATTGACAAAATTATCTTATAATGTCACAGGTACCCAGATACCTAAACCATACAAAGACTCAACAAGAATGAAAATGTTAGACAAATTTCCATCATGAACATTGATGCAAAAATACTCAGTACAATATACAGAAACATAATTCAAGAACACATCAAAAAGTTTATTTAACACAATCAAGTATATTTAATCTCAGAGATGTAGGGATGGTTCTGTGTACAAAAACCTGTCAATATAATGTATCATGTCAACAAACTGAAAGAAAAAAAGTACATGACCTCATGAGATGCTGAAAATTTTTTGACAAAATTCATCATTCCTTCATGATAAATGTCTTGATATGATCAGGGATACAATTCACACCCTTCAACACAATGAATCCAATTTTTAGCAAGCTGATAGTCAACATCGAATTAAATGCAAAGAAACTTAAAGTCATTCTAGTAAATTTAGGAATAGTACAAGTCTGTCTGCTCTCTCTTTCTTTCTTTTTATTAATGTTTAATTTAATTTTAATACAATATGTTTTTCCATTAATGTATTAATTTATTCGCTTTACATCCTGATCCCAGGCACCTCCCTCTTCTCCTCCTAGTCACATTCTCTGATGTGAATGCTTCTATTTCTTTAGGTGTTATGGGATTGTTTAGATCATTTATCTGATCCTGATTTAACCTTGGTAACTTGTATCTTTCTAGAAGATTGTCCATTTCATCTAGATTTTCCACTTTTGTTGACTACAGACTTTTGTAGTAGGATCTGATGAAATTTTGGATTTCCTCAGTATCTGTTGTTATGTCTACCTTTTCACTTATGATTTTGCTGATGTGGATACTGTCTCTGTGCCCTCTAGTTAGTTTGGCTAACGGTTTATATATCTTGTTGCTATTTTAAAGAACCATTTCCTGACTTGGTTGATTCTTTGTATAGCTCTTCTTGTTTCTTTTTATTTTTCTTTTTTTGTGGATTTTTTTATTACATATATTCTTTATTTATATTTCAAATAAATTCCCCCTTTCTGGTTTCCCCCTCCCAGAAAGTCCCATAAGCCCTCTCCCCTCCTCCTGTTCCCCAATCAATGCCTCCCACTTCCCAGTCCTGGTATTTCCCTACACTGCTGCATCAAGCCTTTCCAGGACCAGGGGCCTCTCCTTCCTTCTTCTTGGGCATCATTTGATATGTGAATTGTGTCTTGGGAATTCTAAGCTTCTGGGCTAATATCCGCTTATCAGTGATTGAACACCATGTGTGTTCTTTTGAGATCGGGTTGCCTCACTTAGGATGATAATTTCCAGTTCCACCCATTTGCCTAAGAATTACATGAATTCATTGTTTTTAATAGCTGAGTAGCATTCCATTGTGTAAATATACCACTTTTTCTGTGTCCATTCCTCCATTGAGGTATATCTGGGTTCTTTCCAGCTTCTGGCAATTATAAATAGGGCTGCTATGAACATAGTGTTGCATGTATTCTTATTACATGCTGGGGAATCATCTGAGTATATGCCCAGGAAAGGTATAATAAGCTTCTCCAATAGTATCATGCCCAGTTTTCTGAGGAACCGCCAGATTGATTTCCATAATGGTTGTACCAGCTTGCAATCCCACCAGCAGTGGAGGAGTGTTCCTCATTCTCCACATCCGCTGCAGCACCTGCTGTATCCTGAGTTTTTGATCTTAGCCATTCTGACTGGTGAGAGATGAAATCTCAGTGTTGTTTTGATTTGCCTTTCCCTGATGACTAAGGATGCTGAAAATTTCTTTAGGTGCTTCTCAGCCATTTGATATTCTTCAGGTTAAAATTGTTTGTTTAGCTCTGTATCCCATTTTTAATAGGGTTATTTGGCTCTCTGGAGTCTAACTTCTTGAGTTCTTTGTATATTTTGGGTATTAGCCTTCTTTTGGATGTAGGCTTGGTAAAGATCTTTTCCCAATTTGTTGGTTGCCGTTTTGTTCTGTTGATAGTGTACTTTGCTTTACAGAAACTTTGTTACTTCATGAGGTCCAATTTGTCAATTCTTGATCTTAGAGTATAGGCCATCGGTATTCAGTTCAGGAAATTTTCCTCTGTGCCCATGTGTTCAAGGCTCTTCCCTAGTTTCTTTTCTATTAGTTTCAGTGTGTCTGGTTTTATGTGGAAGTCTTTGTTCCACTAGAACTTGAGCTTAGTACAAGGAGATAAGAATGGATCGATTTGCATTCTTCTTCATGCTAACTCCCAGTTGAATCAGCACCATTTGTTCAAAATGCTATCTTTTTCCACTGTATGGTTTTAGCTCCTTTGTCAAAGAGCAAGTGACTATAGGTGTGTGGGTTCATTTCTGGATCTTCAATTCCATTCCATTGATCTACCTGCCTGTCACTGTACCAATACCATGCAGTTATTAAGCCTATTGCTCTGTAATACAGCTGAGGTCCGGGATACTGATTCCCCCAGAAGTTCTTTTACTGTTGAGAATAGTTTTAGCTATCCTGAGTTTTCTGTTATTCCAGATGAATTTGATAATTGCTCTTTCTAATTCTATGAAGAATTGAGTTGGGATTTTGATCGGGATTGCATTGAATCTGTATATTGCTTTTGGCAGGATAGCCATTTTTACTATATTAATCCTGCCAATCCATGAGCATGGAAGATCTTTCCATCTTCTGAGGTCTTCTTTAATTTCTTTCTTCAGAGACTTGGAGTTCTTGTCATACAGATCTTTCACATGTTTGGTTAGAGTCACACCATGATGCTTTATCTTGTTTGCAACTATTGAGAATGGTGTCCTTTCCCTAATTTCTTTTTCAGCCTGTTTATCCTTTGAGTATAGGAAGGCTAGTGATTTGTTTGAGTTAATTTTGTATCTGGCCCCTTTTTAGAAGTTATCAGCTATAGGAGTTCTCTGGTGGTGTTTTTTTGGGTCACTTAAGTATACTATCGTATCTGCAAATAGTGATAGTTTGACTTCTTTCTTTCCAAAGTGTATCCCTTTGACCTCCTTTTGTTGTCTAATTGCTCTAGCTAGAACTTCAAATACTATATTGAATAAATATGGTGAGAGAGGGCAGTCTTTTAAGTCCCTGATTTTAGTGAGATTGCTTCTAGTTTCTCTCCGTTTAGTTTGTTGTTGGCTACTGATTTGCTGTATATTGCTTTTACTATGTTTAGTTATCTGCCTTGAATTCCTGATCTTTCCCAGACTTTGAACAAGAAAGGATGCTGAATTTTGTCAAAAGGTTTTTTAGCATCTAATTAAATGACCATGTGTTTTTCCTTTGAGTTTGTTTATGTAGTGGATTACATTGATATATTTCCGTACCTTGAACTATCCTTTCATCCCTGGGATGAAGCCTACTTGATTGTAGTGAATGGTCATTTTGATGTATTCTTGGTTTTGGTTGGCAATAATTTTATTAAGTATTTTTGCATCGATATTCATAAGGGAAATTTGTCTGAAGTTCTCTATCTTTGTTGATCATTTCTGTGGTTTTGATAACAGCAAATTTGTGGCTTCATAGAACGAGTTGGGTAGTGTTCCTTCTGTTTCTATTTTGTGGAATAGTTTGAAGAGTATTGGTGTTAGGTCTTCTTTGAAGGTGTGACAGAATTCTGCACTAAAACCATCTGGTGCTGTGCATTTTTTTGGTTGGGAGACTTTCAATGACTGCCTCTATTTCTTTAGGGGTTATGGGACTCTTCAGGTAGCCTATTTGATCCTGATTTAACTGTGGTATTTGGAATCTGTTCAGAAAATTGTCCATTTCATCCACATTTTCCAGGCGTGTTGAGTATTTACTTTTGTAGTAGGATCTGATGATTTTTAGGATCTCCTCAGTTTCTGTTATGTAACTCCCTTTTCATTTCTGATTTTGTTAATTTGGATACTGTCTCTGTGCTCTCTGGTTAGTCTGGCTAAGGGTTTATGTAGTTGATTTTCTCAACGAACCAGCTCCTGTTTTTTTTTTTTTTTCTTTCTACTTCGGTGGTTACAGTCCTGAGTTTGATGATTTCCTGTGGTCTACTCCACTTGGGAATATTAGCTTCTTTCTGTTCTAGAGCTTTCCGGTGTGCTGTTAAGCTGCTAATGTATGCTCTCTCCAGCTTCTTTTCGTGTCATTCAGTGCTATGTGTTTTCCTCTTAGCACTGCTTTCATTGTGTCCCATAAATTTGGGTATGTTTTACCTTCATTTTCATTAAATTCTAAAAAGTTTTTGATTTATTTCCTTATTTCTTCCTTGACTAAGGTATCTTTGAGTAGAATATTGTTCAGCTGTGTATGTGGGTCTTCTTGTTTTTGTTGCTAGTGAAGACCACCCTTACTCCACAGTGATCTGATCGAAGGCATGTGTTTAGTTCAATCTTCTTATATCTGTTGTGGTCTGTTTCGTGACCAAGTATAAGGTCAATTTTGGAGAGGGTATCTTGAGGTGTTTAGAATAAGGTATATTCTTTTGAATAGGGATGAAATGTTCTATAGATATTTGTTAAATACATTTGGTCCAAAATTTCTGTTAGTTTCACTGTGTCTCTGTTTAGTTTGTGCACCACCTGGATATGGCACACTGTAGCAGAGAATGGTCCCAAGATGGAGACACAAACCAGAGACCTTCTTCCAGAGGTCTCTGAATGTGATTCTCTGAGCCTCAGGGTAGGTCCTACTTGTGCTGACTGTCCTCTCTGCACTCCTCAGTGGTTAGCTACCTCCCTGCACCACTTGGTTTTGGTATATTGTTATTGATACTACCCTTTTTAATCCCATTTCAACTCCTTTTTTCTTACATACTTATTAGATATTTTCTTTATTTACATTTCAAATGTTATCCCCTTTCCTGGATTCCCCTCCAAAAACCCCCTATCCCATCCCCTCTCACCCTACTCCCTAACCCACCCACTCCTGCTTCCCTGACCTGGCATTCCCCTACCCTTGGGCAATGAGCCTTCGTAGGTCAAAGGGCACCTTTTCTTAATCCTACAAATCATACCCTGCATTATAATTCACTTGTTTGTGTTTCCTCATCCAATATGTGAGGTGGCAGAAGATGTCAGGCAAACAAAGAGCAGGTGTCTAGAATTCCAAATAAACATAAGCAAAGAACATTTCTTCACAGAGTACTACAGTAAAGTCATTAACAGGACAGAATATTAAAGGAGTTAAGAGACTAAGACCAGGACATAAAGGCAAACTTATCAAAGTAACAGTAAACCTTACAGCAGAGAACCTGAAATCAGGAGAGCATGGGATGTTGTGTTTCAAGACCTGAAAGTAAGAAGCTCTCTACCAATGTCTCTATATCCAGCTAAGTTAACTTTCAAATCCCGGGGAAAATACCCACAAACAAAAAAGCAATCCATGACAAGCAAAGCTAGTCTATTGAAGATACATAATAAAATCCTTCAGGCAGAGAGGAAGCCTATTTACATGCTTCCTTTCTTCCTGGGTGGAAACCTAGTAAAATAGTGATTTACATTCTCAAATTGCTAACTATATGATCTAAAACTACATGCAACCAATAGTCAAGGAAAAGGTGATGAGTGAAAATTAAAATCAGACCTGCCAGGTATGAAAAAATACTAGATAAAAATTTGAAAGAAGATTTTCTGTGTGAGTTAAAGAAAAGTATAAGGGAAAATGTTTACTATACAAAGTCATCAAAAAATATCCTTGAACCAAATAAAACAACGTAGCACAAATTTAGAATGGAGACTTAGCTAAATGGTTGTCTAGACCACCAACTAAAGAGTATACATGAAGGGATTCATGGCTCCAGCTACAGTTGTAGTAGAAGATGACCTTATCATAAATGGGAGGGGACATCCTTGGTCCTGTGGAGGCTTGATGCCTCAGCATAGGGGGATGCTAGAGCAATGAGACAGGATTGGGTGAGTGGGTGGAGGAGCACACTCATAGAGACAAAGGGGAGAGGGCATAGGGGAGTTAGGGTATGGGTTTATGGAGGGGAAACCACAAAGGGGGATATGAATTAAAATGTAAATGAATAGAAATGATTAAGAAAAAAGGGGGAAAGAAGGGGGAAACAAAACACAACAAATATTCCTAACCAAAAAAAAAGTCCATGTCCATATATTTCTACTTCTATTTTTAGACCCTAGATGGTTTTGTTCACTTCCTTCACTAGTTTGTTTATGTTTTCCTTAATTCTTTAACAGATTTTTGTATTTCCACTTTAAGAGCTTCTACCTTTTGACACATGTTCTCCAGTATTTCTTTAAGAGATTTTTGTCTTTCCCTTTTAAGGACTTCTACCTGTTGACTCATGTTCTCCTGTATTTCTTTAAGGGATTTACTTATCTTGAAATCCTCTATCAGCATCATAAGATGTGATTTTAAATCCAGATCTTGCTTTTCTGGTGTGTTGGGGTATCCAAGACTTGATGTTGTGGGAGAACTTGGTTCAGATGATGCCCTGTTGCCTTGGTTTTTTTGGTAATGTTCTTGTTTGCCTTTTGCCATCTGGTTACCTCTGGTGTTAGCTGGTGTTGCTGTCTCTGACTGTGGCTCATCTGTCATGCAAGCCTCTGTATCTGTGCTCCTGGGAGACCCGTTCTCTCTGTGTACATCGGTATGTTGGCACTCATGTGAGACCTGCTCTCTTGTGGTTGTATTTGGGTATGTAGCTCCATTGCCCCGATCAACTCTGGTGCAGGTGGAAATCAGAAGACTCCTGTCCCAGGCTGCTGCTAGGCTCCTGTGTCCTCAGGGTTTCTGGCTGTTTCCTCTGAGCAGCGGGGACGGTCCTACCTGTGCTTTCTGGCCTCTCTGCATTCCTGAGTGGTTAGCTACCTCCTTGAGTCACTTGGATATGGTGCTTTGTGGCAGAGGGTGGTCCCAAGCTCAAGACAGAAACCAGAGGGCTTCCACCAGAGGGTTCCGGGTGTGATCCTCTGAGCGGCGGGGGTGGTTCTACTTGTGCAGTCAGGCTCCTCCATACTCCTGGGTGGTTAAGCTGTCTCCTTGCTCCACTTGGGTTTGGTGTGCTGTGCCAGAGGATGGACCCAAGCTGGAGATAGAAACCGGAAGGCCTCAAGGATTCTCTCTTTAGTCATAACATCCAATCTCATCGTCAGACCCCTGAGATATATAGTCATTTGCCCTAGTGTCAGGCATTTACATGGGGTTTTAATGTTTGAACCCAGATCCTCATGCTTGCATTACAAATGTTTTTACCCACCAAGTAATTTGGGTACAATGCATTCCAAATTATTATGGTTTTGAATTATAATTACTCACATAAGAGCCTTAATATGTAGACTGAAATGGATGCAGATGTAGAATATGAGCACCCCTGTTCCCCCTGCTACCTTAGTTCTATAACAGACCAAAAATAAAAAGTTGAGTTCGTCACTAGGATAGGTTTTCCCAAGGTTTCTGAAAGTGTGTGATAAGTATATGTTCAAGACTTGCTGTCAGTATACACTCCTTATCCTCATTTTGAAAGATTAGCACCATTTCTGTCATGAATATGACACATATTGCTTGTGATGCTGAGGGAACGGGCCAAGGGTATAGCTGATCCACTTACTAACTCTTTTCTGTATTTGAGAGGTAGCTCATAGCAACAGACCCAGGGAAGTTTACACTAATGCTAATTAACTCAGCTTTTCATAATTACCAGGACTTGTAACTTGTCCTGGTACTGAATTAAGAGTTTGCTCACTGCTGAACCACTGTCCCTTTGCACAGGTTGTCAGTTCTCAGCAGGTGACAAGGTAATTGCAGCTCAGGTGCAGAAGTGAACACATGGATCCTGAGAATCTATAACTGCTCTGGTTGTAAGTGGTCTATGTTTGCTGAGGGCTGCAGACCTGATCCTGTTACAGTAGCCAAGTTCAGCCCTGGTGAGTGATTTCTTTTGGATAAATTGCAAGTTAGGTTCAAGGGTCTGACTACAAGGGAGTGACATGAGAGCAGTTGGATAGAATAAAAGTTTGCTCATTGGCCTCAGGACAGCTCCACCTGTGTAATTCACTGATTCTGTGTTGAGCAAAAGTTGCCAGAATATGAAATTCAGTGGGTTGGTCCAGAGATATCAGGAAATTTTGGTTGAAGGAGTAGCCTGAGGCTGAGAATTTCAATATTGTATCTGCACTTTCCTTTTAATATAAGAGCTGTACAGTGTACTAGAACATAAGAGAATTTATGCACAGGTTATAGTTCAGGGTGCATATTCAGATTATAGAACTTTGGTATCTGAACTTTGTATTCATGCACAGATGATTAGAAAAACACAAGAACACACATAAATACAGATATTTCTGTGTTTACTTGCACTTGGATGTTGTTAGTCAAAATTAAGGAATCTAATTGACATTCTCTCATTTCAGTTATGAAATATACAGTTTACAACCAACTCTGAATAAAATCCCAGATTCTGGATTCAAGAAAACATATTTTTTTTTAAATTGCTGACTTTGTTCCTAAGAACTAAGTGGCTGAGAGGCTCTTAATAGTGTATGTGTCATGCACTTTAAACCCATAAGACAAAGGCTATAAGATCATCTAACCCTAGCAGGTAAACAGTGACATTGCTAGCGCACAGCTTGTATCTTTTAAAATTGTTATGTGAGCCTCTTTTTTGACTCCAGAGCCTGTAATTTGGAGCAAATAAAATATGAAGTCAATTGCAGCTTTCATATAACTTTGTAACTCTTATGATGTCCTTTACTGTTGCTGTTATTTTGGAGTTTCTGTCTTAGAGATCTTCATATTCCCCAGTGTGAGAAACTCAGAGAAGCCAAGAGAGGAGATGCTTAAACTATAGGCATGTATACAGATAAATGAGGGTTAGCTTCCTCCAGGAAGTGTAAGCATGAGAAAACAGCTGACAGGTCATATCACATCATGCCTTGTCTGCCAGTTGCTGTAGCTGTGTACCACAGATTGTAAGAACATGCTACTCCTAATCTGTTTTGCATGATTTCTTAATGATGTGGCTGTATTGAATTATAAGTAATCGGCAGAAATTAATCTACACTTAACATATGTATGTTTGTTATCTTGGAAATATTCACACACACACACACACACAAACAAACAAACACATAAACATGCACACACTCACACTCCAGCTAGTAAAATTCTGACCATATTCAACAGATCCTGTCAGTTTTCTTACTATAATTTAATTCCCCTGGTTTCTCTGCTCCACCCAACCACGTGGAAGATAGTGAGTTTCTTTATATTTTATATATATATAAAACATGGTTGCCCTCGCTGAGCAGATGTTTAAATACTCAAGTAATGTCATATGAATCTTCTGCACAATTTAATTGGTGAAAAAAAATGGCTAGAGCCTATTCTTGAGTACTGGAGGGAATATTATGGGTTCAAAATGAGGTTGCAGATGGTGGGAGAGAGAGGATGGATATAGAAGAGGAAACTGCAATGGACTAAAACTGCATAACCAGAAAACCCACAAACAAAAGGGAGCTTTATAGCCAGTAAATAAGATAAACTATCCCTCAAGCCACCCAATGTAAGTATTTGAGTTGTAAATAAAATATCTGGATTATATGTTTTATATGGGCTTATTAGAACCACGATTCCAACAAGAAGGTGTCTGATACCCAGAATCTGAAGTTATAGGCAATTTTGATATGTCTGATTTTAGAGCTGAAACCTGAACTCAGGTCCTCTGAAAAAAACAGCATGTAATCGTAAACACTAAGCCATTTTTCCACAAGTCATTTTGCCTCAATTTTTACCTGGGGAAATAGGATAAAAGTGAATGAAGAGATGGCTCCACAATTAAGAATCTTCTTGATCTTGTAGATTATCCATGCAACAGAGCACCTAGGTGTGGCAGTTCAAAATTGCCAGTAACTTGAGATACAGGAAAACTATTGCACTAATCTACATAATACAAAAACCTCCACCACCATAAGAAAAAACACACACACACACACACACACACACACACACACACACACACACACCAAATGCACAATGTAAATAATTTTAAAAATTGAAAATTTGATGTTTATTATCTGACCAGAATATTCTGTGTAAACAGGCATGTGAGTTCTTAAATTAGACTCGAAAGCACAGAGGAAATAAATTTTTTCATCAATTTCTATCTCATGGAAATGATTCTAAGCCATTTTATTGGGAAAATAGGTCAAAAATATTTGCAATTGGGAGATATTGTCTGTTTGTTTTACTTTTAAGGTGGTATATCATAGCCTAGGCCAACCTCAGTCTTAATATGTATTCTAGGATGATCCTGAATGTCTGGGTCATCTTTACATCTGTCTCCTAAATGATGGGGTTACAGAAGTGTTTCACCACACCCAGTTCAGGTGGTGCTGAAAATTCATCCAAGGTTCTAACTAATATCATGTACAAATTTCTAAGACTTCTACCACATGAACCATATCCCAAGACAGAAAACATACACATTCTATGTAGAATATCTTCATAAACCTAACTTTTAAGTATGATTTTCTGCTATCCTTTTCTAGTTTGTCTCACATTGCCACTTTTTTCTTTTTCTCTATTTAACTAATTTTTCACTCCATCATTCTCAGGTCTCAGGCTTCTCTGATTGATAGTTTTATCCGGTTTATCTTTTGTTTCTAAGGTAGTTTGTAATCCACAAAGAACATTATTGAATAGTTGCTGAGATTGGTCAAAATCATAGCATGAGAGCATGCAGAATCCTGTCTTCTACATAAAATAAAGTCAAATATTTCTATTTGGACTTGGAATGCTAGTTAAATGTCAGTGTCAATTACCACATTTTTGCCTTATTTTAGAGATTCAGTTTTATGTTTTCCAAGTGACATTTTTATCAGCCCATCATGTGCGAAAGAGAACTTGAATCTTTAGCTCATTTGATTGTCTGGGAGACGATGAATTCATGTATTTTACAACTTTTTGAGGATCACCCCAGCATGTAAGCAATGATAGGTAAAATTTCTGCTTGTTTCGCCATGTTTTATTTGTTGGGGACTCAGGAATGCTGTCTTGAGGAATGCCTCATGAGTAGAGTAAACGTTTGAAAATGGATCCCAGAATTCTGTA